>OY776117.1:6606023-7021023 GCA_963675035.1 Allygus modestus | reverse complement strand
ACTACTGGCAAGGCGATAAGAATATAACTACAAATAAGAACATTCTCAGGGCACCCAGAAAGATGTTACTGAATCAACTATTCCACAATATGTTCGCAATACTTAAAAAAAACCCAGTGACAGAAATATTGTAACATTAAAAGAATTCATTTAAAAAAACTCGAAGATCACACCATTACCTGCTAGTATAATATTTCTTCTATTTTGAAAAGTAACTGTTAACTTCTACTGAAGGGAGGTAAGGGTCTTTGTCATTTTGACGACTGTATGTTTCAGCTACACGAGGTGGTGGAGCTCCCTCCCGAAGAAGGGGACTCGAAGGCTCTCAAGGTGGAGGTGACCATCAAGGAAGTGGAGGGGGAGAGCAGAATTGACCTGTCTCTGATCGCCAAGTACATGAACCACCAGACCAGGGAATACCCTCAGAAGCCAGTGCAAGTAATGGAGATAGTCCTGAGGAATGCGCCAGCCACTGCCGGGTGAGTCATTGTATAGTTGGGTTTATCTTAGCTTGTGCCTGGTGCGCCATCGAACTGCACTCTATTTGCTGGAGCACCGGGCACTGTTGCAGGGGACATTGCAGAGTTGAATTTATCTTAGCTTGTGCCTGGTGCGCCATCCAACTACACTCTTATTAGCGCCAGGTGAATCATCATCGTAAAGTTCCAAACTAAACTTGCAACATTTTCTTGAGGAGAACTGTAAGCAACAATAGCAGAGTTAGGAATTAAACAAACACAGACTTTAAAACAAAATTCTATTGAAAAGGAGGCTCCCTAATTTGTAAGGGGTTTATGGAGTAGTTTTTTTATAGTCACAATGGAGTCAAAAATAATGTTAAATAATTCATTTTGGAAATTGTAAGTATGTACGGTAAGTTAAATCTAATTTTCCTTTTATTGTTTAGTTAAGATTATTGATGCTATTTTTGTATGTCATATATAGTCAGTGAGTGGAAAGAAGACCCCTCGTTGGTCGCTAAAGAGCTGTGCGGTATCATATTTTACGGTATCCTGGGGTTAGCAGGCGCTTACCAAATGGTAACATCGAATGCTGCATAAAGCACTAGCGAGTGAACATGTGGTGGTACCTGCCATTTTTGTGCAGACCAGATTCCAGGGGTCTTCTTTCCTCTCGCCAGATGGTGAATCGATCAACACGAATGCAATGTTTGACAATGTTTTTTGGTGTTAGGTTCACACAAGTGGGCCGCTCGTTTTTCACCGCTCCACACACTCCGATCACACTCGGCAATGGGTTGGAGCTGTATCACGGGTTCTTCCAGAGTGTCGTGCTCGGGTGGCAGACGTTCCTCAATGTCGATGGTGAGCTCATCGCCTCAAAGTGATTGTATTTAGATTGCTAATCATTCTAGACATAAACGAGTTCACACATAGCACGCTTACGTGAGAGAAGAGAAATTTCACTTAAAAATATCAAAAACTGTGTTTAACCTTTAAATTCCTACAATTCGTATGGGAATCTGAAAATATTTATTTTGTTGGTTATTCTGATTCAATGGTGTGATAGTAATGCACATTTAAGGTTAGGTGGGAAGGTCCAGTCATGATTGAAAGTTTGCGTGGGTTATACTGGGGATGGATAAACTTCACCAGCATATGAATAACAGCCTTTCCATTGTAAAATCACCATAAGACAACGTATTGTGTTTATTTTCATTAATAACTCGGTAAATATTTGTGCTAGAATGATGAGAGTGTACTTAAAACTTATGCCTTTCTAAGCTCTTACAGGGTTTTTATGATCAGGGAATGGAAATTCGGTCGGGGAACCCAGAGATAAAGCTTTTTTTGTTACGTCTCGACTCCAAGTACTAAAGATATGAAAATAAATTTGTAGCTTATAGACAATTTTGATTACTATGTCACGCTAACGCTACTTCACAAAATTAATTTTGCAATCTTTGTTAAGTCTCAAAATAGTTATGAGGGAGAGGGACATTTTCAGAACAAAAATAATTTCCTCTGAGGAATCAAATACAATTTACAGGTCAATTCGATGCTTTTATTATTCCACCTGATATCTGATTATGACAAAACTGAGGGGATGCTTTGCTCCAGGTTATATACAATCTGATGTAGCAGCATTTTTCAGTCGCAACAGTGATAGCCATGCTATTTGCTACAGCCCAACTGTCAATTTATTTGGCCCCTATTATAATTATAGGGGTCAGGGAAAACGTAAAATAACCTTTTCTGCCGGTTGAAGATCTCCCTTGAGGGCCATCCGTTACAGGACGTCTTGTCAATCTTATGGTAGGCTTAGGCCATACTTAAGGTATTATTAATTGCTACAAACTGGACCTCAAAGGGGGTTCATCTGGAATAATCACATTTGTAAGTTTTGCTAATAGCACTTAAATGTAAATGTTTTACAGCTACCATTTATTATATGACTCTGACTTAGAATGTCAGTTAGGTTCAACCGTTTGAATACTTCCCACACGGGTTAAATATCTACCCTTTTAGATTGTCAAAGATCATGGAAATGGTTATTGGCTGGGATATTTGGTAATTGACTGCAGTTGTAATTTTTGTTAAAGATTTACAGTCGTCGATTATTGCCCTATTTTATTTATAGTGTGAATTTGTGTTTAATATGCCTATTAAATTATCAAACTAGCCTAATTACTCATCTGCAACCGTAAGTAATTTGTAGGGGTGTGCGAGTACTCGAAACTTCCGCGTTTTCGGCCGAGTATTTTAATACTCAAACTCAAATCGAAGTTTTTAAAAATACTCAAAGGTGAGCGAGTATTTCCCGCCAATTACCGGACAATCGCTAACGGCCACAAAAGGCAATCGCATCACCTAAGATCGGCCGAAAAGACGATGGAAAACATAATATCGGCCAAAAATTACTAATGGATCTAGTGATGTGGGCCAGGTAAATAAAAATTGTGAGTATTTATGATTTTTATAAAATTTAGGAGATTTTTACTAGGTTCATAGAAATTCACATGCTGGTAAAGATTACAAAATGATCATAAAAACTGTTTTGAAGAGTATAACATGGTTGCCAGAAGCATTTAACTTCTGAGTAAGATCGAGATAAATACCCAGGACTGGGTATTTGTTACTTTGATGGTCAGTTGGAGTGTTTAATACATTTTGGAGGAAAAGAATTGAAATTCAATTAACTTAAATTGTAATTTTGTTCTGTATTTGTCAAATTATAAAATTACTTATTTTTAAATTTGTATAAAATGTCTTGTATTTAACCAGCTCCTTCATAGTTTTGTGGTAATGTGGTGTGAACATTTGACAGGTATTTTTGCAAAAATTGCCATATTATTTATTTATTGGTAAAATAATTAATAATTGTAATCAATAACATATCCTCAAATGTGTTAAACATTGATAATAACAAGGGTAGTAATGGTAGATATGAATTACATTGGCGTTTTTATGTAAAATATCATAAATACCCAAAATACCTGGGTATTTATGAATTTTGGGTATTTACCCCGAGTTAAATCACTAAATCATCACTAAATGGATCACGTAATTTCGGCCGTAAATGACGACGGAAAATATAATATCAGGCAAAAAATACGACTGGATCACGTAATAAGGGCCGAAAATGATGACAGTATACAAATATCGGCAAAAGCAGGGGCCGGGCCACTTAATATCGGTTGTAACTAACGATTGTGTCATCTAATATTGATTATAAGCAATGTCTGAACCAGGTGATATTGGCCAAATGACAATTGGACCATGTTTTATTATCGGCCGGAAACGAATGTCAAACCGTGTTTTGTTTGTCAATACGTAATCCATTTTGATTGTACTGGCCAAAACTTTGTTAGTTAGAAACCATGTTTAGATCTAGGGTGGTATCCAAATCCTATAACACTATTTTAAACTACCAATTAATGACAAATACTCACTCGAAAATAATTGGCACTACTCGACACGACTCAACTCTATTAAAAAAATATCACTACTCGCACACCCCTAGTAATTTGTTGAACATATGTTGACAATTTTTTAACACATGTTATTACACAGTTGTGTTTAATGACAGTAAAGGATCTTTATTCTTATTTTATTTCAATCTCTTGACATTGGCTACAAGGACCTTGTACTATGGAGTCATGCCCTAAATAGCATGTGCGAACTTATAGAAAGCCTTAGAAGAAATTATTACCTTCTGAAAATTGAAAATATTTTTTTCAGCAGTGTCAAATTTTGTTGTTGCAGTTGCTCACAAAGGGTTCCCTGAAGCTAGGAACGTTGCTGATGTGATGTGTGAGTTTAAGAACACAAAACGGTTCGAACCCAAACCTCATCCGAGCGAGCTTTTCTTCAAGTTCACTGAATTAGAAAACTTTAAGAAATTCATAAAAAATACCAGAGTGGCATATAACATCCCTGGAATCCCTACCTCGCGGAGGAAGTACACCGTTATTGGGATCAAGCGGCCGGCTGACCAGCAATCGTAAGTATTATTTGTTTCCTGGTATTTCAGTCATAAACGACTAACTACTATTTTGTATTTTAACTGTAATGTAACATTTACTGAACAATTTGCGGCCTCGTAAGGTTACGGCCCGCATGGAATTCTCCAGAACACCGTAGAAGCCACCAGTAAAGGTAGGACACAATACCATTGTTCCCCCCACGCATGGGCAGTCAGACTCATCTGCTGACCGCCTTGGAGAATGAGAGACGGGAGTGGACTGTGGCAGTGGAAGCAGTGATTAGCCGGTGGCAAGAATTCCTATTTCAGGCGCCGACCATACAGTATGAATAAGTAAGTGGTTAGTTAGCTTTAGGGGGGAATCGGGGGGGATGGCCGAATTACTTCCTTAATTTAAATTAATTGAAATATTGTGAAAATTAGTAACTGGATTTAATTATTTAATTGAAATAAGACTATTGAGAGTGTGATTGCGCAATACCATGTGAATGCTAGGGCGGGAGCCAAAGGAATCATTGCAATTATAAGGTTGGTTAAGGAATTTACTATCCCATAATAATTTATTTAATAATATTAAAAAAAAACATCAAAGCTGGCATCCTAAATTGTAGCAAATTCGGGCAGGAGTATTTGGTAGACAATCCATGACCTGTTGGGCAGCAACACGCTGACTTAGTACTTGCGAGGGATTCTTGCCTAAGGAATAATTCCAAGGGCTCGATCGCCTCAAATTGGTAGCAGAGCGTGGTTGGGAATAAATATCAGTGCCCCTGCCCACCCAAAATTATTGTTTTTCGAAATTTTAATAAACTAATAAACTTCAAAATTGTTTGTATGCAATCAGGTGTACATCGCGGTTCGGCAGGTTGCGTGCCTGCAGATGCAGGCACCCGCCTGCAGACACCTTTGACGTTTCGGCTTGAAATGAAATGAGGGGGATAAATATTAATTTTCTCATTACTGTTTTTTTTACTTTTAGGGGATACCTAACATTAATTGTGAACATTAATTTTTGTTTTCACCTTGCAGACTGAATGGGTTTATGGCAAATTAAATCTTGGAATATTTCGTTATATTCTATATTGTTCTTGTTGTAAAGTTTGAACCAAGCACTCAAGTAAGATATTTTAAGGGTTTTCGTTTATTTATATAGCCACAGTTAATCACCAAGTTGCAATTTAAATTTAATTAGTAATTACCTAGTATTCAAGATTGTTCTTGTTCCTGTTGTTAATTTGTCAGTTGTTCATACTTGTGGCTGCCGTGTACACAAAAAAAAAAACAAAGTTTAAGAAAAATTATAAAAATAAATGCCTTCCGATTTCATGGGTACACGTTCATATATTTTATTAAGGTTATGGATGCATACAAGTTTGATTTTGGCGACCTCGCAGGCATTCAGCCTAGCCCATGAAATAGAATACTGTACTTTGTTAAGATTTATTTAATTACTTGTTTAATTAAAACTACATCAAATAAAATATAAAAAAAAACAATAAAATACAAAATCGTACTCAGCAGCAAACAAATCAGGGTTACTAATATACGCTACAGGTTAATTGTCACAAATGCATTTACTTAGGTATTATTTGGTTTAAACCTATAGAATGTTAACTACGATCTTTTCAGCACCTTGATATTAGATTCATTAGTATTTATTTAGTTATTAGGGTACCACTGTTTCACTTCTGTGGAATTCTTTATATTTTAAGGTAGGTTAAGATTGGTGTTGTTGACATTCTGGAACGCACGAATACTGATCTTTACCCCCCAAGGTCAAACCCCTCCTCCCCCCGCCGAAGCGTCTGTTATCGCGATAAGGAAATTACTTGCTGCAATTGTTTATAAAAATAGTTCCTCCGTTTCTCCTTGGAATTATCGGCGTAAATTTTTATTTGAATATCTGCAATGTTCAAAATTAATTTAATCGGTGATTCCCAACTCAAAAGGTTCAATAATTTTTTCAACTGCCAAAAGCAACCTAAATATAATTTTAATATCAATAAATCGTTAACTATGTCAGGAATAACGTCTTTGGACATGAAAAGACATTTAAAAGAAAATCCTTCAGAATTGAGCCCCCACACTCCAATTTTATTATTTTTAGGAACCAATGATGTGTTGAGAGGAATTGCTTTGAGCGATTTTAAAGATCAGTTTAAATCACTTTTGCGTATTGTTAGAAGTTTTTACAATCCTGAACTCCTTCTCATTGTTGCGATACCTCCCCTCCCACGATTACTCAACAATCCTACTGCTATGCAACTGATTGACGAAATAAACCAATTTCTCACAACTCTTCAAGATGCCAAAACTTTTCTTATACGCCTGCCGATCTGCACGGAAAACCCGCACAATTTTTTTCAAGCATATTATAGCAATTCAACCAGAAAAGACGGAATACATTTAAATAATAATGCCTTTGGAATGTTGAGTGAAAAAATAGATGTTATTATGCAAACCAAGAAAGCAAACCTTCCTTTCTCCCCTCCAAAGTAATAGAGAATGATCTTGGGCGTTAAAAATTATACATGAAAATAATGAATAAGTAAATTAAATTTTTTCTACCATCAATTTTTATTGGCGGCAAGAAACAAATATAAAATGGTTTAGTTTATACTCACAGCATGTTTTTCCCCCAAAGAACCTTATTACCACCTAATGTTAACCTAAGCCTATCCAGCTGGCCACCTGATATAAGGACTTGTCTGTTGTAAAGAATCGCTCGATTCAATCAATAGCTTAGGCTGTGTAAAAGGTGATCTTCCCCTACAAAGCGACCGTTTACTTAGGGACCCAGGAAGGGCACTCACTTGATGTCCCATTATCATAAAACATTGAGTGGCACATTAAAGCAAGGGAAACCTTGATTTGAAACATAATTAAACCTTAAAATAGCTGGCTTACCATTCAGTTCCTTACCTCCCCTTCATCAAAGTGTAGCAAGGCGTTGATGGGTTTTACTTATACAGTACTAGGATGAAATAAAATATAAAAAAAAAGCGTTGCAACCTGGTATTTTTTTGGCCTGCCCCGGGATGTCGTGCCACTGTACATGTCACAGCAGCCCGTGGGTGTCTCGAAATTATGCCCCAGGCTATAAACGCCAAAGTAGCGGCAGTGAAGGGACCAATGGTTGAAAATATCTAGGAGCACGCACCAAAAATTTAATAAAACAAAAGGTTGAGAGTAAGCCTTGCACATGTGACCTCATCCTACCTTTCTCAGAACTTACATGGGCCATGCTATATTTTATGGGAAGTAAATGGGAAATATGACCACTCAGTGTTTGAAGAGGCCTCACCCAGCGTAAAAAAAAAATGATTGGCGCGAGAATTTTAACAAGTGAGGTGCCGGCAGACTAGATGGTTGTTACCACCAAAAAAAAAAAAAAAAAAAAGGTGGAAGTTTTGCTGCTTTGTTGTCGTTGGCTAGGAGTAAACGTGTCTTGGGGAAGGCACCAACTTGGCAGTGTAGTCCTCCATTTCCAGTTCTTTTGCAATTGATCAATATAGGGGGTGAGCTCAAATCTGGTTATCCTTTTTCCTAGTAACCTCCTGGTCCTACTTTGTAACATTCTCATACACAATTAAGATTAAATTTTAATAAAAAAAATAAAAAAATATAAATGAATCCAACCAGTTTCAATGCAGCCTGGACGGCCATTTAATTGTTTTCATGTATATCAGTCCAAGATCAGAATTTCAATCAAATATGTAAAGTAATTTTTTTTAACATATAAATATAATGTGATAGGAAGTAGTTAACCCTCCCCACCAGCCCCCCTCCCAGATAAATATTAGTTCAGTTTAATCATACAAAATTAATTTGATTTAGTAAGCAAGCGACAATGCCGATTTACGACAAAGACAACATACCGAGTACGGTTACGTGGATAAAGGGCCTGACGGCAGTGCAGGCCACCGAACAATGCCGGACTTGGGACATCTCCCCAGGCTCAACGCTTGAGGAGAATCGAGTAAAACTAAAGACCTATGTTAGGTCAGCCCACAGAGAAATACTGGATGATGAGGAGGTCGCGTCTCAAAACAAGTCCTTAGCCGAGACGGAGACACCTACACACACATTCACTGAATTGACCGCAACTCTGGAAACTGTCACAATACCTACAGAGACATTCACTCAGTCGACTACAACTGAAACTGCCACAAAACCTACACAGACTACTACTCAGTCACCTATACCATCCACATCCCAAACCTCAACTATGTCGGATCCGAATATGCTCAACCTAGTCCAAGCAATTCATCAAATAACCATGACTGCGGTTGCGGAAACTGCCAAATCTGTAGCGCGAGAAATGCAAAGCATTTCCTCCAATACTCAGCAAGACGAGTCCAAATTACCCCCTTACATTAGAGACATGATAAGGGAAATCCCAAAGCTTTCTGGAAACAACGATGAACATATTTTTGCCTTTTTGAAAAAAGTAAGCAAAATTATCGACTTAAACCTGGTTTCTGAAAAAGCTGTTTTGCTCAATGTCAGTTCACTTATTCAAAACCGTTTAAGAGAATTTTGGATCGACAATGTAGCACAAAACTTATCCTGGAATCAACTTTTGTTAAAATTAAATGCAACATTTTTCACGCCGGATTCACTTAGACAGATTCAAACCAAATTTTTGTATCGTTCCCAAAATCCTGATGAACAGCTTCTTGATTATGTTAAGGACATTCAACTGAATTTCAAAATTTTGTCACCCAAAACTCCTGAACCGGAAATTTTCCAAACCATTTTCAGAGGGATAAATTCAAAGACCCGAATAACATTTGCTGGCCTTCAGCCAATAACCAACATACAGGACCTCATAGCAATTGCTCCCTTGTCAGCAAGTCTTGTGACCCCATCAAACTCTCACACTAATCCCCCACTTCCCCAAAATGGTCAAAATTTCAGAAATTTTACACCATATCGACCACGAAATTATTTTGGTAACTACTCCCCTCGGTCAAACTACCAGCCGAACACCAACAACCAGAGAGTTAGTAGTTTCCCTCAGCCCAACTCGGCAAATTACCGCGAGCCACCTAGGGGACAAGGAGTATTCCAACCATTTCGTGCAGTCCAAGCCACTAATTTTCCTAACACCCAATGGAGGAGGCCGCCGCCCACTCAAAATAATAGGTTTCCCCCACCAAACTCAAGTTCAACCCAAAATTTAAACCAAACCCGCGGAAGGTTTTAGGCAGTGGCCCTACCGCGCACAATCAAACTGCCGTAAATAGTGCCTTGATCACACCTCTCAACAATTCAGCTAATTTGGAAATTCAGTTTGGAGCAGGAAAGTTTGCAGCATTAGTCGATACAGGTGCGACATGTTCGCTAATATCTCGCTCAGTATATAATTCAATAAAAAACCAAAAAGGCGTACTCAGTACATTGGAATCTACCAACCTTTCAGCAATAACAGCCAATTCAGACCCTTTGACACTTTCGCATAAAGTAAAAATTCATTGCAAAATCCAGTACTTGTCATGGTACTTCATCTTTTTTGTAGCAGATTCTATTCCAGTAGATGTTATATTAGGGACAGATTTTTTGAGATATACTAAGGCAATTATAAACATTGCGCAAAATAAAATTACCTTCCCATACAAGCAACCCTTGGTTCTATCAATTAATTATAATGACATTGTTGAAGACCAAACAAATCAACCGGAAAGACCCAAATTTGGGGGAAATCTAAACCAGCAACAAATTAAAGCAATTCAGGGTATTATTGATAGGTTCCCTGAAACGATCACCAAAAGATTAGGCAAAACAAATGTCCTAGAGTACCATATAGACATAAAAGAGGGTCATGTTGTAAGGTGTAGACCATACCAGTTTTCTCCGCCCAGAACAGAAATTTTGAGGCAACAGATAGACGAATTATTAAAAAATAAAGTCATTAGGGAGTCCAATAGCGAGTTCGCCTCACCTGCCTTCTGTGTTCCAAAACGCGAGGGGAAAGCCCGATTAGTCGTCAACTACAAAGCGCTAAATACAGCCTTGACACTTCAAGCCACCCCAATGCCTACAGTAGAATCTTCATTTCAACATTTAGGAAAGGCCAAGTGGTTTACACTGCTTGACCTTAATTCAGCCTACAACCAGATTCCATTAGATGAACAATCAAAAAAATACACAGCTTTCGTAGTTCCATGGGCACAATATGAATTTAATTATTTACCATTTGGTTTAGCCAGTGGTTCAATGGTCCTAACAGATTTAATAAACCGCATTTTTGGTGATATTAAATTTAAATATCTATACTCCTTTTTTGATGATATAGTAGTTTATTCTGATACCTTTGAGGAACATCTACAGCATTTACAAGAGGTTTTACACCGTCTCCAACAAGCTAATTTAACTGTTAATCCAGCCAAAATCACCTTAGCTTCTGACCAGATAGAATTTTTAGGCCATATAATAAAAAATAATACACTTAGCATCAGCAGGGAAAAAACCCAACCAATAGACAATTTCCCAACTCCCCGTAATCTAAAACAGCTTTCAAGGTTCCTAGGCATGACAGCTTACTACGCTCGCTTTATAAAGAATTTTTCTGAAATAACAGCCCCCTTGAATAAATTAAAAAAGAAAGGAGTCCCTTTTGTTTGGACATGGGAACAGCAGTCAGCTTTTGAGAAGTTAAAGAGTGCACTAACATCATCTCCCATTTTAAAAATGCCTAATTTTGACCTTCAATTCATCTTGCATACAGATGCGGCTCGTGATTCACTTGGAGCTGTTTTGTCCCAACGGTACAATAACATGCTTTTGCCAGTAGCTTATGCCTCTAGGCCAACCAACAACCACGAGAAAAACTACAGTGCCTTTGAACTTGAAGCTCTTTCAGTAACTTACTTCTTAAATAAATTTAGAGTCTACTTAGAGCACCGGCATTTTGAATTGTATTGTGACAACTCATCATTAACATGGCTTCTTAATCACCCTAGACAGGTGGGGAAGATTGGTCGTTGGATAACACTCATTAACTCATTTCAATTTACAGTGTATCATGTTAAAGGCAAAGAAAATGTAGTAGCTGACTGTCTTTCTCGCTTATTTGAGGACAACCCATCAGTAAACACCGAGCCGAAACCCCCAGAGCAAATTAACCTTTTGTTTAAAATTCCGGAAGCTTTTAAAGACATCAAACAACATCAGATAGAAGACCCGAAAATAGAGAAAATAGTTAAAGCTTTGAACAAACCCAACCCCCCTCCTAATTACTCCTTGATTGAAGGAGTATTGGTTCATCAAAATCCAGGCCAAACCAAACCCAGAATTGTTTTACCAGATAAATTAATACCAATGTTGTTCCACCATTATCACCTGTCCCCCACTTCGGCACACTTGGGTATCACCAAAACCTGGGCCAGAGTTGAACCCCACTTTTGGTCGGAAAAATTAAAAAGCAGTATATCCGATATGGTCAGATCTTGTGTAAAATGCCAGAGATCCAAGCAAGCCGCAAACACCAAAGTTGGGTACCTTAGTTCCGAAATAACCACTCAACCATTCGAAAAGATTTTCATTGATTACATAGGCCCCTTACCCAGATCAAAATCAGGTAACAAATATATTCTCACCATAATAGATTCGTTTTCTAAATATACAGTTTTTTTGGCTTCACGAAACATAACAGCTAAAACCACAGTAAATTTGTTAAAGAAGGGTCTCTTTTCATATTTTGGTTTTCCAAAGTTCATTGTATCAGACAATTTCAAATCTTTTCAATCCAAAGAAATGGCTGATATGTGCTTAGAATTTGGAATTCGCCACGTAACAACCACACCGTATTACCCAAACCCCAGCCATGCAGAGAGAGCAAACAAAAATATTAAGACAGCATTAAGAATTTTCCACAGTCACAACCATACTGAATGGGATTCCAATATACATTTTTTCCAATTAGCTTTCAATTCTGCCAAACATGAAAGTACAGGGTTTTCCCCAGCCGAACTTTTTCTAAATTTTACAATCTCTCACCCTTTGGAGCTTCATTGGGACTTAGATCGACTGCTGTCCAGCAACCAATTCCAACAATCTAATAGGGATAAATGGGCACAGGCATTAGAAAATCTTCGAAAAGCTCGAAAGCAGCGCCAGGCACAGTACAATTCAAATAGGAAACCCCAACCATACCAACCCGGTGACTGGGTTATGTGTAGAGAACACCCCCAGAGTAAAGCAGTAGACCATATCAACTCTAAATTAATGCCACTGTGGTCTAAACCACTAGTCATTGAATGTTTCACCTCTCCGGTGACTGTCAGACTGGTGGACCCTTCAAATGGAAAGTATGTCACAAGAGCCCACGTCTCCCAACTGAAACGGTTTTTCATGCCAAAGTATTAAATCCTCCCGAATTACGAAATAGGAAAAGTGATATTAGGATAAGATAGGATAAGTATGTTATAGTTAAGCTCCACACAATAGAAACACAACAACAGTACACTATCACCAAGTTCTCAGTTTTGGCCCTGTCCTTCCCCTGTGACTAAGTTGTAACTTCGCGTAGGTTTCACCTTCAGGGGTCAAGGGTCCAGGCTGGGGATACCACACGGCCGACCAGCATCCCCCGACTCGTTGTGCAAGTTTTTTTTATCTAGGTACCAATTAATGTCAATCGGTTCGATGTTCCTTTTTTTTTCTTAATTTTTGTTTTGGGAACCTCACGCCGGGCACAACGATACGGAGGAAGAGCTGAGTATCTTCTCACCACAGTGAGAGGATAAGCCATGACACTCACCAAAACACACACGCACACACACATTTACACACCCACACAACCAACCAGAAAACCTTTAGAATTAAGATGGTTAAAGTCAATCAATATTTATATAAATTACACAATGAAATACCAGTGCCAAGAATAATATGGTTTCAGCCATCAAGAATATAATTATTGTTTCAGCCATATATGGTTTCCTTGGCTAGACTATATGCATAATTGTTATTTATGTTTATTTATTGTTATAATTTATAGAGTTGTTATTGTTACTTATTTATTATTGAAATTGCATGTTATATTATATTGTTCAATGGTCGACCATTCAGTAATTAGTGCAACTCTAGACTTGAAATTCTCCCTTAGCATTCCATGAATCCAACCCCTATTCCCCAGATTTCTAATACGCTTTAGAAGGAGGCCGAGGGTGCTGACACCTCCATCCCCAAGTCCTGCTTCTAGCCTCCGCGGAGGGGGGGAAGCCTGCGGCCTCGTAAGGTTACGGCCCGCATGGAATTCTCCAGAACACCGTAGAAGCCACCAGTAAAGGTAGGACACAATACCATTGTTCCCCCCACGCATGGGCAGTCAGACTCATCTGCTGACCGCCTTGGAGAATGAGAGACGGGAGTGGACTGTGGCAGTGGAAGCAGTGATTAGCCGGTGGCAAGAATTCCTATTTCAGGCGCCGACCATACAGTATGAATAAGTAAGTGGTTAGTTAGCTTTAGGGGGGAATCGGGGGGGATGGCCGAATTACTTCCTTAATTTAAATTAATTGAAATATTGTGAAAATTAGTAACTGGATTTAATTATTTAATTGAAATAAGACTATTGAGAGTGTGATTGCGCAATACCATGTGAATGCTAGGGCGGGAGCCAAAGGAATCATTGCAATTATAAGGTTGGTTAAGGAATTTACTATCCCATAATAATTTATTTAATAATATTAAAAAAAAACATCAAAGCTGGCATCCTAAATTGTAGCAAATTCGGGCAGGAGTATTTGGTAGACAATCCATGACCTGTTGGGCAGCAACACGCTGACTTAGTACTTGCGAGGGATTCTTGCCTAAGGAATAATTCCAAGGGCTCGATCGCCTCAAATTTAAACCATAACTTGACCATTTCATTTTAGTTAAGCACAATAAAAAATCAACTAAGGTTTATAGTGTAACAAAACATATCAAACTCGTCTTTTTCAGTTTTCTTTTCCAAAGAAACGAAAATGATCGTGGACGAGAAATAACTATAGAGGAGTATTACCGTAACGAGAAGAGGTACAAGTTGAAGTACCCTCACCTCCCTTGCCTTCATGTTGGGGATCCGAAAAGAAACACCTGCCTCCCCCCAGAGGTAAAAAATATATTTTTGCTATCTGCATTTTAAACAACTGATTTAAGATACTTTTGAAATTATTGTCTTCAATATATCTAATATTGTACTTGTTTTAATTAACAAGCACATGATTAATTTCAGTGCTTGTATCATGTTTCTTTAATGATTTTTCATTCCTATGAGAACTGTCACAAAAATTGAAAAAGTAAAATCTATTTTTTTGAAATTAGATATTAATTTTAACCATATCTTAATGATGTGGCCTTGATGTAAACTTTATAAGTGAACTCGATATTGACGGGCTGTAGGTGACTGCTAATAACATAGCTGCCATTTATAATTCAAAATAAAATAAATATGGTTCACACTTTCTGGAAAGTCAGGAAATTAGAAAAATGTCAGGGAAAAATTTGGAGGGCTAAAAGTCAGGGATTGTGTTGGATACTTGATTTCAAGTCAGGTAAAGTTTTTAGTTTAATTGTAAATGTAAAACAAGACTGAGCAAGAATCAAAAATGTTTGATTTTTGTTACATTGGTTTTTATAGTGCAGTGAAGAGGAAATGAAACGTAACTGTTAAAAGTTTGACAACAACAAAGCGTAAACATAAAAATAAAACATAAATAGGAGAGCGTTGAGCTGCTATGAGTAAAGTGGAGGCCAATAAAATAATAATTTTTAAAAATATTTCCAGTTGTAAATAAAGTGGACATTCCGAGTCAAGAGTCTGGGAAACTACTTTTAAGTTAGGGTATACAATTTTGTTGTTGGAGAAGTATGTTAATTATATCAACAGTAATTTATAAAACAATTACTTCGTTGTCTTCTTTAGAACCATAATACAATATTCCTATTTAAATCTAATGTTGCTGCATAATACTGGAATTTTATCAAAAACTGTACTGGAAATACTGAAAATATACTGGAATTCTATAATCAAATGACATAGACACCCTGTAGTAGTATTGCAACATTTTGTGATTTGATAATATTAGAGTAGGTGCTATTTTTGTTATTTTAAACATTTTTTATTCATTATGGTGTGTTTTTAGTTGTGCGAAGTCGTGGTGGGGCAGGTGATCATGAAGAAACTTGATCAAGATCAGACCAGGGCGATGATCAAAGAGGCGGCCACATCACCCGATGTCAGGAAACAGAAGATTGAGAATGCGGTATGTGGCCGACTTCCTGATGAGAAATTTTGTAGATGAATAGTTTTGTGATTGTTTTAAAGAATAACATACAATAACTTTTATTCATGCTTTTTGCCTCCTGGATTGATTGTATGACTTAAAAATAAGGTTACATACCTTGTCATCAATCCACGAGTTTACGAGATCTTGTACAAGGTAAGTAACCTTATTTTTTAAGTCACAGTAGAACCTCATTAATCTGAACGATTTTACGTCAAATACTTGGAATGGCAGAGACAGACGGAACAGACAGAGCACTTGATTGACGCTGATGAAAGTTAGCTACAACTTCAACAACCATTGAATTACAAGTTTTTTACAGTTATTACAATTTAGTTTTTACTTCACACAACCTTTGTTATCACAGCCTTACAGCCTTTGTTATAACGTATATTAAAACTTCCGAGTTGTGAGAAAAGCGAGACAGTTGTTTTACTAATAAATTGAGATTTTAAAAACCCGCCAAGATGTGCACGCCAAGCAGCATGAGCCAGAAATACATCCGCTGTGCGTGCGATGGTGGCGATTTCTATCCAGTACTCTTGGAACTATGTGGAGAGTCCCGACCCTTTTTGTTAACAGAACCACCCATTAGGATTGCTGTCTACTACAGGTGTATAGTCAATGGTCATACCCTGTGCCGTTGTTATCGCTTCATGTACCTGCGTGAGTCATTCAACTACTTATCACTAGGGGTGTGCGAGTACTCGAAACTTCAAGTTTTCGGCCGAGTATTTTAATACTCAAACTCGATTTCAAGTTTTGAAAAATACTCGATAGTTCGAGCGAGAATTTATCCTTGATTTCCGGACGATCGCTAAAGATTGCGACCGGCCAAATCGCGTAGTAACGTTCGCAAAAGGCGATCGCATCACGTAAAATCGGCCGAAAATGATTATCGGACCGCGTAATTTCAGCCGTAAATGATGACGGTATACATAATATCGGCAAAAGTGGCACACCCCTACTTATCAGTATCACTCACATAAGTAGTTATATCTTTAAAACAAGTTATATGAACTGATAACTTCAACATTCAGAAGTAAGCTTTGCAGTTTGTTTAACTTTTCACAGTGACAATACCTTTCATTTTGGCTATGTAGCCTAAGAGTATTTATGAATGAAAGTTGTATTAAGATTAAGGTGGTTTTTGGATTAGCAGGGTTCTGCTGTATTATTTATTAATTCAACAAATTTATTAATACCAGACAAGTCTGATGAAATTGTCCTCTCTAACTCTGCCTTACCTTACCAGTGAGGCCTCTTTAAAAATCAACCACTTTCTTGGTATTGTTGCTACCCATCAATTGCATCTTGAGTTCTTAATCCGCTTTCTTGGTATTCTTGCTACCCATCAATTGCATCTTGAGTTCTTCATCTGCTTTCTTGGTATTGTTGCTACCCATCAATTGCATCTTGAGTTCTTCATCCGCTTTCTTGGTATTCTTGCTACCCATCAATTGCGTCTTGAGTTCCTAATCCGCTTTCTTGGTATTGTTGCTACCCATCAATTGCATCTTGAGTTCTTCATCCGCTTTCTTGGTATTGTTGCTACCCATCAATTGCATCTTGAGTTCTTAATCCGCTTTCGTGGTATTGTTGCTACCCATCAATTGCATCTTGAGTTCTTCATCCGCTTTCTTGGTATTGTTGCTACCCATCAATTGCATCTTGAGTTCTTCATCCGCTTTCTTGGTATTCTTGCTACCCATTAGTGATGTGTCAAAACCAAAACTTGAATCTCAAAACCACCAAAACTTTGGAAAAGTTTCGGTTTCGAGATTCGATCGGTGAGTTTCGAGAATCAAAACTCAAAACTGCTGAGATTTTTTGTGTCTTTATTGTTGTTTTTTTATCAGAAATCACGCCTGTGTTTCGATCAATAATGCAAAGGTCAAAAGCCTACTGTCATCGGTCGTCTACCTTCACCTTTTTTGGATTATTGATTTTTTATTTGTGAAAGAACAACTCTAACCAAAATATATAATTAGTTTTAATTAATTTTTCTGGATTTATTTTTCATAACCATACCCAGGCAAGTAAATAGGGTTTCGCGATTTGAGTTTCGAGATTCGTTTTTGTAAGTTTCGGTTTCGAGATTCGAAATTTCTGGTTTTGACCATCACTACTACCCACCAATTGCGTCTTGAGTTCCTAATCCGCTTTCTTGGTATTGTTGTTGCTACCCATCAATTGCATCTTGAGTTCTTAATCCGCTTCCGTGGTATTGTTGCTACCCATCAATTGCATCTTGAGTTCTTCATCCGCTTTCTTGGTATTGTTGCTACGCATCAATTGCATCTTGAGTTCTTAATTGTCAGACCTCTCCCTTATCACCTTACACTATTATTCAGCAAGCCCCTTCCCTCATCTAAAAAATATAGTAAAACTATTTTCTGCATACAACACTTAGGTTAATTTTTTCTTGCATTCAAAACTCTGGTATTTAACAGATGTTTCTGGAGAAACATTTTACAAAATTTAGATCACATGGAGACAAGGAAAGTCTATTGTATACGTGGATTCTTGTTGAAATAGACCCATAATCCATACACAACCATGTAGGCTTATTGTCACACACGACCATACATGGTTGATTTTTTTTCTGAAACTGCCATACAAATACTAACTTGCTAATGACTTATTTATTCTGTTTAACAGATGCGAGCAGCCAAATTTATGGAAGACGATTGCGTTAAAGAGTTCGGAGTCAGTGTTGGGCAGCAGTTCACCAAGGTGAATGCCAGAATCCTCACTCCTCCAACCATAGATTATGGAAATCAGAAAACGGTTAGTGTTGAAATCATTTATGTTTCAGATTTGAAATTATTTGATTTAAATTAGCTTTGTTTGAGTTGGGTCAGAATGGAATTACTTTTTCAGTTATAACTGACTTGATGATTCTGTATAGATAATTCTAACTGCAGTAGTCTCAGAAATCCGGACCAATGTGGCGGATGACAGGTCCTGATTTTGAATAATCCGCATTTCCCGGAGGTGGGCATGAGTCATACGAGACGTAAACAAGGCATTGAGACGTCTGTACCAACAATGCGGGCGCAGTTGACTGAGACTATCCAGTCCCTCCTCCCCACGCGACAACTTCCACTGCTTCGTAAATCATGAACAACATCAATTTGACTGAAATACAGAGCGCCCAATTATGCAAACATTTGTGAAATGTGGACTAATCGCATGAAAACTAAGGCACTAAAACTTAGTTTTGGTTTTTCACATTTTTATTTGTAACAACAAGTTTGACAAAATTCAAGATCATCGGTCCGGACAAGGCAGATCTTGATTTCTGAGAGTCTACTCAAAATCCAACTGACTCCAGATGTCTGGATTTGTCCTCGGCCGGTCACGCTAAACGTATTAAATGTTTGTTTTGTATTTGTGACTTTGAAAACCAAAGGGGCATAGCCCTACATACCCAAAAACAAAATTATTTCTATTTTACACATGGTACTAAGTAAGTGTGCCAAGTTTCATATTCTACGATGATGCATATCCGAGAAATCGGAACCAACAAATTTCTTTGGCCTATTAATATTTAGGTTTATTTATTTGCTTATCCACCCTGATCGCGTGTGTGCTTTGACAGGACCCAGACAAAGGAGAGTGGAAAGTGCAGGCGTTCAAGCAAGCCACGAACCTGCACAAGTGGGTGGTCGTCTCAGCCTCTGCTAACTGCAAAATGAACGAAATCAGGTTCGTAGTTATTTCCGGTGCCGTGTGTGCAAGTGAGGCTTTTGTATATAATTATGTAATATCAGTTAATAAATAAAATTAAATTCTAAGTGTGTTTAATTTGTTATACAAATAACTTACAAAAGCATAGTGATGTGGTTCATTAATTTTGTAGATTAACTACAAACTTTAATGCTGCTGAATAAATTTGGTTGCCTCGTAGTCCACGCTATAAGTTGTTAATACTAATACAGTAGATTTATTAAACCTGTAGAATTTATTAATTATATAAAAACCGTTTAATGATAATTACTCAAAATCTTTTATTAACCCATTGAGGTAGTAATTTTATTCTATTTGCAGTAGCCTATAACGGGAATTGATTGGTGCTGCACTTTAGTAGCAAAATATGTAACTAATGGCCGCGGGCGTCTACGGTTCTATCAGCTAGGTAGGGGCGCGGACTGACTGAAAAACCTTAATATCGCCGCCAGGCCTTTGGTTGTGTTAGCTGAGTTGGCTACGTCGTGGAAACACCTTGGCCAGGTGGTGATACGATGTTCGTGGGTTCGATTCCTGCATACAACCAAAACTGACCAGTTGTACAACTCTCAATGAGTTAACCGGTCTGTGGAAACGGTGGGAGGGCCCAAGTAAAACAAGCGGTGGCAGGCTTGCTTGGAAGTTGACGGGGTCGGTTAATTCTTTGAGACTTGCACATGGTCAACACTGATTTCGCTAATTTTTACTTATGTCTACTGTGTGTGTGCCAATGTGACTCTCTAAACTGAAATAAAACAATATTTTAATTAAAAACTCCAATTTTATACTCCAATTCACAGGTTAATAAAATTACAAGTAAGGAACGAGACCAGCTCGTATGTCTACATTGGTTTGCGCTATGGGTGTGCGAGTATTCGAGCTTCGAGCTTTTTCGAGCCGAATCTTACAGTATTCGGCTCGGTTCGAGATTTTAAAAAAAGCTCGAAGTTCGAGCCGAATATTTAAATCGCCGACTAGTGAAAAGAGTCGTTTACAAAAGTAAATTTGAAGCAAAAACTTTCAATAATAAATGTTAGGATTCTCGTAATTTGCATTGGTAGAGCTCCATAACAGATATAATCCAGCAATGCTGTGCATTCGGTCCTTCGTTTTAAAAAAATAACGAAATATAAAAGTACAAATGTTTTAAACTGTCGACCTGATCAACCAATGCAATGGATCTACTTTCTCTACGCTCAAAAATCATATTAAGTGGACTACTACACAATTCTGTTTGCAGCACAATGTTGCCGTTGCCCAGTTGAGTTGTGCAGTATTTCAAGGTTAATAATAATTAATACAACAACCCTACTGCTCCATAAAAAGTGCCCCAACAAAAAAATGAAACCCATGAAAACACATTTCCTAACTGTTGCAGCGGTACAGTCCTTGACCTTGACTGCAACTTACAATTTCGTACATTACATAATAATAATTTCCTGGCGTCTGAAATCACGTCTGGCGTCTGGCAACACTGTTGATGGCAAAACTGTCTTAAGACGTTGAGGGAAGATGGTTATAATGTAATAATGATTTAGAGTCACCAATGACCAGGGACAAGGTTGTAGGTGATGTACGACAAATCATGACGGCGTTTTGGTGTTCAGCCGAAATAGTACTCTCCAAAAATTGTATTGTTAAAAAATCGTCAATTGATGTAGAATCTAAAGTTCTTAAGAAATAAAGCGAATACAACTGTAATTATACTGTATTTATTAAAGTTAACAAACATTGTCACATCGTAAGATTCACAAGATTCAAGGATTTTATCAAAATTCTAAATGGTTACGTCACAAACGTTATAGTACCGGTGGTCATATTATTTAGAAGGTTATACTTTATTATACTCTGTTCGCCTAACCAAGAGCAAGAAACAGTCAAATTGGTGCAGTGTTTTGTTTCACTACAACTGTGCGATTAAAATCATATATTGTTAACGCCGCGGGATTATTTAAATCTGCGAATAAATGTCAGTTGAAATAATTTCATTTTTCAATTGTTGGCTATCAAGTTGTTAAATCAGTGATGGTAGAAGACTGCGTTGAACCTCTTCCACCAGGAACTTCTGCTTCTGAAACCTTCTGTTTCAGAAGCAGATTTAATAGGTTAAGTCTGTTAGGTGATAAGAGGTTAGATACAACATAAGCCAGGCCTATGAATATTGGATAATTTATTTATGTGAGTAAAATCAGATATAATGATAGTTTACAGTGATTATATTTACAATATGGTTAGTTGCTGAGTGTCCTGATTTAACTAACTTATATTAAAAGGGTAACCTTAAATTTACTATTTACCATCAGTTGAATAGATAGGCTTACTGTATTTTGTTTGGTTCCATGGAGGGTACATTTTGACATATAGTCTGTTTATTATGGCTGTTATAAAAAGGTAATAACTACATTCGGGCTTTTCGGTCTGGTTTAAAATTTGTAGTTCTCTTTCTTTGTTATTTTTTTCCTATTTTTCTACTTTATATGTAAAGAAAACTGTTCATTACTAGCAACAATTGGTCGCAATAAATGTTCCTTTTCAGTGCTTATTTTGTTATTTTTGCACTGTAGAACTTTATTTAGGCCTATTAAAAGGAGGGCTAGTGAATATAAGTGTTGAATGAAAGATGACCAATATTGAAAGTATAAAATTATACATAGCAAAATTCGGCTCGGGTCTTAAAATCACTACCGGTACATTGCACACCCCTAGAGAAAATTGTCATAAAAAAAGCTCGGCTCGAGTCAGAAATCACTATTCACACACCCCTAGTTTGCGCCAATGGGTTAAGATAAAAATCAAATAAAGTTACATGCCCTGTAATGAAAATTGATATAGAATTACCAACCCTGAAGTAATTTGTAATAAAACGAGGAAACAGCTTCTTGTGACATCACACTGTTTTCACTGAAGTGGATAGCAACCGCGGTGTAATTTAGGTAAGGGGCCATACACATTTTACGTAACACATTTTTGTTGTCATTTCAGACCCCCCTCCCCCGTCTAACGCACCATAACGCTTGAGCATACCCCCCCTATGTGTTACGTAACTCAATCGTAGTAGGCTTTAAAACAGCTTAAACCTTTTAAACATCGTATTAGCAATTTGAAAAATGGATTTCTATGAATTATTAAACTTTAAATGACTTTCTTTTAACAACATGTTTTTATAACTGATTTAAAAGCAAAACGTAAAAGCAAACAAGATTGTTACTAAATATCTAAGCAACAAAATAAAATATCTCAGCTAAAATGTTATAAATTTAATTTATAACTAATACAAATACAAAACACCTTAAAAAACTTAAGATGTGGACGGCATTGCTGTATCCAGTCATGATTTTACACTCAACAACACAAAACATAGCTGTAAAGCAATACAAAACTTACTCAAAACACTTATGTATTTATTTTTTAGTTTAACTGTTATTATAATTTTATTTTAATATTAATTTTATTTGCTAGTGTTGACATAAGTATTTTTATATAACAAACTGTGACCTTAATTTAGATATAAATTTTTTTAATTTTTAAAGATTTATAGCAGTATCAAAAGATACGGGAGCGCGCCAGCTCTTAGGGTTAATGTGTGAGTTACGTAATGCTGTTCCGAACCCCCCCCCTCCCCCATATAACACAGCATTAGGCTACGCCATACCCCCACCCCCCCCTTAAGTGCGTTACGTAATATGTGTATGGCCCGTAAAGGCAGATGAGACCTGAAATTTTTAGAAATAATAATCTTAGGTTCATGTGTGATTTAATTTAATTCAGGACGGGATTTTTTTCTAAAACAGTAATGAATTATTTCCTTCCTTGTAGGCTTGTTTATTTGCTAACGTTCAATTTCAGTAAACAATCCTGAGAATTAGTTTCATTATTTCGCCATGTCTGTTAGTTAGCTCCTTCTGGAATGTTTCTGTGGGATCTCTTGGAAGTTATAGGCTTATTTATTTGCTAACGTTCAATTTCAGTAAACAATCCTGAGAATTAGTTTCATTATTTCGCCATGTCTGTTAGTTAGCTCCTTCTGGAATGTTTCTGTGGGATCTCTTGCAAGTTATAGGCTTGTTTATTTGCTAACGTTCAATTTCAGTAAACAATCCTGAGAATTAGTTACATTATTTCGCCATGTCTGTTAGTTAGCTCCTTTTGGAATGTTTCTGTGGGATCTCTTGCAAGTTATAGGCTTATTTATTTGCTAACGTTCAATTTCAGTACACAATCCTGAGAATTAGTTTCATTATTTCGCCATGTCTGTTAGTTAGCTCCTTCTGGAATGTTTCTGTGGGATCTCTTGCAAGTTATAGGCTTATTTATTTGCTAACGTTCAATTTCAGTAAACAATCCTGAGAATTAGTTACATTATTTCGCCATGTCTGTTAGTTAGCTCCTTCTGGAATGTTTCTGTGGGATCTCTTGAAAGTTATAGGCTTATTTATTTGCTAACGTTCAATTTCAGTAAACAATCCTGAGAATTAGTTACATTATTTCGCCATGTCTGTTAGTTAGCTCCTTCTGGATTGTTTCTGTGGGATCTCTTGCAAGTTATAGGCTTGTTTATTTGCTAACGTTCAATTTCAGTAAACAATCATGAGAATTAGTTACATTATTTCGCCATGTCTGTTAGTTAGCTCCTTTTGGAATGTTTCTGTGGGATCTCTTGCAAGTTATAGGCTTATTTATTTGCTAACGTTCAATTTCAGTAAACAATCCTGAGAATTAGTTTCATTATTTCGCCATGTCTGTTAGTTAGCTCCTTCTGGAATGTTTCTGTGGGATCTCTTGCAAGTTATAGGCTTATTTATTTGCTAACGTTCAATTTCAGTAAACAATCCTGAGAATTAGTTACATTATTTCACCATGTCTGTTAGTTAGCTCCTTATGGAATGTTTCTGTGGGATCTCTTGCAAGTTATAGGCTTGTTTATTTGCTATCGTTCAATTTCAGTAAACAATCCTGAGAATTAGTTACATTATTTCGCCATGTCTGTTAGTTAGCTCCTTCTGGAATGTTTCTGTGGGATCTCTTGCAAGTCATAGGCTTGTTTATTTGCTAACGTTCAATTTCAGTAAACAATCCTGAGAATTAGTTTCATTATTTCGCCATGTCTGTTAGTTAGCTCCTTCTGGAATGTTTCTGTGGGATCTCTTGCAAGTTATAGGCTTATTTATTTGCTAACGTTCAATTTCAGTAAACAATCCTGAGAATTAGTTACATTATTTCACCATGTCTGTTAGTTAGCTCCTTATGGAATGTTTCTGTGGGATCTCTTGCAAGTTATAGGCTTGTTTATTTGCTATCGTTCAATTTCAGTAAACAATCCTGAGAATTAGTTACATTATTTCGCCATGTCTGTTAGTTAGCTCCTTCTGGAATGTTTCTGTGGGATCTCTTGCAAGTCATAGGCTTGTTTATTTGCTAACGTTCAATTTCAGTAAACAATCCTGAGAATTAGTTTCATTATTTCGCCATGTCTGTTAGTTAGCTCCTTCTGGAATGTTTCTGTGGGATCTCTTGCAAGTTATAGGCTTATTTATTTGCTAACGTTCAATTTCAGTAAACAATCCTGAGAATTAGTTACATTATTTCGCCATGTCTGTTAGTTAGCTCCTTTTGGAATGTTTCTGTGGGATCTCTTGCAAGTTATAGGCTTATTTATTTGCTAACGTTCAATTTCAGTAAACAATCCTGAGAATTAGTTTCATTATTTCGCCATGTCTGTTAGTTAGCTCCTTCTGGAATGTTTCTGTGGGATCTCTTGCAAGTTATAGGCTTATTTATTTGCTAACGTTCAATTTCAGTAAACAATCCTGAGAATTAGTTACATTATTTCACCATGTCTGTTAGTTAGCTCCTTATGGAATGTTTCTGTGGGATCTCTTGCAAGTTATAGGCTTGTTTATTTGCTATCGTTAAATTTCAGTAAACAATCCTGAGAATTAGTTACATTATTTCGCCATGTCTGTTAGTTAGCTCCTTCTGGAATGTTTCTGTGGGATCTCTTGCAAGTCATAGGCTTGTTTATTTGCTAACGTTCAATTTCAGTAAACAATCCTGAGAATTAGTTTCATTATTTCGCCATGTCTGTTAGTTAGCTCCTTCTGGAATGTTTCTGTGGGATCTCTTGCAAGTTATAGGCTTATTTATTTGCTAATGTTCAATTTCAGTAAACAATCCTGAGAATTAGTTACATTATTTCGCCATGTCTGTTAGTTAGCTCCTTCTGGATTGTTTCTGTGGGATCTCTTGCAAGTTATTTTCTTTAGTAATAAAGAATTTATGGAAGAAAATAATTCAGTTGCAGTTAAAACAGATAAAAGCTTGGTCATAGTAGTAAATATCACATCAAGAAGACAGATGATTTTATAAAATAAAATAACTTGGAAGATCTTGCAAGAGACTCCACAGAAAAATACTAAATGGAGCCAAAGACGAAAAAATGTACCAATGTGATGCCAGAAGAGCGTAGACTGAAAATTAAGATACCAACTCAAAAGCCTGTAATAAAAGGAATTACGATGATCCATAAGGAGAGTGTATCAATTGGTCCTCTTGTTAAATTATAAATGTGCTCCAGCACACAATGTTTCTAAAATGTTATTAAGTACAATGTAATGAGATTTAGAGCTGGAATACAAATATAATGTTAAAAATAGTTGTTACATAGTCTTAAATTTGTAATTATTTGAAACCTTTTAATTTGAAACATTTTCCTTGAATTGCAGACTAACCATAGACACATTGAAGAAAGTCAGTAGAGAAGTCGGTATGACCATTTCCGAGCCGTACCGCACAGACATGCTAGTGAACGATTGGCGGATGAGCGACGAGGACCTTGAACGAGAATTGCTGCAAGCTTTCCGCCAATACAAGAAGGATGGCGCTCAGATAGCCATTGTGATCATAACCGACAAGGTGTATGGTAAGTACTCGACACAACTTGTTTGTACTACAGTAAAATACGGTGCCATAGGTTGTGGTATGTTTCTCAATCTTCAACATGACTTAAGTTAATCATTTAAAATACTACTTTCTTCTTCCATGCTGAAAACTGACTTACAGGCGAGTCACGTTAATCCGAAAATTCATTTGATCGGAATGTTTGGATTAACAGGAAATGATTAAAACAAAAAACCAGAAGTAATTTTATTTCAATTCGAAAACGTACTAGCCTTTGTATAATTAAACAGGACAGGGTAAAAAATGTTCAGCCCTGTATGTTACTACTGTGGTCATTACAAGAAAATTAGGGGTGTGTGAGTACTCGAAACTTTGAGTTTTCGGCCGAGTATTTTAATAATTGAACTCGACTCGAAGTTTTGAGAACTACTCGAAAGTTCGAGCGAGTATCTCCCGCCGATTTCCGGACGATCGCTAACGATTGCGACCGGCCAAAAAGCGTTGTAACGACCGCAAAAAGCAATCGCATCACGTAAAATCGACTGAATATTACGACCGCGAACGACTGCAACCGGCCAAAACACGTAGTAACGGCCTCAAAAGGCGATCGCGTCACGTAAATCAGCCGAAAATGATGACCACAAACGATTTTGACTGACCAAAACGAGTAGTAACGGCCGCAAAAGGCGATCGCATCACGTAAAATCGGCCAAAAATGATGAAAGGACCGCGCAATTTCGGCCGTGAATTGCGTTTTGGTCATTTAATATTGATTATAAGCGATGTCTGGACCAGGTGAAATTGGCCAATTGACAACCGGACTCTTGTTTCATCGGCTGGAAACGAATGTCAAACCGTGTTTTGTTTGTCAATACGTAATCCAGTTTGATTGTACTGGCCAAAACTTTGTATTGCTACTCATGTATTAGTTAGAAACCATGTTTAGATTATCAAATATAGGGTGGTATCCAAATCCCATTAGACTATTTTAAACTACCAACTGATGGCAAATACTCGCTCGAAAATACTCGTAACTCAAAAATAATTGGCTACTTGACTCGATTAAAAAAATCACTACTCGTACACCCCTAAAGAAAATCACAAATTATATATTTTATGTGGGGCGGCTTGAGGCTGTTAAAAGCAGTGTGGGATTCGGACTTGTGTTTATAAAAATCTGTACTAAGGCCTGTTCATAAAAATTCAAGAGGTAAATGTTAGAGAAAGATTAAATTTCCTAAAAAATCCCCCTTTATTTTGTGCAGTTTTCCTCGTTTACAATTTACACGTTGGGAAATGAAAATCTGCTCTTACATCATTTGAATCCAAGTCTACAGCAGACATGCAGCAAACTTAATAGTTCAAATTACTTAAAATGACAAAAACCTAGACAATATAAAAACTACAGCAGGCCCACACAAACTGACAGGTAGTTGCAATCCTGTTACAAAACAAGTGTTTTAAGTACTTGCTTATAAAGGGTCAAAGGGTGCATTTTGTTTCACAACACAGATATTATTTGAAGAGATTTGCATTCTTGGACAGAGTCCGGAAAGGCTTTGTAGGAAGTCAACATTATCTGCTGTTGGTAAAATAGAAAATAATGCTAAAATAAAGAGCTTTTGTGATGTTGAAGGTATGTTACGATTCACAGGTATGGTGAAAAAGGTTGCTGAAATAGACGTGGGTTTGCTGACCTCGTGCATCGTGGAGAACCGTGGAATGAAAAGGATGGATGCGTCTACCGGTAAAAACCTGCTGTTGAAGATCAACGCCAAGTTGAACGGCGTGAATCACACGGTCCTCAGGAACCCAAAGGATAAGCTGAAGGCGTAAGCTTAGTAGTCTGTACAGTCAACTCCCGATTAACCGGGAGCGGGTTAATCGGGTTGCGGTTTAACCGGGGTCACGAAAGGTTTATTTTTATTATTTTTATTTATCCCCTTCTAAACATAAATAGAGCAATATTAATTTATTTTGCTAAATTATCTCAAGAATCATATTTAATTTACTTCGTTAAACAGAATAAATACCATACAAACAATTTAGTAAACACAACATAATCTGAGAGTCTGTCATTTCGCTAATGAGCCGTGGGCGCGTGATGAGGAGCGCTTAACACTGCCCGGACGGTCGGACGCGGACGTCTAAAAATTGAAACATCCCAAAACAATCACCCTTCCCGCCACTGTTCACCCTCAGCGACGGTCGGTTGGACGCAGACATCTAACACCCCCGTCGCAGCAAACCTGCGTACTCTGCGAATTTCCAATGAATATATATGTTTCTCACTACGACATAAAGGCACTTACCAAGTTTTATAAAAATAAATTAATAACTAAATGATCTATAGCATTTTATTTATTCTCCATAAGAATAACATAGGACTGAGTATGCAGGTTTGCTGCAACAAGGAGCACAAAATATGTGTTTTATGCAATTATCAATTTAACTCAACCAGGTGAAGCTACATACTAAGTTTTATTAATTTATGTTAATAATTAAGGGAGATATAAAACTTTACTTATTCTCCATAAGAATAACATTAGGGCTGAGTATGCAGGTTAGCTGCTACGGGGACAACCAACAAAATATTTGTTTTTTGTTCAAATATCAATATACCAGTACAACATGAAGCCACATACCAAGTTTCATCAATATACATTCATAAATAATCGAGATATCAAATTTTATTTATTCTCCATAAGGATAACATTGGACAACGTACTGTGTTTAGTACTTTGAATATCTCTGCAACGGTTGGACGTAGAATCACAATTTAAACACCAAAATGATTGTTTTGTGGAGCTGAAGTGATTGGTAAAAGCAAATGTGAAGTTTAAAGTAAAACTAACTGAGGAAAAGCCAAAAACCTTTTTCCCATAAGATTAACATGGGAGATTTTATGAGCATGTTTTTTTTGGATTTTTTCCGCAACCACTTAACCTAGGTTAATAATTCAAAATACCATATTATTTGTTTTTTTAAGCTCTATAACATGGTCAAAACCAAAATTAACTGTTTCAAAAATTTTAGGGTGAAAAATGCAAAAAACTGATTTTTGGAAAATTTAAAACCCCCATAAACCCCCCTTCGCATAGTCCGATTTTTCTGGTTTTCGAACTTAAAGTCATAAATGTCACTTTACACATTTGAGCCAAATTTCATCAAAATCGGACGTTTTTTACTCAAGTTATCGCATTCACGGACACATATATAGATATATATATATATATAGATATATATATATATATAGATATATATATACATATATATAAATTTGAACGAATAGTGTTTTAGTCATCTTGGTACCTTAAAAAAAAATTTGTCATGGTCTCGGGCTTAAGGCTTACCATGAGACCTACGGTAATAGCTTCTTCCCTATAGGGGAAATTCGCTAAAAATAGAAACATCTCATAACAATCACCCTTCCCGCTGTTGTTCATCCTCCAGTGCGGAATTAATTAGCATACTGTTCGGTGTAGGTGTAGTTAAGACAGTTTGATGTTTAGAGATTTTTAACCTATTAATTATCATTCAGCCATCAACCATTGCTAGTATTAACTATTATTATCTTGACTGTTTGTAGATGTTATCACAATTTAAAGATTTTCAAAAGTATTTAATTTACATAAATATATCTTAAATTACATTAAAAGACTATATTGTAGTATAAAAATATTGATAAACCTTTATTATATTTGTAATATTCAATTTATTGAATCCCTTTGTTTTAACCGTGGTTTTGGGTTATCTGTGACCCTCCAACCGGTCATTACCCCGGATATTCGGGAGTTGACTGTAGTATTAGGACTGTAATTATGTGTGTTGTTGAAGGGACAGATTCAGAGATCGTCACATTCATCCAAAACTTATTGTGTGCTGGACTCTTCGTAATCGCTTTCTCCTAATCCTGCTTAAGTTTAATGAATTGTGTATGCCATAAAGTTGTGAAAGGCTTTGGTTAGTTTTAAATGCGTCCCTGCATTTTCAATGATTGGGAAAACTGCGGTTTGTATAGAAACTCTCACTGGAACCTAATCCCTATTTTTGGATGGGTTGCGATTAACACTGTATGACTATGTGTTGCGCGAGTACTCTAGATTTTAGTATTGTGGATGAGCTTGATTCAAATTCAAATTTCTTTATTGTTCGAAACATGTAATTACATGCATAAACATTGTCAAAGGTTCTTAATCTATTTCACAGTGCATATTTATATACATTTTTCAGTCACAGTAAAAATCAAATTAGGCCTAAATATCAATACTATATATTTACATGAAATATCTACAGATAAAATTTATAAAGTACACGCGATTTATATTTCTACAATTATAAATCATAAGGACACTTCATGATTAAATATCTCTTGAGTTCTGTCCTAAACTTATTTCCATCTAAGATTTTTATGTGTTGAAGAAGTGAATTAAAAAATATTGCACCTTTAACATAAGGACTATTTTCTGTTGTTTTGAATTTTCTATTGACTCTATAAAAATCAATTTTTTTCCTTGTATTATGAGCATGGACATCACTATTTTTACAAATATATTTATTATCCAGTTTCAATAGCATTATAACTTGAAAAATATACAAAGCATAAACTGTTAAAACATTAAATTCAATAAATATATTTTTACATGATGTTCTAGGATTCACCTTAGCTAGTAATCTTAAGGATTTTTCTGGAGGATAAAAACTCTGTCCATGTGTGTTTTGGCTGCACTTCCCCATAACAGTAGGCCATAAGAAAGATAAGGGTACACTAGGTCATAGTAAACTTTCATTAACATATCAGGATGAAGATAGGAGTTAACTCTTCGTAATAAAAATAGGCTAGGTGATATTTTTTTACAAACATAGTCAATATGTACTTCCCAAGATACAGTGAGGGGGTTGATACAGTAGAGGGTTGATATTCTAAACCAATTGGGTCCAGGGAAGGTTCAAATAATGAAAAGTTACGTTAACAATACAAAAAAAGATTAAGTCTAGTTGTTTGGAAGTTTTGTTTATTGCAAAAGTTAATACAGAATAAATATAAAAACTAAACATTAATGAAGTAAAAAATATTTCATTCACTCATTGTCAATTTTGCTGCACAAGGCATTTCCAATTGTTCTAAGTGAACAAAAATTCAGCTAGCTGCAGCTGTTGTTAGCACTGCAACGATTCGTTAAAAAAAAAAAACAGCAGCAGCAGCGCCTGCAGTTTAAACTAGTTTTAGAAGCCGTTTCTTGGGTTCTGTGGAACTAGCTACAGTTGTTTCCGCGTAAGTAACTGCTCGGTATATATTTAACCCTGCATTGTACCCGCCCCTCCCACCACACTCTTGGTGTACTCTATCGCCCCGCAGTGTGAAACTTTTGCCACCTGTCTAAAAGTGCAAGATGTTAATTTTCATACAACAAACTATTTTTAACGATGAACTTTTTCAGACAATGGGAATTATGAAGGTTTAAGCAACTTTTTAAATTGGAAATTTTGGATAGTTCAAATTTTTTACCGGTTCCTTGAGATTCAAATAATCCCTTGTTCTTATTGGTTTAGTTACTGTACTTGTAATCAAACCATTCTACAATCAAACCTTGACGTAAAAAACCGCAATGTAACAAATTGAAAATTTCCTTGAACTAACCATTACACACAATGAAAATGATACCTCTACATTACAATGAAGTCATGTTTAAAACATCAATGTACTAAATTTATAATAACCACAGCAACAAAAATAAATTGACCGCTGTATGTCTTTCTTTTATGTGGGACCTCTACATAGTGAATTTCAACTAATATAACAAACTGCCTGCGCCTCAACCCCGGTGTAACGAACGTAAACGAGCATAAATTCCAGAAATCAAATGGGGCTCAAGACTCAATTTGAACCCTTAGTCAGTATGCGTATCGATGGTGGACAAAAGAGAACGGGTTTTGTTAAATATGGAGATAAAACGTAGCTATTCCATTCTACGTACAACAAATCACGGCGTTTCAACAAGGTTAAATTAAATTAAGTTTATTGGTAAGAGTAAATAAGTAAGAGTATTATTGGTTTATAAATTAGATTTTTAACATATATATAGCGAAATCTTAGTAACCCAATTTAACGAACCTCATTGTAACACATTCCTGGATATAACAAATTTTGTATGCAGTCCCTTCAGATTTGTTTGTCAAAGTTGGACTGTACTTTCTCTAAGCCGAGCTCGGCAACATATTCCTTGATACAACAAATTTCATATGCAGTCCCTTCAGATTTGTTTGTCAAAGTTGGACTGTACTTTCTCTGAGCCGAGCTCGGCAACATATTCCTTGATACAACAAATTTCGTCTGCAGTCCCTTCAGATTTGTTTGTCAAAGTTGGACTGTACTTTCTCTGAGCCGAGCTCGGCAACATATTCCTTGATACAACAAATTTCGTATGCAGTCCCTTCAGATTTGTTTGTCAAAGTTGGACTGTACTTTCTCTGAGCCGAGCTCGGCAACATATTCCTTGATACAAAAAATTTTGCATGCAGTCCCTTCAGATTTGTTTGTCAAAGTTGGACTGTACTTTCTCTGAGCCGAGCTCGGCAACATATTCCTTGATACAACAAATTTCGTATGCAGTCCCTTCAGATTTGTTTGTCAAAGTTGGACTGTACTTTCTCTGAGCCGAGCTCGGCAACATATTCCTTGATACAAAAAATGTCGCATGCAGTCCCTTCAGATTTGTTTGTCAAAGTTGGACTGTACTTTCTCTGAGCCGAGCTCGGCAACATATTCCTTGATACAACAAATTTCATATGCAGTCCCTTCAGATTTGTTTGTCAAAGTTGGACTGTACTTTCTCTGAGCCAAGCTCGGCAACATATTCCTTGATACAACAAATTTCGTATGCAGTCCCTTCAGATTTGTTTGTCAAAGTTGGACTGTACTTTCTCTGAGCCGAGCTCGGCAACATATTCCTTGATACAAAAAATTTCGCATGCAGTCCCTTCAGATTTGTTTGTCAAAGTTGGACTGTACTTTCTCTGAGCCGAGCTCGGCAACATATTCCTTGATACAACAAATTTCATATGCAGTCCCTTCAGATTTGTTTGTCGAAGTTGGACTGTACTTTCTCTGAGCCGAGCTCGGCAACATATTCCTTCATACAACAAATTTCATATGCAGTCCCTTCAGATTTGTTTGTCAAAGTTGGACTGTACTTTCTCTGAGCCGAGCTCGGCAAGTCTGATCAGTTAACAGTGATGTGTTGTGTTGCAGGCCAGACCGAGTGATGGAGCTGTTGAGGGGAACAATGCTGATGGGAGCGGATGTCACTCACCCCTCTCCCGACCAGAAAGAGATCCCATCCGTAGCCGCTGTAAGTCGTAGAAAATAAATATGAGTTTTTAACATAGTGTTAGTCTTTAAAACAACTAATAATCAGATCAACTGCACCGGTTGATGTAGCTTTGGATGGTACAGTATGTAAAATTATCGATCCTAACCGTTACTGCTTAAAAGATAAAGAAAAATGGTACAGAATTCAAATCTGCTTATTTAGAATCTAGTGCTTGGAAACCTTAATAATGTTACATTAAAATGTAGCGCTCTGACCATTTTAAACCTGTACTAATTATTTGGCTGTTTGGACTGCAATATGCTTTACTATTTATTCATTAATGGAAATTAAATGTAGTAATCACTCAGTGGCATTAAAATTTATTTGCAAAGGAGGATTTGCTTTTTTAATATTCATTATTACCTCATATTTGTTATGGAGTAATGAGAAAGACGATTTTTTCTCTCATAGCTATCACAACAATTCATTATTCCGTCCTGGAACTGGAATATGTCTTCTGACAAACTGGATGAATGATCAGAAGTAGCACTATTTATTCAGTAAGCAATATGGCTCCTACTGAGCAAGAAAGTTAAAATAGGAAGTCGTCAAAATGTGTTCCTAATTAAGGTCCAAATTCATAGGTTTTAGTATTTAGAACTCAGAGAGAAATACAGTGTGGAAGAAAAGTCCCAAAACTACTCTTAAAAATCTGCTTTATCACATCGGGGGCGGCCCACGAGGAGTAAGAACAATCTTAAAAGACAGCACAGATACATCAAACCAAAGGTCTTAATTAGTAGAAAACAATGCTGCAAATTTGATCTGGAACGGACCTCTTAGTCCGAAATGGCAGCTGGTCAAAGTTTACATTTAAGTGCTATCAGCAGAATCTTAAAATCATTATTAGTCCCAGCATAAAGATCCTTTCGAGATCCGGTTGTGGCAATGAGGAATACTGTATAATACCTTTAAAATATGTTTAGTATGGTCTATGCTTACCGGTACTATAACATGTGACAGACTTCTATGAGCCTTAATAGCCTGATGTCCTTAATTCCTTATAGAGGAAGCCTTGACAACTTTATGGTAAACATATAGACTATTTTATACATCATTGTAATAGTATATTTCGCACCAAGGGTCGAAAGGGGGGGGTTTTGCTGGCCCGAGATCGTGTTTTATGACCGAGACGAAGTTGAGGTCATAAATCGTTTGAGGGCTATTGCAAAACCCTTTCGGCAGACGTGTGAACGCTATTTTTCACCATACTACAATTATTAACGGGTTAAATGTGATCGGTCATAAAACACAGCGGCCTCGTGCAATCTCGGACTAAAACCAGTTAACCATAATAAACAATCATCGATAGTACAATGTTTTGAATTTTATTGTTATTTGTTCCAGTGTTTCAACCAAAGAACACAAAATAGTATGCACGTATTAACCAGGTAACGTCGTGTACGCTTGAAAATAAGTTGGCAACACTGGCTAAAGAGATCAGCTGACTTTAGGCCCTAGGGCGGAAAAACTCTACTTTCAGTATTCAAATGACGTTCGGAAAACTGGTGATTACAGCGTAGTGTGGTGAGAAGGTCTTTGTAGAGTATTAGTCGTCGCCACAAACCAGACTATTAAAATACTATTGCGGTACGTACCAAAAGTTTTGCCAACCGTTAAAAGATTACTTTATTTTTTCGAGCAAGGGGGAGATTTCAAACTACGGTGGTAGCATAATTATAACGGGAAGGGGTCTGAATATATTAACAAACCAATGACATAATTTTGGTGGATGGTCCGTACTCCCAAGGTCCCGATCCAACCGCACTTGTTGCCTTTGCCAGGTGACGGCTAGCCATGACCCGCTGCAGTTCAAGTACAACATGGTATGGAGACTGCAGCCTCCCAGGCAAGAGATCATCGGTGACCTGCACAACATCGTCATCAGACAGCTCAGATATTACAAGGACAACAACAACGGAAGGGCCCCCGACAGAATCATCTTCTACCGTGACGGTGTCAGCGAGGGGATGTTCCTTCAGGTAAATTCAAGGATTTTGAAATTTTTTCCAACACAGAACCTTCCACTTTGGAATTTTTTGAAGGTGGTCAGACGTAATTGTAATAATCCAGGGAAAGTTGAATCTGCGTCTGTACCGGGTTAGCTTGCTACTTCCATTTGAGATAGATGTTACACTGGCTGATTAATTTGGTTTAGCTTAAAAGTGACGTCTCTGTTGTGTAAACTAAAAAAAATTGTTTTCACATGGTCTGTGACCAGCATGAAAAATGAATCATTGAATTTTTTAATTTTCCATTATGTTAGAATACTTTCTTGAGCTATATTTAATCGACAATCTGTATTTTATTTATCACAATTCATTTTGTAGGTTGGCTAATTTGGTTTTTTGATACAGGAACAATACATAAATCAGTGCATTGTTTAATTGAGGTTTATGTGGTGTTAGTATGTTAACTTGGTGTGATGGGTTATTTATAATCGATCTACCCAATAATTAAAAATGATTATTTTCTAACAAATTAAATATTAGATCAAGTGACAGTTAGCAGCTTTGGTAAATTAGAAAATGATAGACTGCTAGCTTAGCTGAAGAGAATAAAGCTGGTGTAGCACAGGAGACACGTAAGGAAGACTCTTAAAAACACTTGATATTTCGCCATCAGAAGGGAAGAAACATGAGACTGAAAGAGAAAATGGCTGCTTATGAATTTGTTCTTAAGTCAAGTGTGCCACCCTGGCAAGTCAGTGTTTGGTGGCAACACTGACCAATTTACAGGTGTTGAGAAGAACCAATCCACAAGTGTCCATTTTCTCTTTCAATCTCAAGTTTCTTCCCTTCTAAAGAAGTCCCCAAGAAGGTCAAAATATCAAGTGTTTTTTGTGTCTTTGTTATGTGTCTCCTGTGCTACACCTGTTTTTATTTCCTTCAGGTAAGCTGCCTATCCATTTCCCAATTTACCAAGTCTTTACAGCTTGGAGTTTTTCCATGAACCTGTCTTAAGGTCCTATTGATGCATGTCGGTTTCCAATATCATTGAGTCAAATGGGACTGTTCATACAGCCGTCCGCTAGTGCGATTTTGCTCCCGCACCGATTTTCAACTCCTCTTGCATGTAGTTAACTGTTGGCCCGGCTGCAGCGGTTTCAAACTACATAGAGTCAGATAGGATCGTTTATCCTGCAGCAGTGCTGCCAACGCTGGACTATTACCACTGACCACGTGCGTCTCAGTTAGTGTTTACGGCTCACGCAACTTAATCAGATGCACATCCCATCGCATTTTTCTTAGTTTTATCATTTGGTAAGCACAATACGAAACGAGTTCGCACGCAGCACGCTGACGTGAGGGAAGTGAATTTCCACATAAAAAACTTTTGAAACTCAAAATCAGTGTAAAAACATACATTTGTCCAATTTTTATTGAAATCTGAAAACATTGATTTTTTAGCTGTTCTGATACTCCTGGTTTCATTTACTTGCAAAGCTGGGATTACAATTTTGCGCATTATAAGGTTAGGAGAAGGTCCAGACAGGCTTGAAACTAGGCGTGAGGTTGCTGGGGACGATAAAAGTACTCTAACAAAGGAATAACAGGCTTTTCTAGTGTAAAACCCCCATAAGACAACGTACTGTGTTTAGTCTATACACATTTTCTTTAATAACTCGGTAAATATTTATGCTAGAATTACGAGAGAGTGCTTAAAACTTTCGCCTCTCTAATTACTGTCTTTTTACATCCATTGATTTTACATCTGGAGCTTCTCTGACCTTTTTGGGCCCAAAAACTCGAAATTTGAAAGATTAATCCACAAAAAAAGAGTTTTAGAGTTTTCCGATTGTTTTGCCCAACGAACTGGTCCAATTGATTACACAAAGGAACGTCCCTACCAAATTTGAAGTAAATCGGATAAAAAATGTGACCACTAGAGTTCAAACATATATAGTCTGGTTGTGGCTGGTGAATGGTGGAGTGCCTGAACCAACAATCGTAATTGGTTTTAAGCTAATAGAAATTGAAAAGTTTACTAGGTTTTTGGGATTGGAAATAGACGAGAGTTTGAACTGGAACTGTTGAAGGAGGATATATTCTTTCTAAAATTAACTCTGGAATTTTTTGCTTTACGCAGGATGTCATTTTTATGCGCTGATATAAGTACTTTAAAACTTGTTGTGGAATTTTGAAGGAACAAAATAAAGCTGTCCTGAATATATATATATACTGATATTATGTATTGTATATGTCTATATACATATATATAAAATTTTGAACTACCCCCCAAAACGTGTTCAGGGGGTCATGTTAGGAACTAACATCTATGGTGGTCCCGGAGTTTCACCGTGCGGGTCATGCTAATAGTTCACTTTCCAAAGGGAATTCACTAATAACTGTTGGGTGGAGGTGACTGGCCCCGATTGTGTATGTGTTGTTAAGACTGACCTTTTTACTATGTCATGCATAAACGTAGCCTAAATCGGACAGCTTTGTAACGATTGATCGTGATTAGAGCACTAGGATCTCCTGTAGGTCAGCAGAAGTTAATCTCAACATGAAATTTACTTTGACATCTCATAATGTGATGCGTTGGTTACAGGTGCTGCAGGTGGAGATGTCGTGCATCAAGTGGGCGTGTCGCGAGGAGCTGGGCCGCGACCTGGACGTGACATTCCTGGTGGTGCAGAAGCGCCATCACACGCGGTTCTTCCCCACAGCCCAGGGCCCGGCGGACCGCAAGGGCAACGTGCTGCCCGGCACTGTGGTGGACACGACCATCACTCACCCGACCGAGGCAGACTTCTACATGGTCAGCCACGCCAGTCTCCAGGTGGGCAACGCTGTGGTTGTGGCTGGTGAATGGTGGAGTGCCTGAACCAACAATTGCAATTGGTTTCAAGCTAATAGAAATTGAAAAGTTTACTAGGTTTTTGGCATTACGAGAGTAATGGTTTTTGTGTGGAGTTTGGGTTTAGATAGACGAGAGTTTGAACTGGAACTGTTGAAGGAGGATATATTCTTTTTAAAATTTAACTCTGGAATTTTTTGCTTTACGCAGGATGTCATTTTTATGCACTGATATAAGTCATTTAAAACTTGTTGTGGAATTTTGAAGGAACAAAATAAAGCTGTCCTGAATTATCTTCAATTTAATCACTCTACAAAGAATATTTCAAAACATTAAAAATATCAATTTTGGGGAATATATTTATAGTACAGTATTAATAGCAATTCAAAGTCCTTTAAATGCCTTGGTTTCCTAGTCCACGCCAGTGCGACCAGAACGACGCAATGTCCACTGATGATGGTTGTGTTGGTTGTGTTTTTGGTTTCTTAGATAGCGCAATTATTTCGCAGGTCAATGCGACGCAGTGCATCGGTAATAATTGGTAAACTAGGCCTACAGTTCTACTTTTTGAATTCAATTATATTATAATGATTATAATATAAACCTACCATCTTTCCCAAGCTCAGTTGCAATTTTCATCCAAGCGTTTTTCTTCACAATCTTTGTAGCCTAGTTTTTTATATTTTAGATAAATATTATATTTTTTAATCTTAAAAAATTGTTTTCCTAAATATTTTGAAAATGACTTCAAATTTGTGTCTCAAGGTTGTTTAAGAAGCTCTTGTTCTGCTTTGTCCACATTGTGAATGCCTCAACATAGGACCGCAGTCTACGATAGGGCTTTTGTTGTCACTGCTTGCCCTCTGTGGAATGACTTGCCAAGTTCCATCAAATCCTAAAATAGCCATCCCCGGTTTGTGGCGGCACTGAAAAAGTCATACTTTGAGCGGATGTCCTTGGCCAGTGTGTGCTAGGGGGTTGTCATGGGTGGGATCAGTGATGGGTGTGTGTTAGAAAGAATGAGTAAAATTATTGACTTTTTCCTGTTAAAAACCTAGCTTTAAGCTTTATTATTATTATTATTGATTATGCTGTAAATATATATCATCTCCATTTGTATGCAGGTTAAGTGTAAGAAAGGGTCTTGTGGCCCTAACTTTGCCTGTTAAAATAATGTTTCATTTCATTGCAAACAACTTTACAAAATCCAAATTTCATTTACATGATTGGCGTATATTTTCGTCATATGCTTTTGTGAGTTTCAAATTGAGTTGCGTCCATGCTCCAATGTCCAATGCTCACAAACGAATGTACCGTTAGCATATATATACGTCCAACGCTTGGGCAGGGTTACAGTATTTCTGAGAGGAAACAGTAACAAGTTGGTGTGTTACAGGGGACCAGCCGGCCGACTAAGTACCACAAGCTGTGGGACGATAACCACATCAATGAGGATGATCTGGAGGAGTTGACGTTCTTCCTGTGCCACATGTTCTCGAGGTGCACACGCTCTGTCAGCTACCCCGCGCCCACATACTACGCCCACCTGGGCGCGGCACGTGGCAGGGTCTACCTGGAGGGGTGAGTGTCAGTGTAGAATGCGTTTATAGCCATTGAACACAAATAAAAAGTGTAATAGACTAGGTCAACTTAAGTCTAAAGCAGCTTTCTTAAACTGTAACAACAAAATACAGAACACAAACTTTAACCTTATTAACAAATCTTCCCTTCAAACCTTAAATACTAATCTGCATAGTAAAAGGCACCACCGCTACTGTAGCCAATATGCATTTTGAAATTTTTGACTTAAAATAGTTAAAACTTAAGCTACCAGAGGCAATCTATTAAACAAGTTTACCTGCTAGACTTTATGGCTTTTTAATAACTTTTGAAGTCTAACTTGTGGTACCTCAAGATCGTTACAATGCCTCCGTTTGATAACTATGAACTTTAGTTCTGTCCCAGAACTGTACAAATTCTGTGTCACATACATCAGATTTTGAAAGATGAAAGCAAGCCAAAGTCATGACACTGAATGTTATAAAATGCGGTCTGCAACTCTCCCTACTAGAGATACCTACAATGATCGTAAAGTCTTTTGCCATACGAATACGTGGGAAGCACCACAAAGTATTGCCATAGAGAACATGACTGTGGAAAAAGAAGATAACCACATAACCACCCACAGCAAATATCAACAGAAGTTGATTTGTTTATTTGTTTTCAAGCCATAATATAAATAAAATATCTCAGTTCAGCTGACAAGCGAATGTTGTCTGTTATTATGTATTAGTATTTTACATCTAAAATTAACACCGGCTAGTTTGGCCATTTTGTAATCCGGCCGAGGGTCCGGCCCCGAGTTGACCGGACTAGAGGGAGGCTACAGTATGTACATTTTTATATATTTAATATTACTGTAAATCAAAAATAAAGTAATAAAAACTGCCACTGGTGTACTGATTTACATTGTTAATCATGAGTTACTGACGGAAGACCTGAATGGAGTAATTCACCATTCAAAAGTTGTTTATAAAACCTAAGGGCAGTCCAAGCATGTAAAAGGATTTTAACTTATTTAAAACTAGCTACTATGCCCGTGCTTTGCAACGGGGTGAAAATTCAGAATAGACAAATTGTAAACAAAATAATGACAGTCTGTAGTAAGATATACTCCTTATAACAGCTGTTTATTTAAATTAATTGAATTGGTAAAACACACATGTGACATAAACTAAATAAAACTCTCCTCCATATGAATAACATTGGAACCTGGAAGTCCCGTGAGGCAGAGCCCTGAGGACATTTCTAAACGGCAACAGGCCTATGACACTCCTCGGAACATGGACTACATTTGTGCAAAATTTCAGCAGAATTGGACCAGTGGTTTTGGCGTGATGGAACAACAGACAGACAGACAGACACCACCTCATTTATAATAGGAGTGATGTACAAGATGATCATCTGTTAAATTTTACTTTGTTTTTAATCTTAAATCGGATTAACTTCCGATACAATACAATGTGTTCTACAGTAGATACAAAATTTAACTTTGAAGTAAGGTTGTTTACATTTAAAATCTCAAGTTTTTGTGTGTTTATTAGGAAAAAATATCAATCTTTGCCGAACACTGTGGTTTTTCTCTCGCCAGTTTATTTCGTTTCTGCTTTTGAAGATCTAAAACATTCTTGTTTTTGATTCTAGGGCGAAGGTGAACATCAAACAACTCGCCAGAGAAATGGAACGTAGAACAATACATGCCAGCATAGTCAATGATGCTCCCATGTTCTTCACTTAGAACCCTGATTCCGCTTGGGATGTCTGTCATTGAATTTTAAGAAGTATTCCATTGTTTCAAGTTTCAAATTATATAGTATAATATTTCAAGGGGTTTATTTGGGTGTTTTTGTTTGGTTTTTTGTAGGTAGTGTTATAGCTTTTTTTTTGGTTGAATAGGGACCATTTTGCTTTTGACTTACTTGTATCGCATTTTTCGGTTTTATTGTAACAATTGTTGTAGAAGGAGAGTAGACGGTTAGAATATTAGCTGTAATTTTGATGGTATATCAAAATCCTTCACGAGGATTATTTAATTCCACAAACTATACATGATTTGATCTATCATATATATTTGTTAACACGTTGGCTGCTGGCGCCGACTTTAGTCGGCATCACTAGCGCTGCCAAGTGGCGTGCGCCGACAATTGTCGGTGCCAGACCACCTGAAATACATTGAGTCAGTGTGAGCTTAGCCGCGGTCGGAGGAGGTTGCTACTGCGTGAGCCACCTGTTTACGTACCAACCTTAGCCCAGTTAGTGCCGTTGCCGGATTCCGCGACTTTTTCTATTTTTTTCGTCGTTATTACGTCATAGTGAGTTACTATGTGTTCTTAGGTGTTTTATATTGTACAATATGGCTAGTACGTCTCATGAAGATCCCGTTTTGTAATAATATTTTGTATTAACAAATATTAATAATAAATATTTTGTTTTATATTTAATATTTTGTAATAATAAAAAAAATGAAAAAACATTGTGAAAATAACAAAAAAATTAAAATAAAAGTGAAAACGTGAAAAAATGGTTACGTTGCTAGGATATAATCATAAACTGACTAACTATGTGAAAAAATCGTGATAATTCTGCAATATCTCCGAAGCGTCGCACCCAGGTGGCGTATGCCGACAAAAAGCGGCGGAAGCGATGACGTCACGGGACGACCGGAAATAACGATTTTTTTATGACAGCGACCCCGAACAAGACTAACTACAGCATTTGATAAGTGATTTTGACATAAAATAGTTTTAGCCACAGGTGATGATATATACTTATTTTTCAGGATTCAACGTGTTAACAATATTAAACATACAATTTCCCTCTTGTAGTTCAATCATATATAATCAAGTTAATAACACTAAATATTCATAAATCATAATATAGTTGTATGAGTAATCAAATGTTCAATTATAGCCAATAAGTACTTTGCTTTTACCTTGGATTACGTTTATTGTGCTTTTGGTGGTGGAAATAAACGAATTAAAAATAACAAGTATTTTTTCTACTCCTGGAAGTTACTTGTTCAGTGAGTTTATTATTTATTTTAAAATTAAAGAACACTTCGCTTAGGAATTTCATTGAAAAAATAATAAACTCAGTTGAAGAAAATGGTTGAAGATAGCATAGCATGTGAAATAAACTATAATAATTTTAATTTATTCCAAAATTCCCTTCTCTCCCAAAGAGAGTGATTCTGACAAGCAAAATAAATTAATTTGCTTTGCTTCTTCAACCGTCACTTAATAGGGCGGTGAAAGGTAATTTCACTGTACTGTGTGAACGCTTGCGTCATCCACTCTCAAATAGTTTCTAATAGTGCTTGCAGAAAACTGTCAGTAACTATCGGATGAAGTTCACCCACAGAGTCGAGCCCACACTGGCGAGTAGCGTCTGAGAGTAAAAACTCTCACTTGTATCCCAGGCTTGGCAGTTTATTTTTCCTGGAATTTGTTATGAAATGTAACTTCAAATGTTGCACTTTATAAATACAACAGTTTATTATCCGATCACATAAATAGTTTGCACTGAAGTGACCTGGCCTGGGTTTATCTGTAGATTCGGCAATGAATAAAGTTAATTGACTAATTCGATGATTTTTTTTAATAAATAATACAAGTTAAATATCAACCGCACCTATTTCCTCTCAAATTTATAAAAATCTGTTCCTAAATAGTTTAAATCATTTAAACAACCCACATCTTACATGCCCAAGCATATGCCCAATGTTGCAAAATTTGCTTCATTGTGTCTACCCCCCCCCCCCCCCTATGTCTATTGAGAGGCTTTCCAGTGTTTCCACTCCCCTTCCCAGCCATCCCCATTCCAAGACAAGAACAAACACTATTTTTATATTTGGATAAATATAAAAATACCTATGGAATGACAACTGTAGTAATTCTTGCTACTTTTAGCTTGCTTGTACAGCGCTCAGGACTGGATGACTGGTTGACAGCAGTTACAGACCTGTCAGTGGTTTGATGAAATTAATAGTCATTTACTCTGCCTTTAACAATACATTATTGTAATGGACTTCAACATTCTAATTTATGTCAAAATTGAGTCTTAATACTTACATGTTATGTGGTGTTTAATGCACATCTTCAATCAATGTGTGACTGTGATGAGGAAATTTATGAAAAAAAGGACGTATGATAAAAGCAGATTTAGTTCCTTGATTTGTTTAGCAGAAAATCTTAAACAATTTTATTTTTTTTATTTTTCTCAATGAAACATATTTTATGCATATATTTTCCATAACTCAGTTATGTCATTGTGCAATGACAGTGAAAAGGTCACACCTTGTATGGTTCTATTCATACGGATGTAATGTGGAGAACTTAAGCCCTACTATCAAAATAATTTTTAGATCTTCCTCTAGAATTAAAATGATTTTTTTTCTAACTTGATAGTTGATTTTTATTTTACTGTACAAGCTACAAGTTTAGTCTGCTTAAAGATTGATTAATCTTGGGTTGGAAGACAAATTTAGGAATTATCAACCTGTTAGACTTGGTATCCAGATTCAAAAGTAAGGATGATTAATCTTGGGTTGGAAGACAAATGTAGGAATTATCAACCTGTTAGACTTGGTATCCAGATTCAAAAGTAAGGATGATTAATCTTGGGTTGGAAGACAAATTTAGGAATTATCAACCTGTTAGACTTGGTATCCAGATTCAAAAGTAAGGATGATTAATCTTGGGTTGGAAGACAAATTTAGGAATTATCAACCTGTTAGACTTGGTATCCAGATTCAAAAGTAAGGATGATTAATCTTGGGTTGGAAGACAAATTTAGGAATAATCAACCTGTTAGACTTGGTATCCAGATCCAAAAGTAAGGATGATTAATCTTGGGTTGGAAGATAAATTTAGGAATTATCAACCTGTTAGACTTGGTATCCAGATTCAAAAGTAAGGATGATTAATATTGGGTTGGAAGACAAATTTAGGAATTATCAACCTGTTAGACTTGGTATCCAGATTCAAAAGTAAGGATGATTAATCTTGGGTTGGAAGACAAATTTAGGAATTATCAACCTGTTAGACTTGGTATCCAGATTCAAAAGTAAGGATGATTAATCTTGGGTTGGAAGACAAATTTAGGAATTATCAACCTGTTAGACTTGGTATCCAGATTTAAAAGTAAGGATGATTAATCTTGGGTTGGAAGACAAATTTAGGAATTATCAACCTGTTAGACTTGGTATCCAGATTTTAAAGTAAGGATGATCATTGCAGACTAAATTCACACACGGATCATTCACTTATAATATTGTCCTATCCATCATCTGAGCTAAGAACATTTTATGTGACAAGTTTTATGATATATTTTTTGTAATCACACACATAAAATTGAAGAGCGTGAAACAGTGGCCCTGACAAGTGTTCGGTTTTGCTTATAGACAATTCTGCGCAAGGCCATCTTAACACTGATTGTACTGGTTGGGCAGGTTTTCTGGAAGACAGGCCATTATCTGTTACTGGTTCTTTAAAGTCCTTGGGCCGATTTTGACAGTAGATTGAATTTTTCTGAACAAGTGAAGCATGTATAGAAAACTGTTGGTAAATTAAGACTGATGTACCGATTGAGGTTTGCCCTACCCATTTCAACTAAGAAGTTATCCATCCAGGTGATATTTCCCACTATTTACTTTACTCTTGTTACGTTTGCTAAAAGCCTGACCCAAGAAAATCAAACTTCTCCTAAGACTTAAGAAAAGCGCCCTTCAGTTTATCATGTAGGAAAAGTGCCCTTCAGATTATATATAAAACAATTTGACTTCCAGTGACCGGTACATCAGTGAGTAAGATAAGCAAATATGTCTTTAAAAGCAATGCTCTGATCTTCACACTTAACTCGTCATACAAAGGCTTTTTTGACGGAACATCCCCAATAATCGGCCACAGGCCTGAGGCGAGGGGCACAACTGCACAGCATTCACAGGAAGAACTGCTGCAACTGCCGCAGATGAAAACAGCTGGGGAGAAAGGACTACTTTTTATGATGTACCCCAAGTGTTCAACAATGGAATATTCAGAGTTAACTGTAGACTTATGAGTTCAACACCCTACCACCTGACCTGAAATAACATAAGATACCCTAAAAAAATAAGTTCACAGTTGTGCTTGGTGCAAACTAGTTATGCTATAGTAATACATTTTAGTATTTTATATCAGTTTTCTTGTAACTCGTAACATTGAAAAACACTGGCTTAAATAAAGACGTTTATTATTTATTTACTACTAAAAGAGCTGTGGCCATCCGAAACCAAAGTCATTGGTAGGGGCTTGTTTTGCTGTATGCATCAAAACAAGTTTGAAACTTTTCAATACTTTTAGTTCAGGTTTTGTTGTTGTTGTGAGATGAAAAACTTTGATCCATTTTGAATAATTATAATTCCAAACTCTTTCCCCTCTAAAGAATCAAAGTTACGTGTGTGCACTGCCATGGTTGTTTTGGCTATGACCAATCTTGAAGAGATGTTAAAGGGGTTTGATTTTCTGATACTTGGACGTATTCTTCACTCTTGATAAGGTTTTCAACATCTGTGTCCATACCGGGCCACCAAACATCACTACGAGCAAGGTTGTTCATTCTCGACTCTCCCGGCTGTTAAGTGTGAAGCAATTTGAGTATTTCTTGCTGATGAACAGGAGGTATAACAACCCTTGTTCCCCAAAGTAAACAGTCTTTCTCAATCTACTGAGAACATTTATTGAAAAATGACTCGCTTCAACATGATTTGGCACTTATGTACCAAAAAATTACATGGGGTACATGGGGTGTTCTTAATTTTTTCAGTTGGGGTGAAAAGATTTAATAACAAGTAAAATCAATAGTTTTGGACAAAATTGGGTCAAACTTAATAGAAGCTAAAGATAGTTCCTTGTTGGTAATGGCAATTCAACACTTGAGGAAAAACTATTCATCTTTCTCCTGCCAAGTACAGTTACCTACTTTATACTGTGACGGCAAAACACAGTGACAGAGATATCCTGGCACAGTCAAATATATGAGTCTGCAGAGTCTTACGGCTTGCTGATCTCTTTCCAAGATTCACATAGGAACGTTGTATAATTACTTGTGATGAAAGGAAAATCTGATATGCAACCAAACTCACTGTAAACATAATTGTTTTTTTAAATAAAAAAAATTAGGTGATTTTTGTGATCAATATAATGATAAGCTGCTGAGCCAAGATAAGATCTTCACTCGTTTACCTGATTTTTGTTTAGAAACATCAGCTAGATCAAAGAAGATCCCTGGAATCTGACAAATACAAAAATTGCAGGCACTACCATATGGTCACTACGCTAGCGCTTTATGCGGCATTCACTGTTACCATTTGGTAAGTGCCTGCTGACACCATAATACCATACAATACTTACCAGGATTACATTTTGGCCCACAAGAACCATAGAACTTCAAACATGAAACGCCGTCGAGGTTTAGTAGTTAAATTGCACAGCTGATATCATCGTAGTATTTTTGTAAGCCCTAAACTGGACCCAGTTACATAGTTTTGCAGGAAAAGGTGTATTGTAAAGCTTATATTTCCCCTCAGATTTTTAGACCATGACTTTTCATTCAAGTACCTTATTGTTGGTGGGTGTTGGACTTAAGGTTTTCTTCAAACTGCCTGGCACGGTTTTACTTTAGTCGGTTTTAAATAAACTCAATATAAGTTCAGAATTTACAATAAAATATTTTATTTTAGTGCCTAAAGATAGTACCAGATCATTATTTTATGAGTGCTGAGTCATTCTTCCTTGAGCTACAGCATCAGATTATTAATTGTATTCATTTATCTACAATTAAAAAATGTAACTCAGAAAGTAAATTATGTCTTAAATTTGCATTTCATTAGAGTGAGAAAATAAAAAAAAAATACAAAAGTGAGAAAATGTAAACAAAATACCCCCGTCGCAGCAAACCTGCATACTCAGCGAATTTCCAATGAATATATAACATAACACATTAAGCCACTTAACAGAATTCATAAGAAATATAATCACAAACAAGCGATATTTAAAATATTAATTATTCTCCATAAGAACAACATTGGGGATGAGTACGCAGGTTTGCTGCAACAAGGAATACAAAATAATGGGTTTTTATGCAAATATCAATAGAACTCATCTAAGTGAAGTCACATACCAAGTTTCATCCATATACATTCATAAATAAGCGATATATAATATTTTAAATATTTTCCATAAGAATAACATGGGGACCGAGTACCTAGGTTTGCTGAAACGGGAATCATAGGCGAAAAATTGTTTTTTTGAGCAAACAATAATAAACTACAACCAGATGAAGTCATATACCAAATTTTGTCAGTTTATGTTCATAAATAAGCGAGATATACAATTTTTCTTTTTCTCCGTAAGAATAACATTAGACAACGTACTGTGTTTAGCACTTTCAATATCTCAGTAACCAATTGACGTAGAGCAATGATCAAAATACCAAATTGTTTGTTTTTTTAAGCTGATTTTAATGGTAAAAATTGCAATTTGATTAAAATAAAAATTACATGTGAAAACCCCAAAAAACCCATTTTTGGGGTACAAAACCCCCCAAAAACCCCCCTTTGGATGATGCGATTCGTCTGGTTTTCGAACTCGTTCAAATAAATGGTACTTTACACATTTGTACCAAATTTCATTAAGATCGGAGCTTTTTTACGAAAGTTATCGTGCTTACGGACACATATATATATATAAATATATATATATATATATATATATATATATACATATATAAAAATTTGAACGAATGGTGTTTTTGGCATCTGGGGACCTTGAAATGAAAAGTTATCATGGTCTCGGGCTTAAGTCTTACCATGAGACCTACGGTAATAGCTTCTTCCCTATAGGGGAAATTCGCTAATAAATTTATACATTAATATGGAATACGGTGTATTGGTAACTTACTGTGCAGATCTAAGAAGGTAATTAAAGGAAATCATGGTCATCACGAATTCAATGGTGAAGAATAACTGGGAAACAATGGTTGACAAGGAGGATTTGGTGGGAAAATAGATCAGTGAAAAGGTCCTGAAATCATTGGTTGAAGAACGAAGAGGGCCCACAAAGTGACAGCGAGTTATGTTTAGGGGAGAGGGGTTCAAGTTGAAAATTACGTATTTTATTTGAAAAATACCGGTATTGGATTTTGACCAATTTTACTGGTAATAATCAATTAAATTAAGATAAATAGAAATTAAAAGTTGTATAAAGTTGAGATTTCATCTACATGTATGTAAGATTATGAATATCGGCCACAATCTCCACAACGTTACCTGTGGGACGTTAAAACAAGAAATTTGGATCAAAATCCCTCATGTGGAAACATAAATTGATTTGGATTTGCGGGTGCCGCCACAGCTAAATCTGGGGAATTTCAGCAAATAGAAAAACGATTTCTAGTGATAATTCCCCCCCCCCCCCTCAAACACAGATACAGTCACATTTGTATATTTGACACTATTCGGACCCGATTTAAATGTTTACGGATAAAGTTAATTGTTAAAACTCCTTAACAGCTAGTTAAATGATTGACATGATCCTGTTATTTATTAGTTTGTTTACAAACAAACTTACTCGTTTTAACGTTTTAAAGGGAAACAGTACCGCGCGGGACGGGACTAAGGTGAATTAACAGGGGCAGTCAGCGCTATATTATCCTCTGAACTTGGGGGGCAAAACTAAAATAAAATAACATGGGGTGTTCCTAATTATACTTCAATGGATATCTCTGTCCAGGGAATTTATTTGATGATTCCAGGGTAAAATTGTTCAAAGGTTGGCTACCACCATTGCTACCAGTCGCTACCACCATTGATACCAGTTGGTACCACCGTTGCTACCAGTCGCTACCACCATTGGTACCAGTCGCTACCACGCACCTTTAAATCTGACCGCATAAAAAACTAGCAAAGCGCCCCGCAAACAGCGAATGAGCGCCAACTGAGCCAATGTTTTAAAGTTTAAAGTTGGCTGTTTACGCTTATTTTACGTTAACAACATACATATTTCGTAATTACTGAGATATTGAATTACTTGAGTTGATTATAAAAGCTATATTAATATTAATATTTTGGAGTCGATATAGCTTGAATAAAAGAGATTGTTTATGTTTACTTAACATATATTTCATTTGGGAGAGTGACAATGTTTGAGGAATATAAGTGCGGGTAATTTGAGAGGAAATTGCAGGGAAATTGCTGTAACTTTGCTAAACTGGTAAGCTTGTGTTTAATAGTTACCGGTACGTACGGTTGGAGTCGGTGTCACTATGTCACTATTGCAGTTGCAGTGATGCAATTTGCATTAGTTTCAAATCAAACTGGTGATATCGCTACGAGTTTTTAATCAGATTTGATATCGGGTATCTCTATTTGCTATTGTTTGCAAGCGAGGTGTGAGCAGAAGGGCTTGACCTTGAAGCTATAACAACGTGTTAACCTGCTACGCAGCGCGCGCGGCTTATAAAATAAATGTCCTAGGTGTTTTGTTAGTTCCTTATTATTCAGTACACTGCAAAACATGCAAACTAAAGTAAGCAATACATAACCCCTCCTTTTTCTTTGGTGAAAAAATTATTGCTACTCTATACTTTCCCTATCATCAAAATACCTACAGTAAATATATTTTACTTGACTGTATTACCACTGACATTAGGTAGCATATAATTTTTACAAATTATAATAAACGAGTAGCTCCCCCGCAAAAATTGTGGATATAATCCTTATGACAGCTGTTTATTGAATTAAGAAAAATCTTGTGACATAAAACCAAATAAAACTCTCCTCCATATGAATAACATGGGAACTTGGAAAGTCCCGTGGGGCAGAGCTCTGAGGCCTAAATCGAAATTCTGGCTCGACAGTGTGACTTGGAACTAGAAATTATCTTAAATAAAAAATACCCCCGTAGCAGCAAACCTGCGTACTCAGCGAATTTCCAATGCATATATATGTATCTTAATACCACATAAAGCCACATACCAAGTTTCATCAATATACATTCATAAATAAACGATTTGTGACATTTTAATTATTCTCCATAAGAATAACATGGCGGCTGAGTATGCAGGTTTGCTGAGGGAAGGAAAACAAAAAATGGGGTTTTATACAAATATCAATATAACTCATTTAGGTAAAGCCACATACCAAATTTCATTAATTTATTTCCATAATTAAGGGAGATAATACGTTACTTATTCTCCATAAGAATAACATGGGGCTGAGTACGCAGGTTTGCTGCTACGGGAGCCTTTGGAAAAAAATGTTTTTTTGAGCAAATATCAATGGTCCACAACCAGATGAAGCCGTATACCAAGTTTCGTCAGTATACGTTCATAAATAAGCGAGATATAAAATTTTTCTTTTCCTCCATAAGAATAACATTAGACAACGTACTGTGTTTAGCACTTAAAGTGGTTTTCGAACTTAGTCATAAATGTTGCTTTACACGTTTATACCAAATTTCATCAAAATCGGAGAATTTTTACGAGAGTTATCGTGCTCACGGACACACACACACATATATATATACAGTTTCGAACGAATGGTGTTTTTGGGGTCTGGGGACCTCAAAACGAAAAGTTATCATGGTCCCGGGCCTAGGTCTTACCATGCCGACTACGGTAATAGCTTCTTCCCTATAGGGGAAATTCGCTAAAATCATCAAAATTGGTGAAGTATTAACTTCAGGAAGTGAGTGAACAAAAAGCAGAATTTTTTTAAATATGTAGATTAAAAACGGCAAAATATTATTACTGATTCTTTTGAGCCCCTAAGTATTGATGTTAAATATATCTGATTATCGGCATATCGATATCGATATTTTCGATACGATATATTATGTATTGATTATAGACATGAGTTAAATTAAATTAGACTTTCAATCGCAACACCTTCTTTAATTGGTTTCGGTCACGTTTTGGTTATTACCGCTACCACGGAAAGCTGGTTGGTTATAGTACTGAACGATTTCTACAGCTTATCAGCTAGTTGTTTGTTGTTTCTGCGCACTTCTCTTGCCTCGTTGGCAGTGTAATAATCGTTTTGAGTATTAGCATACACAAGTTGGTGCATCGTTCAAGTTAAAGAACCACTGTTTTCTTCTTTCTTCATCTAATAATTGCGTAAGTTTTCAGGAAATGCTTACTCAGTTAGACCTAATAATCGTAAAATTAATTATGGCACCAAGGTATTTGTTTGTTTTTCAGTTACCGTACTACTCGTTTAGAGAACTTGCGTAAATATTTACTTCCAGCAGGCTTCTGTAGGATATGGCTAAAACTGTTGATAATATATCACAAAATATTAGGCTAGCTGGTAATATAGTAGTGTTTTCAAAATTCGTCCAACACAAGTACTCTTACTCTGCTTTTCTCGCTGTGGAAAGTTAACCTTTTGAGCACCAATATGTTTGTGAATGGAGTGGTTGAATCTGTGTCGTCTTGTTGATTTTCATATAAATCAAAACACCTGATCACTTAAAATTGTAAAAAACTTTCCTCCTGTGGGCCCACACAAAGTAATTAACATAGCTAGGTACCGTAGTAAAAGGTACAGACAGCCAAAAACCTACTTTGATGTTCACTCTCAAAGAATTCACCCACCTCATCAGATTTTGGACCCGAGCCATCCTCTGCTTGCTTAGTACCAAGGGCCGATATATCCTTAATTGCTTTTTATTTTACTGTTACAAGTTCTGACTGTAGAGCATATCAAAGGAACCAACTCTTCTAGGGCTTAGGCTGTAAAATCTCGCCCGGTCAGATGCTGTTACTGATCTGATCAGTGGTCGAGCGATCTAGGAGGCGCTATATCTCCAGGGGGTAGCACTTGGGTCGAGGGTTCAAATCCTGTCTCAGTCTGTGGTTTTTTGTATGTGCCATATATCAGGACGTAAAAAATACCAGGACTTTCTTATAACAACAGAGGAGTAGATTAATAATATATAGTGACTGAAATCAGAACTCAAAAACGTATGCCTCCGCAAGTTAGTCTATATATACACGGACCAACATTTTTGAGTGCTCTTCCCCATTTCTCAAAATTGGCATTTCCAAAATTAAAACAATCAGTTTTCTCCATGATCACACTTTGTCTTTTCCCCGGACATATCAACTTTTTGGCCCTGGTTTTTACAAGCAGCAAACTGAATATCGGGAATTACTGTTTTATCGACTTATAATTAGGATTAAGTTGATATTTCGTCAAGGTACCGGTAGTTATAAAATCATCAGTTTTCCGCCCCAAAAATCATTAGGCTACTTTGTTATAAAAAATATAATTTATAGTTCTTACTCAATGAAATCAGTTGGACCCGACTTTCAAACTTAACATAAGGGGGGGGGTTCATATTTTCGCGATTTATTAATGCGCCTGTCAACTGGTACGAATGTCCTCTTTTTTAACCCAGACATTATGGGAACCCTACCATTGTACAAAACTGAGCATTATTCGGTTTTAATCAGTCAGATGTTTTTAAGAATAATTTTAAATTTAAATATCAAAGAGTCGTAAACACTTTCAAGAGTAAAATTTATTCACCCTCCCATGTACTACTTTTACATATTGTATTTTTAAATGTGAATTATGTGTGGTAGAAATTGAGTGCCGTAGGGGCCTATACAGGGATATTCACAAATAGGCTATGACAAAATCAAGCATTAAACTTCCGCTCTCAACAGCTCTGATTATATTTATGTAAAAATCTTTCATCACAAGCAGGAGTTAGACTCTATAATAATTTACCAGCGGGCTTACAAATTTTAAACAAATCTGCTTGCTTTTAAGAGTAAATCAAAAGAATATCTCATTCAAAATCAGTTTTATAGTGATCAGGGCCGTACTTGGGGGGGACATCTGCCCTGGGGCCCGGGCTCGTCGAGGGGAGGCCCGGCCTGGCCAGTGTGTAATTAAAAGGTCACCAACTTGAATCTGGACGGCAACAAGGGCCCAAACCATCAGGCCTGCCCAGGGGCCTGTGAAAGCTGAGTATGGCCCTGATAGTGGTGATAAATTTATAGATCATTCTCAAAATTGATATGACTGAGCGGTATTCTAATAAACTTATTTTACCATTGGAAATTAAACCAACAATATTAATACTGTGAGATTAGATTAAACTATGTTATGCAATATTATTTTAATCAGTTACCATGAATCATAAGATTCTGTAATTACTGTAGTTAACTTCCAAATGATTTGTCCACTTTAATATTGATATTGTTGTAATGGCAATACAAATGTCGTTATTGTTAATGTCTTTGTTTGACGGATTCTGGAGATGTGATAATGTTGTAGTGTTTTAGTGTAAACATGTAATTGTTTCTATGTGAGTTGGAAGTTGGACGATGTAAACCAACGTGTGTTACTGGCAGTACATTGAGTATTGATTACTAAGCTTGTGTCAGATAAACTGCCAACCCAACCCATAGCTATAAAAATGGATGACAAATGCCTTATCTCAGAGTAGCCTACTGTTAGATTACAAACAGTACTGTGATATTTGCTTTGTTTTAAGGGGGGAGACTCATATTATACTTTGTTTCCTTGAGTTTGAATTTAAAAAAAGGATATTGTCATTAATCTTAAATCTCAATATATAAAACTCAAATACTTGTGACCGACTGACTTACTCACTCATCACAAAATCTCAAAAACCACACAACGGATTGCAATGAAATTCGGATCATACCTTCCTCTTGGGTCTTAGGTGCTCACTCAGAAAGGGAATCCTTATCTGACCTTAGGGCTCCGCCAGAGACCCCAACAAAAAAGTTCCCATGTATTCCTTATGGACATTCATTTTTGATTGAGCTGATGAAAATACAAACAGCTGATCTTAATTCGTAGTAGTTCCTCGGGATAACCACAGAAGGCAGCACACACAACTGTCAGTTTTGATATATGAAGATTATTTGCGGGGCGAAGCCTGAGGGAACAGCTAGTTCATAATAAGCTATACTTTTGTTATGGTTATAATTATTGTATTTTCTCTATATCTTAATCTATGTGTGTCCGTGAGCACGATAACTCTTGTAAAAATGATCCGATTCTCATGAAATTTGGTATAAACCTGTAAAGCAACATTTATGACTATAAGTTTGAAGACTAGTCAAATCACTCTATCCGAAAGGGTATTTTGGGGGATTTTGTACCCCAAAAATGAGTGTTTGGAATTTTTTATATATAATTTTTTAAATAGTCAAATTTTAGTTTTTACGATTGGATTCAGCTTAAAAAACACACAATTTGGTATTTTCATCATTTCTCTACGTCAATTGGTTACCGAGATATTGAAAGTGCTTAACACAGTATGTTGTCTAATGTTATTCTTATGGAGAAAAAGAAAAATTGTATGAACGCATACTGACAAAACTTGGTATATGGCTTCATCTGGTTATGGTCTATTGATATTTGCTCAAAAAAAATTGTTTCCCAACGGCTCCAGTAGCAGCAAACCTGCGTACTCAGCCCCATGTTATTCTTATGGATAATAATTAAATGCTATGTCTCCCTTGATTAAGAACATAAATGAATAAAAACTGGTATATGACTTCACCTAGTTTAGTTATATGGATAATAGCATAACAACTATTTTTTTGTGTTCCTTGATGCAGCAAACCCAATGTTATTCTTATGGAGAGTAATTAAAATTGTATATATCTCTTATTTGTGAATATATATTGATGAACCTTGGTATGTGGCTTTGTGTGGCATTAAGATACATTGTATATGCATTGGAAATTCGCTGAGTATGCAGGTTTGCTGCGACGGGGTTATTTTTACTAGCTGGCCATCAGGTCATATCCATACACTAAAACCATTTCATCACTAGAACCAGGGAATAAATAAAGTTGAACACTAATCAATTATTTATTGTTACAATTTTTCATGTGATATTTCAACTGATATTTAATTATATTTACAATATTTACCAAAAAAATTAAATTTTCAGAAAGAACAAGCATTCACAAAGTATTGCACCTGCTTGATGGCCTCATTATGTTGTGAATTTATTAATCACATGTTTCAGCTAAATTTATCAACCGATCAAATCAAATTGTATTATATATTAAGATGAGAACTTAAAGACTATTGGATTAAAGCTGTGAGAAAAAAGTCAAAGCCTGACTTATTTTTTCAAATCCCCTACCAAATAAGATTTAATATAAAAAAACAAACATGCCACAAACCAATCAATATCCATATAAGAGTAACATGGGGTCATTGAAAACATATTGGGCAGAATTTGTAAAATGTAAATAGACCTCCATTATGTAGAGGCATATATTTGCAAATTTTGAGCTCTTGTCAGTTCAGGAGATTTGGTGTGACACCAGAGAAAAGGAGGATTAGGAAAACATCAGGCAATCACACCACCTTCTTTTTGTAATAAGATTGATAGGTTTAGACAATCTTTTTATTTGAATGCACTAAACATTTCTGAGAGTCACTGATGATTACGATTTGCTGTAGGTTTATACTATTGAAAGATTTTTAAGTCCAATTATTCATAACCAGTGATTCACACTTGTTGCTTCCAGAGCTTTGTGCTTCTGAAGATCTTTGTAATTATGGGAAAGAAGAAACGAAGTTCATCTGCAAAATCTCAAGGTAGGCATTTTTGGGATGATGTTGTTGGTTATTTGAATTATTAGTTCTCCTGTATTTTATATGGGTTAGTCTCTCCATGCTCTGTATTTTTGAAACCAAGATTTTACATTTATTTTGTTAAATCGTTTATCAGTTGAGGACCAACCTACTCTCGCGAGGAGAGAGAAGGCAGTTAAGGGAATGGTTTACAGGACTATCAACCAAGACCAGCCAATAGTAGATGTGCTGGATCGCACACCAGCTGGATGGCATAACACTCTGAGTGATATTTTTCCATGGCAAAATTCAAAATGGCAACAGTGACAACTTGGCTTTGCTTGTGGTGAAAAATCATATTATCCTAGATAATTCCAATTATGTATTCAATTCACCAGTTACAGATAACATTCTCAAAACATACTTCAAAATATCCAAATAATATTACTTGTGGACGCCCAACCTAATAAATTTACACTTTCCTTTTTTATTGGTATTGTAAGCAATGACACAAATTAAAACATGTTTAATTTTATTCAGATGACAAAACCGAGCAAGGAAAATCATGGCTAATCATGAACCAGGTGAAACCTCCTGAGCCGTTTAACTTTCAAGAATCAGCGAGTTGGCCTACTTGGATCAAGCGTTACAAGATGTTTCACAGTGCTGTTGGATTGTCATCGGCTGGTGAAGATCAGCAGATCAACATGTTGCTCTATTGCATGGGTCAGGAGGCTGAAGAACTGCTCAGCTCTCTGGGAATGACCGAAGGAAAACGAACATCTTTCAGATCCGTTGTGACCACGTTTGAAGACTATTTCGCGATCAAGAAGAATGCATTTTATTATCGAACTTTATTCATGGAGAGAAACCAAAGACCTGGAGAAAAAGTTGATTCATACATAGACGATCTAAGAAAATTATCCGAGAAATGTGAGTGGTCATGTAAAACCTGCAAGTGTAAGGATTTTAGGGATGAAATCATATTGATCAAGCTTGTTACTGGTATAAGTGATAAAAATGTGTCTAAACGTCTCCTACGTCAAGATGTCACAACGTTGACTGAGTGTGTTATGGTACTGAGAGAGTCAGAAGTTGGAGGGGAGAAAGACAATGATGATGCCTCACAGGAGTTTACGACGGTGGGAATTGGAAGGGAAAACACAAGACCAGGTAAGGTATTCATAAATTAACCAAATCTCCCACTGCTAAAGCAAATTGATATACATTTTTGTTTCCTGTTTTAGAGAAAACTCTGGTACTGGTACTAACATGTCCAATTTCACTGTTAATATACAATTTTATGGTACCAATACGTAGTTAGTAGGCTATCATTGCACTATTTCTATTGAGTGATTTTAAATATTTTTTTTCAAATCAGTGGCACTCCTCAGGGTTAACGTAAGTAATCAGCTGAATCAGATCCCCTACCAAATAATTAAAGTTTGATCACTTGTATTTTTATTTTTTTATTTGTGGGGACCTGGAGAGTATGCCTTGAAACTGTTTGGCAGTTTACTGAAAACGGTCAAGACAGGTTTTATAACATACATATTCACTGAAGCAGAGAATGGCAATGTTATTCAGCCAGAAAATATTTCAAACAAATACATTGGCACAAAATCATTTTGGCTGATCACTATGTGGGCTGTTCCAATTCTAATACACTAATGATGAAAGTTTCTCATGTTAAAAAACTTTCAAGTTTTACTACTTTTGCCATTAAACTACCAAACCATAATCCCTTGTTAAGTGAAGATTTAGCCTACAAATATTTTCAAATGTTTGAAAAACAAATAAGTGTGAATTATTTGTGACAATGTACTGTAGTTAAAGCAAGAATTTCCAAATGTTTTCTGCACGGTAGCAGGAATCCTTTGGAGATCTTACAAAGTGAATGTCTGAAGATCATGTTAACATCCTGACAAATTTAACAGTTGAATCATAGTTCAGGACTTGACAACCAATACGTTTTCACAGGACCGCAGGTGGTTCCCCACTCTTTCAAGAAGGAAAGTAAATCATCGGTGAGTGAGGATAACTCGTATATTAAATCTGCATCTGTCACACCTGCTCCTCAACCTCGAGAATGTGCATCACTGTGTTCTCTTCCTAAGTTTACATCACAAGAAGAAAAAGCAAATATGAGATCATCTTTTTCTTCCTCTGGTGTGGATACTGGTGATGAATGTGAGTAAAATTGTAACTTCCGTAGTAGATATATATTTTTTTTGGGGGGGTAAGAATGGGAAATTCTATTTACACTATTTATGTTATGGCCAGTAGCCATCCAGGAGTGTTGAATCCTATAAGTTATTCAGTAAATGTTTAGTTATGGGTGATACAATAATTCCAAATGCTATCCATTTATCGTTCAACCCTTTCAGCGCCGAGTTTGTGAATGGAACAGTTTTATTGGGAATGGCTTTTACTGGGGGGTAGGGTCATAACCCTTTCACGAAATGCACGACAGGTTAGCCGGAGTCCGTCCAAGATAGCTGGATAATCTTGCAATTTCTAGATTTTTTTCTGTAGCTCATCAAACAGATTACTGCGACCAAATTTCCTGGCATGTTTCCCGCTCTGTTATTAGATTTGTTATAACAACAAAATTAACAGAGGTGACTTTCCGAAAATCCCTTGTATTCAAGTATTGTTGCTCGCCAAAACTATAGGCCTATTGCTTCTGCTTGGCCAAAAATGGTAAATAAAAGATAAATATTTATTTTCTGTTCGCAGATGCCATGGATGAACTATCATACAACAGTTATTTCTATATTTCTGGAGAGAACCATGATGGATTTTATGATGTGGAAGCTAACTCTAAACGAAACGCTTCTTCAACAACTACTGCCAGTTTATGTGAGGACCAACGATTAAAGAGCTGTGGCTGCAGAGTTGTTAACTGCTCACATGTTACCAGAGCGAGAGAATCAGCTTCTACCGCAAACCGCAAATTAGCCACTGGAGGCCCGTGCAGGGAGATTGGTACGTTGTATCATATTATTTTTTAAAGGAATCGGCAATGAAAATGGTAGAGTATTTTCTTTATGTTGGTCATTAGTGATGAATGTTTACAGATAACCCTGCTAAACAAATATAGTAGTACCATACTACTAAGACACTTAACAGCATGACCTTGACAACATGTGCACTTTCTAATGCCCTTGAGTTGGCCATGACACTAGACTATTTGTTAAAGACAATCGATAGCACATCACAGATACTTAGGGCTCTTCATGGATTTGGTTAAAGTTCAACGCAAAGTTTCCAAGATTAAAAAATCAGTGAGTAGATGTTTTGAAATAAACGTCTTCTGGTCTGAACATGAAAATCTCTGCAGCATTCATTAACCATCTGTACACAGTGCCACTTTCTGTTGTAACAGTTAGTACCTGAATTCCTAATTTGAGACTAGTTATTTGATTCCGCATTGAAGCACTATTTGATTTTCCTTGGGATATATTGAAGTGAATTAATTGTGAAAATTACCCCAATGACAGTTGAACAAACAGTATACAATTGCTGAGGCATTGTCTATAACTAGGAATTATCTTATATACCTTATAAATATTTCTGATATTATTTAGGTAAGCCAGCTTCAGTGCAGTGCGGGCTTCGCATTGTCAAATCTCCTGTCTATGGTTTTGATAGTGATGAAGATGACGAATATTTGGAAAATCTCTACAACTTTCACCAAAAGAATTACACCTCTAATAAAACAAGCAGTTCAGTGAGAACAACTTTTAAACTGGATGATTCCTGGCCTGAACTGGAGAAAACAGTTCCTTATGTAGATGATAAACCAAAACCTTTCGACAATAACTATTATTTCTCTGTCAGTGGTCATACATCAAGGAAATCATTAAGGTTAGTATAAATAATATGTTCAAATAAAGCATTCAGTATCAGGTCACGCTCTCAATTTTCTCAATTGATAAAGTAGATGAATTTTTTTGTTTTATATCATTTTCCTTAGCCACCATTTGAAATACAGTGGAACTTGTATAGTTTGAAATATGCTTTAATTCAAATTGTTTGCTTAGTCCCTAGTACTATATAAACAATGTTTGAAAAACTTGTTCAGATTGGTTTGATATGTCTCTTGAGGTCCGAATTATTCAAGTTCCACTGTAACATATGTAGCTTAGCTGTAACTGTAGCTTATGTATGATTATTACAGATGTTAATTAAATTCATAATGTCACTTATAATTTTCTTTAAATTCCCTCATTTTATAACAACTTTTGCCTCTTAGGAAGAGTCTTACTTTTAATGTTCTGATATTGTTTATTTGTACTATTTTAAATCTTAATGTAAATTTTGAATTCAAAATATTTTATGTGGCGTATAAAAAATTAGTAGTTTGAGGATAAATTTCCAATTCATTTTTATATTGCAGGTTTAGCAACATGAATGTAAGGTCATATCTTGAGATCCAAAATATGTAGACTATATATATATATATATATTTATTTTTATTTATTTATTTTATATTTATATTTTTTTTAAATGATAAAGTTTCAAAAATTTAGGTTAAAGTAAATTTGAGTTTTTTATTTAAATATATATTTGCAACTCTTTCCTCTTTACGTTGGATATTCGTCTGATTGCTTCCTTTTGCAGTGTAAATAGGTATAAGTTAAAGTCTTTTTCTCTCATACGCCCAAATTACGATGCTATATTCCAGATAAGTATCTAAGAATTAAAAATATTCAGTATAGGATGATAATTTCTATATTATAAAGATGAGCCAGAACATTTCTTTTAAATTTGACGCTATGTCGTATGATTTTTTATTTTTACCTAAGTTAATCTCTTCACTGCTGGGAATAATTATGTCTAAACAACAGCATTGTGTAGTTTTATAATTATGATTATTTTACGATTTGTTATAGAAAACTCCAAATATATCTTATTTATTTTTACAGAAAGATGTGTCAACAGCAACTGAAATTTTCTTACTGAAGTTAATTCCTTCGACATGCATGAAGGAACTATCCCTGTATTGAACTTTTGGATTTTTATTTGAAGTATTAATATTAGTATTCATAATTCGGAGGCAATAATGAATACCATTCAATCTCTGGATGGTGTAGTGCTTTGGGTTACCAAGTGTTACCAAGTTATTACCAAGCATTACCAGTTTTACCAATTGTTCTTATGATATGGTTTGGGTTTATAAACAATGACAATTGAAGTGTTATTTGTTAACGACCACCTTTGAAATGTATTAGACTTCTCTAGGAAAAGTAAAAAGACTAAACGAAACTGGAACATTGCCAATGAAATGTTGTGATTGTGTGATAAAAGAACTCTGACCTCTTAACCGCAATTTCATTGCAGTGACATTTTTGAGATGTAAACCTATTTAGACAGTTGACAGTTAACAGGTGAGATATCACCAAATAAAGATGGTTAACGAACATCAGGAATGGGCATAAGGAAAATAATGAAAATAATGTTGGGTTCTGGGGTGTTTGAATGAAAATAATGTTGGGTTCTGGGGTGTTTGAGGTGTTAGTATTTTAATTTTTGCAGTTTGTTTAAAAGTGATATATGAGGGAAAAGGTTGTATTACCTTGTTAGCCGATTTGTAACTTGTAAAATCAAGGATTTTTTACGTTATGAAGAAGGGAAAATTGACAAAGTCACAGGACGACCAGGGTAATATAACCAATTTATACTAATGTTACTATACAATGTTATGTTTTTACAATGGTGGTGTAGTGCCCATATTATGAACACACTGCTTTCATTATAATCCTCATAATGTTATAGTCATGTGTCACAATTTTTAGCAAGATCGCTTTATATAGTACAGCTGCTTTTCATGTTTAGTAAATATAAACTAGAGAGTTGTAACAGCAATGTGAAAATAATTCATGTGTCCCTGACACTGATTGGGAAATGCCTTATTTTATCAATTTGTGTCTTAAAATAATCATGTAGGATAAAATATTTTTGTACAAAACTACGTACAATAGATATTTACGTAATAAGAGCATAAATTAGGTCTTCGTCGCTTGAGAGAAAACTGTTACCACGCAGCATGTAGTATTGCACAGCTCGTAGCATTGCGCAGTAATTTCCCGAAACCGACACACTGTACAATACACAATTTTTCTACAACTGCAATTTTGGATACCACAAACATAAAAAAATTAACTTTCACCCATTTTGGCTGAATATACGAGATTAACGTTATAAACAATAGTCAGTTAGCTTGGCCCAAAGCAACAATCAATTAGCAGTTTAAATCTGTCAGCGATCATTGGAAGTAAGGCGCACAATGTTTATTAGCTGTCTGCGAGCGCAAAAGTAAGGCGCACAATGTTTATTGGCTGTCTGCGAGCGCAAAAGTAAGGCGCAGCAAGCGAAAAAGACTTTCTTGCCCACCAAACAGGAGACAGGTTTTTTACAATTTTTAAGATCCTAAAGCAGCACTTTAAGCGCAGTTGTGGGAAAAATATATTTTCACTGTCCTGATTTTACATTAGATATGTATACTGTAAGGTAAAGAATGCATAAAAGCTGATACAGCATATCGACCAGCCACACTAATCGTGATTGGGCCAAATCTGAGATTAACCCATGTGAGTTAGTTGGTACCCTATTTGTATTATAGTTGGGGGGGGAGCAACTGAAAAAGCAAACTTCCAACACAACTTGTGCAAGATATATGACCAACTACAAGCAAGAGCTTTGATTGTAGTATTGGGCACCAAGTGATGGTGGGTCAGTAAATATCTGTCGTAACTCACACCATTCGTTGCATCTATATAACACAAATTCTCTAAGAATGGCACCTTTTCAGTGCCCAACTTCAGTTACTTGGTAACTTTGCAATTCTTGAGTAGCATAATAACAAAATGTTACCATTCTGCAGGATAAAATAAACTACATCTCACAACACTACATGATAATAAACACTTATACTGTACATACATAAAAGACGATAAATATACAAATCAATAACAAGGTACATTGGTACAAGGCAATCATTTCTACCAGTCACACAGGTCATCATCAAATCAGAGAATGGGTAACCAGTGTGACTGGTTGAAATCGATTCCTTGTACCTTCTTTTAAGTATATTTATCGTCTTTTATGTAAGTACAGTATAAAGTATAACTATATTTTGTACTGTTGTGAGAAATAATTGATTTCATCCTACTAAGTAGCAAAAGCCAATTTCTTGTTTCACACCCATGTTCTGACAGTAAATGAATAAATTGGATTTAGTCACAGAATTCTATTCAGCCATATAAAAAGACGATTTGATAATTTGATCGATGTTTGATATCGGAATGAATTAGCTGGCTAAAATTATGCAGATCAAGCAAATTTGTATTGTTAAAATGTATTTAATTGCTGCTGTTTTTGAAAGTTTTATGTCTCCAAGTATTAAGTTTTATTATTGTGTATAATTTTGGTTTACTTTGTGTTTACTCAATAAAAATGTATATTATATATTGTAAAATTGATTTTTTATTTTTACATTACTTCCAATTAACTCTTAATTAATTTTAAATTATTTATGATTTGTATATTCTGTTATTCTAAAGCTAAAAATCTATTTATCCTTTTTTCATTTTGTTGTTATACTCCATGAAAAACATTGGGTCAAAACAATGTTTTAGACCATCATTCACCTTGGAATAATGTGCAATTGGTTTTTTATTGTATTATAAATACGCCTAAGATCCCATAATAACGGGAAAAGGAGAAAAAATACCATCCCATTTCAATTTTGTTGTTTAATAATAAACCGAATAACTATGTACATTTAAATAACATAACAATAAATATCATTTGTTAGCTGCCAAACATTCTTACTTATTCAGTGACGACATTATTGAATTACATTCACTGGTAAAACCCTAAGTTTTACATTTTAATAAAAAAACAGGAATGTTTTAAACACACCACATTAATACCCCACAAGTCCCATCTGAGCCGATTTTCAAACTTTAAATGCAACACGATTGTTGTAATATAATCAAAAATGTTCTTGTACATTAACAAATTTGAACGTTTATGAAATATAACCTTAAAATTTAAACAAATTTTATCTATCACAATTATATTATTATTTACAATTCAACTTAATATCGTTGTCAGCTTTATTAACAATACATTTAGTAATTATCTCTGCACTATTTTTATTTTTATTTACCAACAACATGCCAGAGCATGAATTTTTAAGTTGATTCAATTAATATGTTGAAAAATATTGTTAAAAAAGTTAATATAACAATACAATTTTGACTTTGATAAATTGTTTTAAATAATTGTGTCTTAGTTAGTTAGTTCTGCTTACTAACCAAGACACAATTATTTCAAAATTATTGTGTTATGAGTTTGTGAACAAAATTGGTAACCGTAAAAGGAATCCAAAAAAAAACACACCAGTTAAAAAATAAAACATAAATATACTATTTTTCTCTTTAGGAGGAAATGGAAAAGTGGTTCAAATGTGCAATACCTAATTTTTCAGTATGAAAGATTTAGTAACATACCCATCAATATACCTTATATTTCTGAGTTTTTAACAACTGTTTGAGCTTATCAACAGCTAATACGAATACTGTAAAAAAAGCACTTTGAGGAGTGCTAAATCCTAACGCACAATACTTAATAAGAATCTCTAGCAAGATTTTAATTTTATTTGATTACGAGTTACAATTTTGCACATATAAGTATTTCTTGTAAAATCTTAGAATTTAAGAACACAAATGTTGTAATAAATAAATATAAAAATGTCATTACTTGTAAATATTCACTCGTTTAAACATAGGCTATCCTCCACTTAAAAAAGAAATTAGAGGCATAACAAATTAAATGAATGTAGGCCTACATTTTTGTATAAAAATATTTAATACAATAAATTAACATAATTGTTAATTCCTGCTTAAATCAGAATAGGGTGGAATTTACTGTTTTATAAATAATAAGAGGGGAAAGTAAACAAACGTTTAAATAGCCTTACCTAAATTTACGTTTTTTCTGCCGTTGAATTATTTAAAAAAATGCATGGACTGTCGTTTGTTATTTCTTTTAATACAAAATTACGTGGAAACCTAGATCCGAATGTCTCAATATTGTGTAACCGGAACCTAACACGGTGGCTAGCCACGTGTCACAGGTAACAGCTTCGGGTGAAGGCACTGCGGAGGGGCGACGGGGCCTCAGTCCTCGACGTCCTCGTCAGTCGTGAACTCCGACCCATCGCTGCCCTCGCCCAGCCCACCCCGGTGACTGTCCTCCTCCTCCTCGCTCAGGTCCCACTGTGGATGCTCCGTCGGAACTTCCGGCGCCTCCTTCACGTCCAGCTGAACAGAGAGGGAGAAGTTACGGTGAGTAAGCAGCGAGGTTCGGTTGGTCCAGGACACAGACAAATTACCAATAGGCAATAATTGACCTAACCTAACCTGTGACTTTGGAGCACAATAACCTGTCTGTACCAATAGGCAATTGACCTAACCTAACCTGTGAGTCTCTGAAGCTGAATAACCTGTCAATACCAAAGACAATTATCCAATTAACCTAACCTGTGACTCTTTGGAGCAAAATAACCACCGCTATTTTGGCTATACCAAAATACAATGAACTGATTGACCTAATCTAACCTATGACTCTATGGAGCACAATAACACATCTATACCAATAGACAATTAACCCAACCTGTGACTCTCTGAAGCACATTAACCTGTCTCTACCAATAGAAAATGTATAACTTCAATTTCAACCACGGGCAAACTATGACAGCCTTTACTTCAAAAACTGTTGCATTAAATAAAAGTCTAAAATTTCCAACCATAACCCTTTGCACTCCATCCAAAAATCTTTGGTCAACGTGAAAAACTCTACTGAAAGAACTAGTCAAAAACTCAGGACCCTTTAGGCAAATTGAACTATTCATTATTTTACAGGTATTTTGGTGGAGGGAGGGAGGTTTGAAATGACAAAAAAAGTGTTACGTAATATGTGTATGCCGATGCTCACACCACATGCTTGCACATGCCGATGCTTACTACTTCCACACTGATACTTACTTTGATGTCGTGTATCTGATCGAAGCCGATGTATGAGTCTGAGCGCAGGCAGACGGAGAAGGTGTAGACGCCGGGCCACTTGGGCGCTGTGAACTTGAGCTGCACCTCCTCGTACTCCACCAGCGAGGTGATGTGGAACGGTGACGTCAGCAGCGACCGCGACTTGCGATCACTAACGTACACCCACCAATACTCCTGCTTGTCCTGCAGACAAACCGCGGTTCTGTTGTGACTTAAAAAGTTAGGCACTTGGGCGCCCTGGGGGCAATTAGGGCGGTATAGGGTAAAACATTCCCTACAAGGTACCTGACCTGTGGCCAATGTTCCTTACCATTTGTCTAGCGACCTCAAACATTTTTTCTGGAGCAAATTTACTGATGTGGAGTAGGCTACCGACTTACGGCAGTCAGTTTAGGTTAGTTTACTGATGAGTAGGGAAACTTGTTAAAACCTAGCCAGACCTAACCGGCTCATTATTAATACATAGTTTTAACCAAATTAAAAGACTAATGTAGACAATATAAAACATTGTAGAATATAAAACATCTATACTGGAAAACATTTCCGATAAGACACTAATGCAGTGTAGCGATAATGTTTTTGGATATTTATTGATGTGGAGTAGAATAACTTGCAGCAGTCAGGTTAAGTTAGTTTATTGGTGAATATAAAAACTTCCTAACTGGTTCATTATTAATACATTGTTATAACCCAGTTAAAGTCTAATAGAGACAAATAAAAAACATCTATATTGTAAAACGTTTCCTACAATACACTAATACAGTGCAGCGACAATTTTTTCTGGAAATTTATTGATGTGGAGTAGGCTACTAGCTTACAGCAGTCAGGTTAGGTTGATTTATTGATGAATAGCGAAACTTGTTAAAACCTAACTGCCTCATTATTGCTTTCTCCCCCTAAACATAGTGGGCCTATATAGAGAAAGTATAGTTTTCATCAACATTTTAGAACTTGAGATATCGGTGGGAATATCTGTTTTGGTGCTCTCTAAACCCAAAAAAGGGGTTTTTGAGCGTCTTGGGATAAAAGGGATTTCTCCCTTACCCATACTTTCGTATATGTATATTTTCCTAATACCGTTTATTAATATATGGTTTTAATCCATCGAAAAATTGATTGTACATGCCATACAGAAGTGTGGGATTTTAATCAAATAGACCAGTGTAAATTATTTAAGTGTTGAACACTTATATATTACCTATTTAATTACTTAAATTAAATTCAACCACAAAATGTAGGGCCTACCCTACAGTAATGTTTAAAAATGTTAACCTATTAAATATTAAGTCTAAAAAGTTTAAGACAAATTATTAACAAAGTAACTGTTTGTATTATTATTATATTTACTTTTATCACTAACTATAACAAAACCATGATAAGAAGCATCACTGTTCGTCTTTAGATCAGGAACTAATATCAGGCGATTAACTTTGTGATATACATTTCAGATAAAATTTGAGTTTTACTAGACAATTTTGGGATACACAGGTAATAATTTAATGTATATATCTTCTTGTTGCTGTGGTCATCTGAACGTGTTGCATTAGGTGAGTAAGCTATCCACATTTTTCCAACAAAACTCCTAAGCCAAGTGCTCTTCCTTTGTAAACCCAAACTCAGATAAAGTTGTTGAGTGTTTTGTAAAGGTTTGTGGCTTGCATAGGTTGGTTTGCTTGGTAGTTGCAGCTGCGATATAATACTTCTTCATTTGGCCAGACGATAATTGAAACTGTCAAAGCTACTGGGATTCTTTCAAAATGACAAAAAGTATTGACGCTAAACTGACACTGTATTTGTTGTTACCACATGCATTTTTGTTATGAGCCTAGGCCTAGCTTTACCTAATAAAGTATAAAATCGTTCTGAAACTCCTTAAAAATAGGTATATTTTTGCACTGGAGGATGGCAAAGCTAATTTTATTAAAACCAAAGGCAGAAGGTAACATATTTAATCAACAATATTGTAATGAACAAGTTTCACCCTTACCTCCGGGAAGTACGGGCAGTGAACCGTGTGTGACATTTTGCTCCTCCCTTCCAACACTCTGTCCCTTTTTCCCATTCCGGTTTGGAATTTGTCCCAATCGTCATCGTCTTCATCAACTGCTGATATCTGAAATCATAAACATCGCGGTTAGTAAAATCAATAGCGAGGCATAACCAAAGCACAATAGCGAAGGTTACTATCAAATATAATTTTAAATTGTACTCTCTCACAGGGAAAGAGACCAAAAAAGTTAAATAAAATTTTTAATTGTTCACTAAAAAATATACGACTGTTTAACTCAAGTGAGTAAGTAAACGCTAACTGCTTGGACAATAAAAATGTATTTTATTTTAAGAGGGAAAATCATGATAGGGAAGTGGAATATTTCTTATACACTTTTCCAGTTAACACACGTTTGCTGTGGACCACGGGCCGGCCCGGGCTGTGTCAACACAAAGTTTGCTTTCTCAATGTGCTACAGCGTGGCCACGCAGTGTAGACGATTTGTTGCCCGCTTGTAACTTAGAATGCGAGCTTTATTTTGGTGTAGGATGGTAGTAATTTGCCCCAATATCCCGGCTGTCTTGGAACTTCCCCGCATTCGTTTTCGTCTCAGTCCTTCTAGATGGCAACCCTGGTATGGTAATTGCTATTTGGACTGTGCTGCCACCTGTTGGGGTTCTGTAGAACTAGGTTCAGTTGTGTTGTAACGCAATACAGCACCATACAGTGTTTTTGCCATTCGTTACCCGGGAATTCAAAATGCGACCACGCCTATCGGAACAGTTGCCATGTCACGGGACCATGCCCCGCAGCGAACGTGTTAACCGCTACACATTTTAAGTATGTAAGAAAACATCTCATCCTTTAATAGATTGGGCACGATACGATAAGCGATATGAGTCAACAAGCTGACTATTATGTGGAGAACTTGGGGGCTCTACTCACAACACAGGACAAGTTTTACTATTTAGACATTTACACACTCTTGATCACATATAGAAAATAGAAAAAGGGAAAGAAAGAAAGAAAGTAGTTAGTAAGTTATCCACTTTATGGCAAGCTTGCCCCAAACAAGTGAAAAGCCTGGCTGTTCCTAACCAAAATGTGTTTAAATTTTAACAGGAGAATTCTCTGGAAACCTTTCACAAAATACTCAAATGGTTTAAATTAGAATGTATTCCCAAAATATATTCTTTTCCGAGGCAAAGTGATACTCTAACCACATAAACAATGTCCTTGTTTTAAAATCTTAGAAAGCCTATTTAAAAATGTAGAATTCAGGGCTATACAATATACACTTAATAATCCAACAAAGCCTTAGGCACTATTGCCGGATTACAAAATATTATGGATTACTCAGGGTACTATTAAAACAATGCTAAAAAGCTATTAAAACTTGGTGAGGGTAAACTCGTCTCAAACACAGGTAAAGGGGTTTCTTAAGAGGTTAAGAAAACAAGTAGATTGAAACACGTTTAATAATCTGCTCAACCTGTTAAATACAAAAAACTCAACATAAAATAAATAAAAATATAGTAAGTACTGTACTTTACCTTAGAGAATTTTAACCATTGTTTGACAAGAAAATTCATCCCCCCACCCAGCCGAGCCCCTTACTCTCTCGCGTTCACGGGAGGTACACTGGCACGGCCTTGTCGGATTACCAAACATGTCGGTTCATCAAATAACAGAGACTATCAACATTGCGCTGTATAGGGAAATACTTCTATTATTGCTTTATCTTACCTACTTATAAGGCTCAATTCATATGCAACTTATATTACACAACAGTTGCTTAATACACGTGACTACTATAAGGTCAGTCTCACCTTTTTGCTGTCTGTCTGGCTACCCTCATCGTCACTCTTCTCCGCCTCATCATCTGACAAATCACTTTCATCAGCATCACTTTTATCACCGCCACCGTTCTCCGCTGACTTTTCCTTTTTCTTTTCGGGCTTCTCCTTTTCCGATTTTTCTTCAGACTCTTCTTTCTGTGTAGAGTTTTGGTTAACTTTGTCTTTGCTCTCTTTGGTTTGGCTGTTTTGTTTTAAAGTTTCTTTCGCAGGTTGTTTTTTACTCGGAGGCTGTTTCTTATTGCTCTTCTTCCCTTTCTTTTGCTGCTTTTGCCAAACTGGTCTTTTTTCTTTTTTTTCCTGCAACACAAGCATGCAATTAATGAACATGAACCTCAAACATTTTTTATATGTAAATAAAAAATACTCACAACTACGCCGAGTCAATGTATAAACTCCAAAGTTTACTTCTAGTTGCCGAATTTTGTAACAAGGATAACTTGTGGAATTAAGTACTTACACCGATTTAGTAACAATTTGTGTCTAGGACTTCAGTTCAAGGGGTCAGGAGTTTCGATTTCCAGGTCTTCAAAATTTGAGGGATTTGGACCGCTTTCCCTTTGAAGTGTATTTACAATGTACCTCTAGCATTAAAACTTTATTTAAATAAAAAAAATTACTACCAACCTGTTCCTCCTTCTTCTCTTCGCCCTCTCCCTCCCCGGCCTCTGGTTTGTCCTCCGGGCAGTGTTTATCGACCGCCGTCTCGTCGCCAAACAACATGCTCATGTCCTGCCGACGCAATGTGCAGGTCACGGTCACTATGGCGCCAGCAGTGATCACTGTGCACGCTTCGTCGTCAACCACTACACGGAACAGTTGAGGGATTCACATTAGTATTTTGTAACCAAATAAGAGCATAAACACATTGAGTGTTACAAAACAAAATTGATAATAATCATCAAGGGGCTAAACATTTTTTACTGCATAATACATTCCATTTTGGCGGTGAATGAACAGATTGCTGATTTAAAGTTTGATTTCGGCAAGTTTTCTTTCATAATGACCGCCTTGAAGTTTGGGTAGCTTATGGCACCCACTGCCATTACATAGCAGCGCAACCACATGCTGTCTTAGGCTCCTTAAGTAAGAAACCAACCGAAACGAACACACGCTAGGTTTCAAAACTTCTGATAGTAGAGAAACAAGAAATGTCAAATTTCAAGAAGCTTCGATAAATACCCGCACACTACCTCCTCACGCTCCTGTTTCTTCGCAACCCCCTCGCCCAGAACAGAAACCAAGGTCACAGTAGGTATTCTACACTATCATCACAGATGGCTACAAAATATCAGCTAGAAATAACATTGGCTGGGTCACAGCAATTTACCCATGAAGGGGTCTGCTTTCTATTAACCTGTCTGGATTAATACATAAATATAAATATTACCAGAGGAGGTAAATAAGTAGTCAGATGTTATGATTACTATTGATTAGTTTGGACCAACAGCCCTTTAGACCAAGAATATCCTGATGGATTTCAATCTTTGGAAAAATGGCAGTCCGACTTGCATCCAGTGCGCAAATCTATCTACTTAACTAAACCATTACCAAACTGCAACCACTGACCAGGTTCCTGGATAGGTCTTGTTAAACTTTTTATAAACTATCACTAAATAAAATAAAATGAGATATAATATTTTACAAAGCATTTCAAGACCTACTCAACTAACCTGAAGAAAACTGCAACTAAGTCATCAGTAATCATGGATTTTTCTTACCCACAGGCTATTTTTTAAGGCCACCTCTAAAATGTTGTTTACTTTTTAAATTACAGTTGTCAAAGTTTTAGCGCTTTCTTCCCAGCATAGACATTTGTCTTTTAAGAAATCAAAACCACCAAAATGAAAACTCCTGCTCTAGGTTTATTTTTAACAATTTAAAAATCTCATATTTAGAGCCTTTAAAACACAACATCTCTGTACTTAAACTCACCTTCAGTCTTGACCTGGAAGTCTATCAGAGGCATTCTGGACACAACTTTGATAACGTCAATGAACTGCTGGTCAGTGAAGTGCCGCAGGATGTTCCTTTTGTCGTCCGTGCTCAGCTGGGCGAACTGTTGCACACTCTTGATGTACCTGCGATGACGGTCAGAGTTCAGAGAATAGAGTAAAAATATGAGGAGTGAAATTCAGCAGTTGCATAAAATAACAGTGAAAGTCTATCATTATGAGAACCAAAGTGTTTTAACAATCCATTTTTCAGTCTGACAAATATGCTATTGTTAAAAAAAATGCTTATAGACTGTCTGTTTAACCCGTAAAGTCCCATTGCCGATATCTCGGCATTTGAATTTGCTCCCTTAAACACAGTTAATTTGTGGTATAATCAACTGAACTATGAGCAATGTCTGCGGTCTGGGTCTGTCGTATGTGTTGTGGTAACCTGGCGTGCGACTTAGGGGACAAACGATGGACGAGAGTAGTTTCTTAAATCACCACCAGAAAGCGCTGGCATATCGCCAATATAAACAAAATAAGTGGGTTTCTATGAATTAAGTGGACAAATACTCGTCCAGAAAAGTCATATGTAGTTGTGATAACCCAACCAAACCTAACCTAATTAGGGGTATAGGTTTGTGTAAAAATGTCCAAGTAACATTTACAAAATAGTTTTCAAACAAAAAAGAAAATCACTATAGTGAATTTCGAACCCAGGACCTCCTGATCAGAAGATTTAACCCATAACCACTGAGGTACGGCTGAGAGTTACAAGTCCATCAAGTCCAGTGAACAACTGAGAAGCGCATTCTAGCGGTGATCGAAGAAAATATTCTCGTCCATCGTTTCTCCCCTGAGTCGCTCCGGGTAACTTGGTAGACAAAAACGGAACTAACTCGTCCAGCGCATTGGCTGTAATACCACCCAGTTTAATACAGCAGTTGTTCTGATCAGTGGCTGAGCAGTCGCAGCTCATTATAATTATTTTTTAAGAGGTTTTCAAACAAAAAACTTTGATTTACAGATGCATGAGTAGGACCAGCAGACCTTGAAAATTCCACAAGTTCTTTCCCATAAATCAATTAATTTATAAAGATAAAACAAAATTGGAGTAAACAAGCATGAATCGGAAAATTGTTTATTTTTTACAGATCTTTATCTAGACTACTGAGGTTCAAACTATCGAGGCCCTATTTGGTAGTGCTAGTTGAGAAAATGTTATGTGATCCTGGAAATGAAGCGGGAGTTAACCTATTCGTCAAGAAGAAAAATTATGATAAATAATAATAATTTATTAATTAATTGGCTGTTAGTTATTATAATTGTTATTGTATTAGAGTGAATGAAAATTAAATAGGTGATAGTAGACGTTAGTTATAAAAGCTTATGGTAAGACGAAGTTTGCATAGTTCAATCCTGAGATCTACAACCTTCCCTTTGTTATATCTGTAATAGTTCGAGTTAAACTATATTAAAAATTGCAGGTAATAATTGTCATTAAAAAGCTTCCAAATAATTGTTAATTCCGAATAAATGTATTAAAATCACATCTAAGAACTACCCGTGAAGTATTTAATCGAAAGCTGTGACTTTTTAGAACACAAACTTGAACGTTACTACAAATGAACCCCAAATGAATTAGGTTAAACACATATAGTTGTAGACAGTAAATTAGTCTGACGCCCACATATAATTGTTGAATAAAAAATTGAATAGCATACTTAGATTGCCTTGTCTTCTCAGAACCTGTCCTGAAACAATATTACATCCATTTATTTGTCTCTGGTAAACTGATGTCATTTGGTTGAGAAGACATCAAAATGGTAGCTCCAAAGAAAGAATTATGTTGGTACTAGACATTTAGTTAGATTATTGGCATGTATATTACTACTTGAACTGAAAATGTCAAAATGGTATAAAAAGTAAACTTTTATTCTCCCAAAAGAGGATATAAATATAATGAGTGATGTTTTGTTTTGGTGGAGTTATTTTCTTGTTTATTGTTTTGTGATAATGATTTTTTTTATTATTATGAACTTGAATAAATAACATTATCATCAAATTAAATACGACATGACTAATAAAACCATGTTATTCTTCAATTTCATTATAATCTTAATATACATTTTTAGAAAATTGATGTTTTAAATGTAAAACATCTTGGAAAAATCCTACATTTAACTTGAAAAGTATTATAAAGGTTACAAAAGACTACAAATTTACTTTAATTTCCACTATCCAAACATTAAAATAAATTAAATGCCGATTCAAGGACAGAAAATTACCGTTTCTTGCTGAGGAAGTATTTAAGGTTGTCTTCGTTAACATGAGGTAGCTGCAACAGCGGACTCTTGTACTCCCACAGGGCCTGCACTATCATGGGGCAGAGCTTCATCACACTCTCTATTGTCTCCACTCTGATCACTCGGTGGACTGAAACAAACACTCACGTTGGCAACACTGATCGTACTATCATTGCTCAGGTTGGCAACACTGATAGTACTAATTAATGCTCTGGTTGGCAACACTGATCGTACTATCATTGCTCAGGTTGGCAACACTGATAGTACTAATTAATGCTCTGGTTGGCAACACTGATCGTACTAATTATTGATTAGGTTAGCAGCACTGATTTGGCTAATCAATTTTAACGCAGTACACTTTTCTTATTGTTTCTATATTTGCTAATCACAACAAATGCGTTAATAAAATTTGGATTTTGTGGAGTGGAAAACCTTTTTCGCTCTGTAAATTGGAGCGCAAGATACCATCTTATCTTTTCTGTAAAAGCCAAAATTATATCTCCAATAATTGGTCGGTAAAATAGCTAGTCCCCAGTAATTGTCAATGTAAAAGATTCTCTTTTGTGAGCGCACTGATTTCACGATTATTGTTAAGTAAATTACAGGAGATTTGCAGTACCGTAACAAAACTTCAAATTAACAAATATGACAAATACGATAATGGGAAATGAGCAGAGGATGATCATACTTATGTCTAATTAGTCAAAGAGTTTCTCCTGTTTATTTTTAGCGAATTTCCCCTATAGGGAAGAAGCTATTACCGTAGTCGGCATGGTAAGACCTAGACCCGGGACCATGATAACTTTTCGTTTTGAGGTCCCCAGACCCCAAAAATACCATTCGTTCGAAACTGTTATATATATATATATATATATATATATATATATGTGTCCGTGAGCACGATAACTCTCGTAAAAATTATCCGATTTTGATGAAATTTGGTATAAACGTGTAAAGCAACATTTATGACTTTAAGTTCGAAAACCAGCCAGATCGCTCTATCCGAAGGGGTATTTTGGGGGGGTTTTGTACCCCAAAAATGGGTTTTTTGAATTTTTTACATATAATTTTGGAAATAGTCAGATTTTATTTTTTCCCATTGGATTCAGCTTAAAAAAACACACAATTTGGTATTTTGATCATTTCTCTACGTCAATTGGTTACCGAGATATTGAAAGTGCTAAACACAGTACGTTGTCTAATGTTATTCTTATGGAGGAAAATAAAAATTTTATATCTCGCTTATTTATGAACATATACTGACGAAACTTGGTATACGGCTTTATATGGTTGTGGACCGTTGATATTTCCTCAAAAAAAACAATTTTTTGACAAAGGCTCCCATAGCAGCAAACCTGCGTACTCAGCCCCATGTTATCCATATGGAGAATAAGTAACGTGTTATCTCCCTTAATTATGAAAATAAATTAATGAAATTTGGTAAGTGACTTCACCTAGTTGAGTTATATTGATATAAGCATAAAACCCCATTTTTTGTGTTCCTTGCTTCAGCAAACCTGCATACTCAGCCGCCATGTTATTCTTATGGAGAATAATTAAAATGTCATAAATTGTTTATTTATGAATGTATATTGATGAAACTTGGTATGTAGCTTTATGTGGCATTAAGATAAATATATATGCATTGGAAATTCGCTAAGTATGCAGGTTTGCTGCTACGGGGGTATTATGTTTACAGTTTTGTTGTTGTCCAATATATTTATTGCCTAAGCAGTTATGGTTCACTTCCTCTTTTCGCACCTAAATTGTGATTTTTTCACAATAAATAGTGCTTTGCGCTTACAATTAAATCAAAATTGTTCCCTAACATGAAGCATTTACCCTAACTTTTGGCGTTTTTCCAACTTTTCCCCTGACTTTCCTTGACCATTTTCAAATTCCCTGACTTTCCAGAAAGTGTGAACCGTGTTATTACTCATAAAGACCTCAGCAACAAGTCCACCTCTGTGGCAATGTGGGTGAGTTGTGGATATTAACTAGACCTCTAGGATCTAATGAGTAATTTTAACATCATATAATACATAAAAATATTACACACATCACACAAAGATATCCAAAGAAATGGCTATCCCACAAAAAGCCACAAAATCCCAATTTTCTGTAGCTTAAAAATCGATCTATCTGCTACTTAAAACCAGCTGCAAGTTCACACGTACCTCTGCGAGCGTAGCCGAGCATTATGAGTTGCGACACGCAGTTCACCATCTCCTGTATGAGGTAGGGACATTTGCGCACAATGTACATCCGATCCCTGTCGAGCGTCAGTGGGTTGAGCATCATGCGCGACAGATGAGCGTACAGCAGCGCTCGAGCTTTAATGGAATACAGGTAGCACAGTGGACGCTCCTTATTTTTCTCCCCCAGGTTGCCAATCTGCCTAATCAACTGTCAACAACATTTCTCAAATAATTTTTAACCGTTTAAATCCTTTTTACAAAGTACAGTATTTAAAACATACCCTAGAGTAAAATTTCAATTATGGTTAGAGAATTATAATCTGAAATTAAAAACTCAGGGTCTCCTTAACCAAAAATTATAGTACAGCAAGTAGTTAATAGAACCACAGGTTGAGAAGTTAGATTTGCAAAATAATTCCAAGTTAGTTTTTAATTTATATATTATAATATTTTGTGATACCGTATCAAATAAAACAATATACTTCTCTGGCAAGAAATATTCTAAGTAAGATAACAATTGAATGACAATTTAGAAAAATAACTCTACACTTAATTTACTGATCTCCTAAATTAGACCCTATTTTAACCATAAGTGACCAGGCTAAATGAAATGGTAATATAATACCCCCGTAGCAGCAAACCTGCATACTCAGCGAATTTCCAATGAATATATACGTATCTTAATACCACATAAAGCCACATACCAATTTTCATCAATATACATTCATAAATAAACGATTTATGACATTTTAATTATTCTCCATAAGAATAACATGGCGGCTGAGTATGCAGGTTTGCTGAAGGAAGGAAAACAAAAAATGGGGTTTTATTCAAATATCAATACAACTCATTTAGGCAAAGCCACATACCAAATTTCATTAATTTATTTTCATAATTAAGGGAGATAACACGTTATTTATTCTCCATAAGAATAACATGGGGCTGAGTACGCAGGTTTGCTGCTACGGGAGCCTTTGGCAAAAAATGGTTTTTTTGAGCAAATATCAGTGGTCCACAACCAGATGAAGCCGTATACCAAGTTTCGTCAGTATACGTTCATAAATAAGCGAGATGTAAAATTTTTCTTTTCCTCCATAAGAATAACATTAGACAACGTACTGTGTTTAGCACTTTCAATATCTCGGTAACCAATTGACGTAGAGAAATGATCAAAATACCAAATTGTGTGTTTTTTTAAGCTGAATCCAATGGTAAAAACTAAAATTTGACTATTTCAAAAATTATATGTAAAAAATTCAAAAAACCCATTTTTGGGGTACAAAACCCCCCCAAAATACCCCTTCGGATAAAGCGATCTGGCTGGTTTTCGAACTTAAAGTCATAAATGTTGCTTTACACGTTTATACCAAATTTCATCAAAATCGGATAATTTTTACGAGAGTTATCGTGCTCACGGACACATATATATATATATATATATATATATATATATATATATATATACAGTTTCGAACGAATGGTGTTTTTGGGGTCTGGGGACCTCAAAACGAAAAGTTATCATGGTCCCGGGCCTAGGTCTTACCATGCCGACTACGGTAATAGCTTCTTCCCTATAGGGGAAATTCGCTAATTCCCTATAGGGGAAATTCGCTAAAAATTAATATAATTCTTTTTTGTTTTCGTGTGTTTTTGTTTTATTGATTTATTAGCTCTTACCTGTCCGAGGACTACCTTAAAAATAGTCTATACCAGTTTTGATGCCGACATTGGGTACAGCAAATGAAGTTGTCATTACATATGGTAAGTCTTTTGGCTGTCCATTATGACAAACTTCACTTTCACCTTTGGTCCCTCCATTTGCAGCGGCTAGGGACAGAATCTCCGGGTTTGGTCCCCAACCTACCAACCTGAGAATGGATGGTCCCTGGCTGTTGTACATGGATACCCTGTCAGTTGAGTTGACCAGTTGGAGGGCAGAATGCGGGTCCCCTGTTTGAGAGCCTCATCCCAGCTGTCACAGGGGTACGGGAGTTGGCCCTCTGAAGGGTCGATTTGGCTGCCGTCCCATCCCACCCTTTCCTTTCCTGCTATATCTTATCTTCCCGGTAATCTGCGCAATATTCCCGCTTGTGGAAGATGTGACTAGCAGCTATGCTGGGGTTTCCTAATCCGCAACCATCATGATGATGATGATCCCTAACCTTTTTAGTGATAAGCTTAATGATACCACTCAAAAAATAATTAATCTTGGGTAATTTGTTTGGGGTTCTCCCAAGATAAATCACCAAGTATACAATAAAATTAAATGGTAACTGTTTTTAGCGAATTTCCCCTATAGGGAGGAAGCTATTACCGTAGTCGGCATGGTAAGACCTAGGCCCGGGACCATGATAACTTTTCGTTTTGAGGTCCCCAGACCCCAAAAACACCATTCGTTCGAAACTGTATATATATATATATATATATATATATATATATATATGTGTCCGTGAGCACGATAACTCTCGTAAAAATTATCCGATTTTGATGAAATTTGGTATAAACATGTAAAGTAACATTTATGACTTTAAGTTCGAGAACCAGCCAGATCGCTTTATCCGAAGGGGTATTTTGGGGGGGTTTTGTACCCCAAAAATGGGTTTTTTGAATGTTTTACATATAATTTTGGAAATAGTCAAATTTTAGTTTTTACCATTGGATTCAGCTTAAAAAAACACACAATTTGGTATTTTGATCATTTCTCTACGTCAATTGGTTACCGAGATATTGAAAGTGCTAAACACAGTACGTTGTCTAATGTTATTCTTATGGAGGAAAAGAAAATTTTTATATCTCGCTTATTTATGAACGTATACTGACAAAACTTGGTATACGGCTTCATCTGGTTGTGGACCATTGATATTTGCTCAAAAAAACAATTTTTTGCCAAAGGCTCCCGTAGCAGCAAACCTGCGTACTCAGCCCCATGTTATTCTTATGGAGAATAAGTAAGGTGTTATCTCCCTTAATTATGAAAATAAATTAATGAAATTTGGTACGTGGCTTTACCTAAATGAGTTATATTGATCTCTGTATAAAACCCCATTTTTTGTTTTCCTTCCTTCAGCAAACCTGCATACTCAGCCGCCATGTTATTCTTATGGAGAATAATTAAAATGTCATAAATCGTTTATTTATGAATGTATATTGATGAAACTCGGTATGTGGCTTTATGTGGTATTAAGATACATATATATGCATTGTAAATTCGCTGAGTACGCAGGTTTGCTGCTACGGGGTATTTCTCTATGCAATATTACTCACATGAGGAACTTCTTCATTGTCCGACTGCCTCTCCACTATTTCACTGTTATATTTCTTCTCAAACTCGAGTGATGCTGCAAGAATCATTATCACACGTTTGAGAGGCATCGAAGGCGTCTTGTGGAAAAAGAAGTAATACATTTGCGTAGTGTCTAGTAGCACCTGCAACAACGCGGTAAGTAATACATTTGCGTAGTGTCTAGTAGCACCTGCAACAACGCGGTAAGTAATACATTTGCGTAGTGTCTAGTAGCACCTGCAACAACGCGGTAAAAGATAGTTTTTTATTTTTTTCAAATTCACTACTTAATAAATAAATAAAAATGGAAATACAGAAGTAAAAACAACACACAAAAATGGCAACAGTGGAAATCATTATTTTTTGTATTTATTTGTAAAAGAAGAATAGCTAACATTTTGTTAAGTATATTTTAGAGCCTGATTTTCAAATTAAAATTAGGGTATTTTAAATTTTCATTTTATAAATAAAATAGGGTATTTTAAATTTTCATTTTATAAATAAAATAAAATAAAGTATTAAACTTAAAAATAAATATTAATATTTAAAAATTAAATTTAAGTGATTGATTAATTATTGTTAGTATTGACACCTCCATTTTTATTATACTATTTTGAAAAATTTATTATTTTATTATAAAACTTTCAGTTTTATAATATATGTGTGATCTGAAGTTTGGTTAAAACCTTCATACTACAATCAATTAAAAACAACCCGTAAAGTATGTACCGGTAATTCATTTCAACTTGGTTTTCAGTACAAATATAGCACTAATAATAAATATGTCTGTCAATATCTTACCACAAAATGACACAACACAGACAAAAAATTAATAAGAATATCCAGTTTTTTAAATCCACACTTAACTACATAAATTGTACAAACCTGGTCCCCGGTGTATTTAATGGAGCGGTACCACCACATTCCAACCACGGTTGGCAGTGCCACCATGAATACCAGGGCGTAGAGTCCAAGCACCTATGACACGCAAACAACGATTGTTATAGCGGTTTCTTTACGGTTCAGGACAGTAACTCATTTGAGCACAATCTTTTCATCCTAGACCAAGAGAGTTAGGTAAAATGACCGCTTGCTCGATTTCTGACAAGTAGCTGCGTTCAATATCCGGCCAACAATGGTGTTTTAAACAAAATTCCCATATTTTGTCTTAGTTCCCAAATTTTCACAGAATTTCCAGCCTATGACACCCTGAACAACTGCCAGACTAACACAGTGCTGGACTACAGAAGGCCCAGCGTAGGACCCTGAGGTTAATTCTCATTTATCGCTTACAGCACTGGTCATACTACTTGAACTACTACTTCTTAAGATCTGTAAAATGAAGTCAGCATAATTTTAACTCTTCAGTAGAGACTATTGTTTGTTAATTTGAATGTGGATTGAAAGATAAATTAAAATTCCCCCAGTTTCACCCATTTCTACCGCTGCCAACCAATTACTACCACTATTAGCTATTTATTATTTATTTTATGTACTTTGTTTGAAGAATATTAGACAAAAAAACTATGGCATGTGTTCTGCCATTATAAATCTGGTCTTTGCTATTTTAAAATTAGTTGAGTTAAAAAAAATAAGTGCAGTATATCCATAAACTGTGCCTAATTTTACTTGCCAATAACCACAAATTCGTTATATTTCTCATAAAAAGGTCAACGACAATAAAACCTCAAATAGATTATAAGAAAAACTGTCTTCTAGCGTTTAGTGTGGGTTTTGATTGCAGTCCCTAAAAGAGTTCTTCATCTCTCATACAAAAAAATTATAAAAATGAAAAAAAGACACTCACCCAGAACGAGTTTTCCTTCTCGACAATCCAGGAGGGGAGCGCAATTCCGAAGCTCATTGCTCCCGGACCATCCGGGTTCCCGTATTTCTCCCAGTTGTGCCTCGACTCTTCCACTGTCAGGGCCTGGTAAGCTAAAACCATGAAATTAGTCCACCGATTGATAAGCGCACCGCGTTCATTAATTTCCATACCCAAAACCTAAGTTTGGAGGACCCTTTTGTTTTCATAAGCTGGAATAAGTACAATCGATAATCAGATGCTTAGATTAATTAAGGCCAGAAGATTGGTAATTTGTTCCAAGGAAAAGTACTTTTAGCGAATTTCCCCCATAGGGAAAAAGCTATTCCCGTAGCCTGAGACCATGATACCTTTTCATTTTGAGGTCCCCAGATGCCAAAAACACCATTCATTCAAATTGTTATATATTTATGTGCATGTATACCTATATATATCTATATTATTAAAAGAATTTCTCGATTTTTCTTCGCAACATATCGACACCTAGAAATTTATTTTTCTATACATCTTTGGTATCAAATTAAAGCTACTTCTCTCTAGATGTGCCTTTTTCGGGTTTCGAAAATATCCTATGACAAGCCTTCGCCCAGGAGGCATTTGAAATTTCAGCGAATGTGCTACTATCTGTTGTTAAACCTGTGAACTTTTTCCAATTCGCATTTGTTTATAACAAAACATATTGTGATTATTTGATCGAGTTCTTAAGTTTGACCACAGAATGCAGCACTTGCATTTATTTATTTGATGAAACTGGTGTTTTCTTTAAAGTTATAAGTAAGTTGATTTTCAAATAGACTAATTCATTTAATTTCTTGAAATATAGTTTTTTTGAGGAAAAAAATAATTCAATTTTGACCACGAAGAAAAGTACCGCTCATGTAAATCTGGGACATAGCAAGTTTGAATTCAATTTACTTTCTCTTATATGGTAGATGTTGAAAGCTGTTTTTTATAATCAGGTGGAAGAGTTTCCCCGAATACAGAGAAAACTCCCCGAGGTTACAGAATTTACGATAAAATGTAAAGTAAAAAGTTTTACTTTTATTTGTTCATAGTTTATCTAGACAATTTTAAAATGTTTTTAAACTTGAAACTAAAATAGAATGTGTTTAAGTTTTATTTCATAATCTATGAAAAGACAGTCATTTTTGTAATAATTTTTATACGTTTTACCATGTATTAAATACCTTAACATCAGTAATTTTCCGTCATTTATCAGTTTATTATGCAAATTTTAGACATTTCATATAAGACAATGAAGTGAAGAGAATGAGTGAAGTGTTCAACAATTTGTGTGTTCTAACTTTTCAAATATTTTATCATGAATTATATACTTCGACATCAGTGTTTTTCTGGTTTCACATCAATATATAATAATCATTTTGTATCTAATATGTATTGAACTATATTCAGAGCGTTTTCGTACTATTTTTGGGACACATGATTGATTTACTACTTTTAGTTTCAACCAAGTATGGTTCCTCAAAAGTTCAAAAAGATAAGTCACGAAGTGACGCTGGCTGCTAGTATATATTTATTTATTTATGTGTCTGTAAGCACAATAACTCTCTTAAAAAAGGTCCGATCTTAATGAAATTTGGCACAAGTGTGTAAAGATTTATTTGAATGAGTTCGAAAACCAGACGAATCGCACCATCCGAAGGGGGGTTTGGCGGGGATTTTGTACCCTAAAAATGTTTTTTTTTTGGGTTTTCACATGCAATTTTTATTTAAATCAAATTTTAATTAATACCATTGGATTCAGCTTGAAAAAAACACAAAATTTGGTGTTTTGATCATTGCTCTACATCAATTGGTTACTGAGATATTGCAAGTGCTAAACACAGTACGTTGTCTAATGCTATGCTTATGGAGAAAAATACAAATTTTATATCTCGCTTATTTATAAACATAAACTGACAAAACTTGGTATGTGCCTTCATCTGATTGTGTTTTTTTGTTTTTTGCACAAAAACAAATTCTCACATATGGTTCCCGTAGCAGCAAATCTAGGTACTCGGTCCCCATGTTATTCTTATGGAGAATAATTAAAATGTTATATATCGCTTATTTATAAATGTATATGAATGAAACTTGGCATGTGATTTTACTTAGATGAGTTATATTGATATTTGCATAAAAACCTATTATTTTGTGTTCCTTGATGCAGGAAACCTGCGTACTCATCACTAATGTTATTCTTATGGTGAATAATTAAAATTGTTTTTACAGCTTATTTGTGAGTATATTTTTATGAAACTTGGTCAGTGGCTTTATGTGGTATTAGACATTGGAAATTCGCTGAGTACGCAGGTTTGCTGCGTCAGGGGTATTTAAACACTGTACAAATAAGTTGGTAAGCATGCTCCTTGTTGAAACCACCTAGTGCTTATCCTTCACGATTTACGGAGCTCCTGAAGATACATACTATAGAGGCATATTTAGACTAAAGGCATTGTTAATGGCATTGACCTAGTATGACAAATCAAAAGGATACAACATTAATAGTTCCAGGATTTCAGTAAAGTAGAGTATTAGGGCCTACTGATAATTTATCACTGAAAAAAATGAATCAATATTTTGCCCTAATAAGACAGAAGATATAAAAAAAATATACAGTAATTGAGGAAATAAGAAAATTAGATTTCCTTAACCACAATTATTACATTTCAAAAGAAAAATCACACATACCCTTTGTAAGTTTCATAAAAGCTTTTTCATTTCCAGTTTCTTTATCTGGATGAAGAATTAGGGAAAGTTTTCTGTACGCCTTCTTGATGGTTGCTTCTGACGCCCCCTGCGGCAAACACAAATAAATATAAGAAACAAATCAAATTAAAATTTCCGGAAATTTTCAACATTTTTTAGCAAGCACTATGTTACCGGTATCAAACTACAATTATATTAAGACAATACCATAAGATACCTATAAAAAATCTTTGAGAATAAATTAATGTAAATAGGCCTATCCAAGGATAAAACATTTCTGTGATGCCCGAGGATGAACACGTTATTTACATGTGATCATAATAAAACTGTCGCCATAAGATTAACATCTAAACTTTGAAGGCCAACGGATCGGAACCGAAAGCATTACAACTTTTCAATAAAAAAATTATAAAAATCAATTAACAACAGTCAAACACAGTCGCCTCAAAAACATTTTAACTGTGGACTGTACAAATAATAATCTCTTTTAACTAAGATTAAACCCTTTCCGCTCGAATGCCAGGGCAGCCCCGCCCACCGCATTTTGCTATGTTGTCGCATGCCGGGTCTGACCCGCACATGCGTTTTTTAATTTTTTTATATAGGGTGTATATATATATATATTTTTTTTTGGTCCCCAATCGACTGCATTAAAATAAAAACATAAGTCAGCTTTTTTTACAAAAAAAAAAAAAAAGTGACCAGCTGTGATTTTAAATGCAGCTGGATAGGAATAGGCAAGTAAAAATATGAGTGTGGAAAGGGTTAACAGACTCCATTATATTTCAATTTTCATACTATTCTGATTACTTTTTTTTAGCAAAGATAGGATTTTTAAATCTAAACTGCAGCCTACTTACCATTGGGACTCCGAGAATTTCATATGGATCAAAGTTGGCGTACTCATAATCAAACTGTGAGACTTTGTAGGCCAAGAGGAAAAATACTATCCAACCCCCGACAATAACTGCTTTCCTGCCAACACATTAACGCTTCAAATTATGAAAGTTCTTCTATAACATTACGGAAACATCACATTTTGTGTATTACTATTTATAGTAAATAATTTTTTTTGTTCCTTGTTGCAGCAAACCTTCTTACTCAGCCCCCATGTTATTCTTATAGAGAATAACTAAAATGTTATATGGCGCTTATTTATGATTGAATATTGATGAAACTTGGTATGTGGCTTCGCCTAGTTAAATTATATTTATATTTGCATAAAAACCAATTGTTTATGTTCCTTGTTTCAGCAAACCTACGTACTCATTACCAATGTTATTCTTATGGATAATAATTAAAATCGCTTATATGTGAATATATTTTTATGAAACTTGGTATGCGGCTTTATGTGGTATTAAGACAAATATTTTGCATTTGAAATTCGCTGAGGACGCAGGTTTGCTGCGACGGGGGTATTTTTTTTGTGAGAGCAAATAACTACCAACTATCATGCTACTTTAAAAAATTTGGGAAGACGAATTGAACCACGGTACCTATTTATAATTTTACAGTGAAGCATATTCAAAATTAAGACATATTTTCATACTCTTCAGTAGGCTATAAATAAAAAAACTCCAATATGTAAATTATGATTTTATTTCAATAAGCTATTTAATGATTTAACTCCCAAGGATTTCAGCCTATCTCATAGCCTATCATGATTTCATTCACTGGAACATTTACCTAACGACACAATTAGAACAAAATTTTGAAAACAACATCCTAAATAATTAATATAAGGTACCTATAATTTGTTGAAAACTCTTTATATGGCAGCACTAGGACAGTATTTCTGAGCATGCAGTGCAAACATATACTCAGTGAGTCAACTGATTCATTGAGAATTTTTTTTTTTTTCAAGCAAAAACACTATCAACAATCATGATACTGAAAATATATTTGGGAAAACAAATTGAACCAGGCCTATTAATAGTTTTACTGTCTAATGTGTCAATATGTATGCATACTGATCAACAAATCTTGAATCTTAACACTTGGAGGAAATGAGATAAACTTGGGAGGAAATGAGATTGCAGCAGCTCAAAGGAAACTTTTGTTCAATATTCAAAATAGCATGCAAGTTATCTTTACAGTAACACTCAGGCAACAGGCTTTACAACTTTACTTACGTAAGGAACTGCTTTGTCCCTTTCCATGGCTCGCTGCTTTGCAAAACAACTTTTTTCTTTTTACACCCATCACACTGGCATTCCTTGGTTGATCTATCAGGATCTGAAATTAAAAAATAATAATTTTAATGACCTTTAACGTGTTTAACTCTTTAGGCACCCGAGCATGTGCTAAAAGGTTCAATCCGATTTTGCAATAAAACAAAAATGGCTGCCATCGGAGTTAGGAAAAATTATTAACTTATTTGTTGGTTATGTAATGATGTACGAATCCAAACTAACATTCATTTAATCGTAAAATGGTGGCTTAGCACCCACTGGATCACTTGAAATGGATCAATAGTCCCTAATGTTTTCTAAGAAAGGGTCAACCTTAGATAGTTAGTAACTTAACAAGAGCAGGATTTGGACTGTCCTTAGACAACTGTTACCAAACAACCTTTCTTTTCTGATGTCATAACCAACAGTTGATAATGGTGAGGGTAGGTTGCTGGGGGCTGATATATCGAGACGAGGCTTTACAACCAAATATAATACATTGCGTAAGTATTCATTATTAAAGCCTCGCTTTGGTACAATTCTTATTACTGGGGTTGCAAAATGACTGGATGCAATGATATTTTATATACTTCTGATTGATCAGCCTTAGGTTTATTCATAGAAAATAAACTTAGAGAGACTTAAGTCCCTCAAATCAGTGATGGTCATCACAAAAATATCACAAAATAAAATAGATAAAATACTAAGGATAATACTTCTTTTTTCTGTAGAAAGACTGGATAATATGGCTCAGTCAACCCTTTGAGTGCCAGGTTTTTTTTCAGAGGCCATGCCCAAAAGTGTCAGAATTTTCTAACTTAAAGAATATATTCCAAAAGTACCAGAAATGCCTGGAATTTAGTGTGTAGTGTAAGAGAAACAAACATTACAAAAATATTTAAACTCCTATCCTAAATATACTTTTTTACAACGATATATCGTCGTTAAGTTACATAGGTAACTTAAGTTAATTTATTGAATGAAGTAATCAGAAATTTCATTGACAAAACCGAATCAAACAATAGCCTATATCCATTTAAAGTATCAGGATCAAAAGTTGACTCACAACGATATATCGTTGCAAGATACTTTTCGGTTGAACCAACTTCAACAAAATATCGTCGCAGCGTACTTCTCAGAAAGAAGATTTGCAATGGTATATGGTTGCATGGCACTCAAACAGTTAAAAAAATTCAAATCTTAGAGTGAATTGTTAGTTCAGAGTCAGCAAAGAAGTCGATGCTGAGACTTGTAATGATGAACAAGTATAAGAATAAGATGGATAAAATCATCATCAAGAAGGTCTTTGGGGGAGTTTGAGGTGAGCTGCATTTCAAGTTCACCAGGACTAACTTAGCAGACCAGGACAGTCAATGTGGCCATTCAAAGAGCTTAAACAAGAAGCATCAAAGAACTTGAACAGTAAGCGTTAAATATGTCAAGCCAATCATCCAATGAAGGGAGATTAAATTCCAATTGCAGTTGATCGATGGGGACATCTAGGTAATTGTAACCAAGCTTGGTCCCCCAACAATCTTACGAAGTGTTCCTATACTCCCTGAAGTCTCTTACAATGCCCACTTTAGTAGTGAGGAGCAAATATGGCAGTTCTATGTTTGAGAAACTCACTTAGTATTGATATGTTTATTTTAAAACTATCAATATGACCACCTATCTAAATATTATTTTGAAATGACAATTGATAGGCGCTACATTAGTTCAATTTATTTTGAATTTGCAGCAGGTGAAATCTGTTTTAAATACAAATAGGGCTCCTTATAGCAGCATGATGCAGTGTTTAGGTTAGTATTGGTTTTGTTAATCGTCAATAATGTAACCTAACCTAACCATCAAGTGTGCTGTACAAAAAAGGTAGCATTCCATACAAAGCAAAAACATTTGACCTATCAGAGATCGCTCTCACCTTTCACTTGACTTTATAAAAAACATCTATGAAATACAGGAGAAATGTCTAAATGTATAAAATAATTTAACATCATAGATCTAACATCACAATAAATATTAAAATAAAGTACCTACTCGAATTGCTTAGGAAACTGTATGTTATCCATAAAACTCTATAACTGACGGAATATATTTAAGTAGTGTCCTAATTATGGTTGATTTTACCTAATTCTTAATCAAAGATAATTAAAACCCTAGGAATGCAGAATATAATGAAAGATTACCTTGCTTTTGTTTACGTGGCCACCAGTAATATGTTCCAGGAATAAGGAGTAACGCTAAGAAAGATATTAAAAAATAAAAGAACGTTCCTCCACTTTCATCGTATTGAAACTTTTGTCCACCCATAATTTATTATAATTATAATACAAAACTAATAATAATTTTCTTTAAACACAGCAGAAAGAGCACATCAGTGTGACGTAGAGAAGAACCGCTATTTGGCTGGGCTACGTACGTAAACCAACGTGCATAGAGTACACACATTGAAAAGGCAATAATATAACTTTTATATACAGATCTGTTTACCCATTCGAAAACCTCATGATCAACATTGACAATGTATACGTAATTGATATTTGTGATCTTATTATTTCCAATAGATAACAAATAAACGTGTTATGAGTGTTGGTTGTATGTTTTATTTCCCATAAAGTCATGTATCTCTAGTAAAAGTTCCTGTCAGACAGACGTTTAGCTGTTCAACTGATTCAACTTAGAGAAGTTTATTGTATAACTGAACTGGAGGTAACACTGCTTAACGATTTTGGTCAAAAAAGCGAGCCGGTGATTTTGTCAGGTTGGTACCAAGGTTCGTAGAGCTTTCAGACCAGGTGTGCTTATTTACATAAGAGCAAAATTCGCAGCAAAGATGACTTACGAGGTCGTCCAGCTGATTCATAAATCCACAACATACCATAAAGTGTAGCCAACCTTAAGGGTATAATAATGGTACAGTAGAACTCCAATTATCCAAATTAATTGGGGATCGGACCAATTCGGATATGCAGAAATTCGGATAATCAGGTATACCTCGGGAATTAAGCAAAAAACATCACCATACATAAAAATCAGAATTTTATCGACAAAGTTATTATAAATGTAGTGAACAGAAAGTTAGCGAACTGTATCAAGAATATACGTCATAAAAATTAAATTACACGAGTTAAATTGAATACAGTATATACAGTTGCTCTTATCAATAGGCCTACATACTGTACGTATTTCACTGTTCAATGTTGGTTATTTAACTTGAACATCTCGAGCAAAGTGAGTTTATCACTTAGCGAAAGGACAACACGTTTACGTTTTGTACTCATTTCGAACGATAGTCTCGGTGAAAGAACAGTAGCGACTGATGATGAGCAGGGCGGGAAGGGGGTATGACTCATTGTTCCCTGCGAAAATATCGTCCGGAAGGTAACAGCGCAGGCTTTTATTTTAGCGCTCACGGCGCATTATCGCTACACGTGCTCCCGCTGTTGTTTTCTTGATTTTTATATTTCTATTATTTCACTCAAAATCGATTCGGATAATTGGATATTCGGATAATTGGGGTTCGGATAATTGGATTTCTACTGTACAGCTATTTTTAAATTGTCACTGGACATGCAGAAAGAACATTTAAACGCTTAATAGATTAATCTAATAATACAAATAAATCAAAACAATATATTAGTTTCATAAAATAACAGCTGATCATAGAATGTAAGCAGTTAAACAATGTTAATTCTAATTACACTGATGAGGAAAATATGGTACTCGTACGATAAATATCGTGTTTCCAGCAACCCTGCAGATTGGATTGGTGATCACGTAACCTTCCAGCTGTTTTTACGAGGTCTCTTCCGGTAAAGTAGAAAACCTTAAATAGATCGACTCAGCACACCTTGTCTGAAAGCTCTACGAACCTTGGGTTGGTACACTGGTGAGGCAAATTTGTCGTTTTTTGAACTTTGAACTATCCTGATTGGTTGTTTTATTCCTTTAGGCGAATCGACTCATGCAAATCACTGGAATAAAAGTAATACAAGTTTGAGTAAATTCATATTTTCGTTTGATTTATGTATCTAAATTGTTTATTAAACATTCAAGATTCAAGTTTTTTATTTGTCATAAACAAATAAATTGCATGGGCATGGGCCCCTTCAACTCTGCCACAGACAGGTGAACTCTCAATATGAGTTACACATAAAACCACCGACTGTGACGGGATTCGAACCCTCGATCCAAGTGTTACTCCCGGCCGGGAAGGTAACGCCTTAGACCTCACGACCTCACAGCCACTGATCAGACTAGCAGCTGAAGTGGACCAGGCGGTATTAGAGCCTAGACACTGCACGAGGTAGTTAAGTTTGTGTACCAGGTTTCACTACATGTCAGACTCAGACTGCAGACTGAGCGCCTAACGGTACAATCGCTTGTAAAGCCATAACAGTGTTTACTGATAAAAGATTTAAAAGCCGATATATCGGCCCATAGCACTGAAAGGGTTAATAAATCAGAAACAGATGTAGTTGCAGCAACAATTTAATCATCTGTTCATCCCTCAATTCTTTGTGGGAAGCACGGTAACCAGCTAGTAATTTTATATTTTGTAAATGTTACGAAATATCTTTTAATTCGTCCCTAATCATTTTTGGTTTGGGAAAATATTTTTAATATTTCCATATCGTATTTCACTATTGTCAAGCTGTTGTATGGCTACGATATTATTTTTCAAAAAATATTTTTTAAATCATGATAAACTTGTCAATATCAAAATATCGAGATTGAAGAAATATTTTCCCAATACTGTATTGAAACAACATTGTTGTTACTTGGGTAAACAAAAATTATTTTTAGAATTCAGAAGAATAAGGTAATAAGGGTAATGTCTTCTAGAAGCCCTACTGACATTCTTGTGGGGTAATTTTCAAAAGCCATATAGAATCCTCACAAACGTTCTTCGTATATGCAGTGTTTATTTTTTAACAAACATATAAACTATTTCCTATAAGTAATACACTCTCATCACCATTGCAACAGCAATACTGAATAACAGCCCACAATAAAGGTCCTTCCTTGAGACATTTAATTAATAACTCTGGCATAAAGTTGTTCAGTTCATTACCTGATGCAATGAGAACAGAGAGGGCCGAGAGGGGCACTAGGTCTTTTGAGAGGGTTAAGAGGTATTTTTGGAAGGTGCACCTTTTATAGTGAGAAGTATATTTTTTGGCAGGAGCTGACGATAGCGATAAATAACTCTTGATGTGTAAATCCTGTAAAATAATAATATAGTTAATAGGGATAAAATACTTACCCCAACTAAACGTTGTATTTCATATCCTCATGGGAAAGTAAAACACATGGTTATTAGAAATTTCCAAAAACCGTTATTTAATTAGTCAGTTAAACATGTTTTAAGCACATTTTTGAAATATTTTGTATCTTATCTCGATGAGTTTATATTGATAGTTATATTAAAAAATACATTAATTACGGCTGAAAATGTCTCGATTTGTGTTAAAAAAATATAACTATTAATATAAACTCATGAGAATAAGATTCAAAATATTTGGAAAATGTGTTATAAACGTGTTTACATAATTATTTAACTACTAGTGGCTTGAAGGGGCATTGAGGCATTTACACTATTGAGGCATTTCTCAAATACTCTGCCTCATCTGATTTTCATGCTGAGGAAAGTAGAACATTATAAGTAGGATCACATGTTTTAATGTAAACAAAGCAGACGTTTTTAAATCCCCATGCTTTTCTTATGGGGGATGTTTTCCCTTATTTCTCGTTTGCTGCGGTAACTTTTTACTAATACTGCTATTTTTCCCGAGTCCCTGGAACTAAGACCTTTAATTTGAGCCTCCTCCCGTCATCCTGCAGTTTGCCAAACTACCACAATTTTGACTTAAAAATTTCACTTACAGAATTATATGTAAAGGTACCATTAGCTAATTAATACCATCAATTGAAATAGGATGTAAATAAATGTTATTCTACTGAATAACACTTCCCCAATAATTGTAGCGTGCTGTTTATGAATATGTGTTCTTAACTTTTGGTGAGTGGCTTCATATATGGTCTGTACTAACCATTAAACACTTTGAAAACAGCTTAACTGACGTTTCATTTCATTTAATTTATTAACGGAAAAGCCATTTACAAAGTAGTATAAAATTATATAGGTAATAGTACAATTTTAAAAGTATATTGCATATTAGAACTTAAACTGTTAACTTATTAATTACTTTCAAATTTAATGTTAAATTAGACTAAATATTAATTGGATACAGCAGTAGTGTACAGCGCATTGCACGAGTGAAAAACCAGGCCTTCCATAAGACTAGTGTTAATTTTAACATTGGGCTTATGGACGGCCTGGTTTTTCACTCATTCAAAATGACTTCTCCTTTTTTTTACCACTCACTACTGCTTTTTGTACAATTAATAGATCACTCCTTCTAGAAACCATATGAATTTAAAATTAAATTAACCTTTTTGTATATTTGTGATTCCTAATCCGTCCGTTTTCAAATGTTGGCCAAATACAAATTTTAACTTGAAATAATTCAAAATAACCGCGCTTGGCAGATAAGGTTACTGACCTCCTTCCTGGAAATCAGCTGTGGTCTTGAACGTCTCCCAAAGAGAAAGAAGATCATTTTAACTTTTGGTTGTTTAGCTTAATAATTGTCAATAAATAAGTAATTTGAGTTCTGTTTTAAACATTGTTGATGATTATTTTGTTTAAAATCTCAAGAGTTATAAATTCATATCCGTATCGTGGTTGTGAAGCCTTCCTGGTTGGGTACATAACGAAAATATACTGCTTCAAATCCATGGCCCAAGCGAATTATTACGTACAAATTCGAAATAATGCCATGAAACAAAATTTCTTTAACGTTTTTACTTACATACTATCAAGAAGTAGGACGACGCCTGTTTAATTTGTTAGGTGTATGTGTAGGTGACCATAGAGAAGTAAACTTGTTCCTACTTCTCTACGTGTGTTGAGGTATTTACGGACCAAACTCTTGAGTCCGGATGTCTGGATCGAACTCCGCGACATCAGATCTAAAATTTCCCCTACTTGTCTTCTAGTCTAGTTCCAAGTTCCAAATCCAAGTTTCAGTCGATGCAACGAAACGAGAACGAAGCGTCAAGCAAGAAGCAAGCAACCAGTCGAGTCGGCTGTGCTCGGGCTCGGCCGTTTTGAGTAAGATTGAGGGTAATGGCCGGAAATTGTTTAGGCGATAAATAATGCAGTGTAGTTACCATGGCTTTTCTTTGTCCTGTCAGAATACGCAGAGGAAAGAAGAAGAAAAGTAAGATATTTATTAATAAATTTGTAGTAATTATATTAGTTGTATGTCTGCATAATTTTATTTAGATCTTGTCTTTAATCCTATGAAACTTGATTGACTGATGACTAGGTCCTCACTTACTACCTGTTTGGAAAACATTTAGGCCTGGCTTAACTTCCCATACATTCTATATCAGTATTTGTACTATCGGTTTTTATTAGCTAAATATATAATACAGAAGCCTTAAAAGATACAAACAGTTTAATAATTGTAAGTCAGTCTGCTGAGAAGGTTTAGAGAAGTAAAACTTGGTGGCTGTAAACAATGGCTGTAGTAAAGTTGATTGACCCAGTTTTAATTAGTTGCATTTATTATTTTTCCCCATGGTTAGTCATATATAAAGATTAAATGGTTTGATAAATAATTATAAATCATATCAAGGACAACTGAAAAGAATGATTTATTACAATACTTAAACCTAAGGTAGGCCTAGGTACCTTAACAAATTTTGATTGGCCCTAGGGTGTTAGCATAATTAGGCATATGTATATGTTTAATAAAGCTGTAAATATGCCTATTTACATTGTTTTATTGCAAATGATTTAACATCACCAAAGGAAAATTTATCGGGCTCCATTAAAAGTTTTTGAAGATTTCTGATACAACCATGTGCCAGTTACGTTGGAGACTTCAACAGGTGGATAGAACAGGTTGTGTCACATCCGCGACAACACACAGATGCCACAGGGGTGCCTCTTGGCACTTAATAATCAAGAGGTATGGGAAATATAGGTCCAATAAATAATGGCCTAGACCTCTGTATGTAATGCAGGCCTGGTTTCAAAATAAAAATCTAACCTTGGCCATTAAGAAAATGTTGCTCAGAATCTGTTTGATACCCTTTTTTCTTTTGTTTTACAATAGAAATCTTTAGTTAGATAATAGAATTCCTCAAATATATTATTTTAAAAACTGGCAGAAATTTAATTTGTTTAAATCTTTGAATATAAACATTCTCAAAAGACTAAAACTTCAAAACTATTCATTGTCTGTAATATATGAAACAGTTTAACATGATCATCAAAAACACTGATCAAAGTAAAATTGTGTTCACATGTTTAAGCTATTTTTTACTTTTATGAAGAACCAAAAACTTTATAACCAATAACCTTTTTATATTTTGTATTTCTCATTGTATAAACTTCCAAATGACTAAGAAACCACCTTTGTTTCTATTTAATTAATTTGTGGTACAGTAGGCCTACTTACATTTTTAAATATGCTTTTTACCTATACATACAAATACTTCTCGCTTTTAGTTTTACAAAACTTAGTTAACTTATTAATATGAGACACTGTAAGTTATTTCCTAACAAATTAAGGTGGAAATTTACTTTGCAAGGACAGTGGTACCTCAATAAGTTAAATTGAATTCCTTGATAAGTTGCAGTATTTTTATTCCCCTTGAACTTGCCTACCGTACCTAATGCTATGCTAATCTACCTCCGAAAGTCAAAGGGTTGGCGGGAATCATATCTATAACTCAAGGTTTTAACTGGAAAAGCTCTATAACTCAAATTCTACAAGTCAAAGTGTTGTCTGGTGAACCTCTATGTCAAAATTGTACATTATTGATTCGGATTAAAAACCCCAGTTACTGCATTTGAACTTCTTTCATTCATGTGTAAAACGTCTAATATTAGACAGAAAGTGGTCATACGGGAAAACATCGCCAAATTGCTAAAGTGTGAGTCATTGTTTGTTTTCTTTCCTACTCTACGACATGTTTACTGTTCTCTGAAGGAGGTTTTTCGTCCTCTAGTACGTTCACCAAATAAGCTGTTCAACACATTTCCAGGCTCATTTTAGACATTTTCAATTGTTAAAATACGATTTTGATACACTGCGAACAAAACACAAAATGATGGAGGCTAAGGATTCTGCTCTTCCATGACTCATTAATTGTGTTACCGTGACCCTCAATTACTTAGTCAAAGTCTGTGGAAGATCACCTTGATAAATCAAACGTTGATATTTCTAAATATTCGATAACTCAACTTTTTGCCTTCTCCTGAGGTTTGATTTATTGAGATTCCATTGTACTCGAGTAACAGTTTTTAACGTTTAAATCATCATTTATGCTTGCTGCTCACTGTCACCGGAGTTACTAAACACAATATTTATAGGCTATCTAATATAATGTTGTCAGTAAATATTTTAATAATATTTCCTTGATTAGGCCTACTCTCTTTTATACTTATCTGTGAAAGGTGTTCTTGTTACCTTTTTATCAATAGCGTAGCGTTTCTTAAATTTACATATTACATTTCTCCACTGGTGAAGTAAATGGAAGGTGTTTATTTTAAGCCTTCCTGATACCCCCAAAATAAACATAGGGAAGGCTAAATGTAGCCTGTATTTCGATCTTTGAAAAAATTTAATAGACAATTATAAATCATTTCCTATTAGCCTGGGCCCTTAGGCTATGTAAAAGTTGTCTCTGAAATTTTAATGCATCACAGATAAATCTAACATTCAGGTTTGGGTTTAGCAGAATTTTAATAAAAAAAATACTATTTTTAAGGGGATTTTTAATCAAAACAAGTTCAATCAATATGATTACGTAGTTGATAGACAAGAATGTACTTTGTTGATAAATTTTCAATTTAAAATGGTAGTTTTTTTGTATGTAAAAATTACCACTCAATTAACTCCTACCCTGTCATTCTATCTACACAATAAAATTACAAGTGGTGTTAATTAAGTTAGTTGATGTATGAATGTTACAGTTAACTTTATTTGAAGTATTAAGTATCTTGAATCGAGTAAAATTACTTTAAAAGAGATAATCCCGCACGTTATTACTAAGCCTAGCTTATTCTGGGTGTGGAGATTACATCCCTTGTGTTACAGGAAGTAGTTAGTAAAAATAAAGATATGGAACGAAAAAAGATTGTAAACAATTTTCATTCATGACATTGCAAAACGTAAAAAGTAATAATTTAACGAGTAGGTTATGTAAATAGTTTTGGATACAGTGGAATGATTGTTGCAGGCGCGAGCACCGAAGTGGAGAAGGATGTGGTGCGAGCGCCTGGGATGGGCCGCATCACCGGGAGCGCTTCGATCGAGACGCTGGTCCGCGTCGGGATAGAGAAGGAGAACGGCTTGTCCCCGGACAGCAAGATGGTGGTCCTGCATGACTTCACACCGTGTGTCGACGATGAGTTGGAAGTCAAGAGAGGGCAGGTGAGGACGGCATTTTACGTTCCACTAGACACCTGTTTTTAGCATTGGAGCACTCAACCACTACATTTCAGAAGGAGCCATATCATAATTGTATTAGTTTTTTACAGGATTCCACAGAATATCTAGGAAGAGAAAAAAGTTCAAAGTGACCGTTAAAAAAATAAATAAGTCATATTATTTGGAGAAATGTTTTTACAGTTTAGATGCTCTATTCAATTAAATTTGTTGATGTTAAGTATAAAATGTTGTGTCTCATACAAATATTATAACTTAAGCTGAGTTTGTTTGTTTTTGGCTCGATCAGGCTCCAACTACTAAACCGGTTGAGCTGATATTTGGTCGGAAGATAGCTAATAACTTATCCTAAAGGAACACATTAGCCTATTCACATTTTAAAATTCCTTTAGGGCTCTGCCCCAGTGACCAATAAACTTCCCATCTTAATCTTATAGGCACTAACATTTACTGGATCAGATGATAACTAAAACAAGTATTCTGGATTTGAGATTTTCAACAATATTTTGAGTTTTTTTATCTATAAATTTAATTCTTTAAGCGAATCGGTCCCCCCCCCTCCGAAATACCTCGAGCTAGGAAGAAGTGAAGTTAGGTTATGACGATTAATTTTAAAGCTTGAGGGCCAAGGACGGTGGGATAAATATCAGAAATGTCAAAAATTGCGTGGGGTACACCCCACTGGACTTCACAGATCCAATGATTTTCTTATGGAAATATCACTAGTGTTTTTATTAATAAGCAAAATGAACTAATAATCTGTAATTATCCACGTACGCAAAAACCACTAGATTGTTTATATTATGGTTTACACTTTAGTTGCACGTTTAACCATAAAGGTACCTGGGGAAACATAGCCAAATTTGTCTCAGAAAGTTTGGATGAAGCCCGATTTATTAAAGTGGTTTGAAGTCAGGAAACTTCAGCACAAATGGAAAAAAGGCATCAACAAGATCTATGGCAGGCAGCACACAGAGCAGAAGAAACTTCAGAATAACGGCTACTTCAAAATGAAGAGCAGGCTCAGCCAGGCAGTTTGAGAGTAACTGAAATAACAGAGCAGTGATCTACAGAAACTGTTAGGAAAGCTGAAGCTCGCAGACAAGCTGTTGCTGTAAGGGCTGCAAAACAGCGGCAAACGTTTACGTTTGGCGTTTTTGAAAATGTTGCCTTAGAATTTGATGTAGGGCTAATTCAATGTTTTAATTTTAGTTGAGAGTTGTAATTAAATTGGGAACTGTCGAAGGTGGTGAACATCCTGTACCGAGAGAACGACTGGGTGTATGTGATAGCGGCCGACAGCAGGCAGGAGGGGTTCATCCCGCACTCATACTGCACCCCATACAACTCCCACCTGGCCGAGCTGGCGATGAGCAATGTCAAGAAGAAGCTGCCGCGGGAGCACTGCAACATCAGCTCGGGGACGGAGGTCGAGGTGGATATCAATCCCGACGTGAGGACAGGTCAGTGGCTGGTTTAGTTCATTGTCAACAGAAATATAAACTATCGAGCCTGGGGAAAGCTTACTATATATTGTCCCGCAACGAGGAGAAAGGGGTCGGTCGGGCTGCTACTAGACAACTAACATTCCCTGCTGGAAGCGTAGATGTTTATTCTGCGATATCGGCAGCAATATGGACGGGGTGAGCAAGCGGAGGGATCACTTTCTCCCGGGCGGAGGGTTGCCGGACAATAATTCTACAGTTATATTTCAGGAAAACAAATCTTTGTATAAATCTATAGTGTCTTAAGAGGCAAAAGATAGTTGTATTCACCCTTAATTTTCTACTCTCCCTTTTATTGTTGAGCTAATAAGGGTAATCTGAACACTTAATAATTAAGGATAAGTTATAACTGCTATTTATTTTCAGTAAAAAATTGTTATAAAGACAAATATATTTCCACATTAATCTAATAAACTGTCCTAACCTAACTCCACAGAGCGCTGTATGGTGATAAATAAACATTTTTCAAAAGTGGTGGACATCTTCTAGAAAAGACCCGTTTTGATAGTTGAGAGGTAAATTGGTCTTGGACAATGTTTCTAATATTGTGGAATCACTTCCTACATTAAATGGCTAAGGCTCAGTTGTAATAAACGTTATGTGCAATGAATGATATGATTTATACAAACAATATATTCAGCGAAGATTAGGAGAGGTCCTTGTATAAACTTAGAGTAATACTACAATTTTTCCCAAAATTGGAATTTAATCTTTTTGGTTAGGGAAAATTAACTTTTTGGACAGGGAAATTGTTAACCAAATGTGTGAACCATGTTGTCGGCTGTCAATCATTGTGGTTTATCCAGGTGTGGGAGACCTGTCGGACTGTGAGAGCTACGGCAAGAAGGTTCTGTCCAACGCGACCCAGCAGACCGTCAACATGGCCTCGTCGCAGGCGTCACTGCACAGTGCCTCCTCCCTGCAGCCCGACGTTCACCCCTTCTTCAAGGTATCTATCCATTCTGTAAGTGCATGTTCTTCCAGATTGTCCAAAATATTTAGATTTATAAAGAGAACATTAAAGTGGACTGTGAAAACTGATGAAGGTTCTATAACTTTTTTGAGTTTAGATTTGAATACTTACATTCTAACCTAAGTTACTAGGTAGGCCTAAGCCTACTGTGAAGTCATCTTGTAGAACTTATACAGGCAAGAGACCCGTCATGATCACTTAAAACCAGGTTACTAGGGTCAGGATCTGGTTTAATCAATTTCTAGGCATCTAGGCTAAGAAAAACGAAGGATCAACAGCCGAGAGTAAATGTGCCAGATGAGGAAGTTTTTGTCAAAGTTCCAATCCAATACAGTAGGACCCCGCTAGTCCGACCTCTGACGGACCGACTCCTCGCTTAGACCAACCATATCCTTATCGGCGTTTTGTTTACGTATCCGGTCATCGCTCCATTCGTCTCGAAGCTTGTCGATGACTAGTGACTAGTGATGTAAGGCAGTGTCAGTAGGCCGTGGACGGTTGATGCTTACGTTCTCTTATGCAGTAAATAAGAAAATAAATTTTGCAAAATTGTGTTGTATGAGTTAATATTACATTTGTTTGTAGTTTTTCAACACATGCTATGAATTGTATAGGCCTAACAGTCCATGTGGTAATATGTTTAGTTTAAACTAGAACTAGAGTTTTATTTTGTTTTTATGTGAATAAATTAGTTCCTCTGGTAATCCGACCTTTTTTGCGTTCCGACCATGCTCTCGGTCCCGTTGGTGACGGATTAGCGAGGTTCTACTGTATTATTCTTATGGACATTCAAAACCTGATTATCTCCCAGGCCAAACTTACACACCCACACCAACAACCAAAAAATTTGGCATGTATACTTTGGTATTTGGCTTGGTTCCATATCATAGGTAACCGCTAAGAAAGGATTTTGAGAAATTCCCATAGGCCTCTGCCCCACGGGGAGTTAAAGTTCCAATCCAATGTTATTCTTATGGATATTCACTCTGGTATGAGCTGATGAAAATTCAAACGGGTGATTACGATTTGTAGTAGTTCCACGGGTTAACCACTGAATGCAACACACAGCATAGGTTTTATTCCTAAGAGAAATTGGGTACGATGACAACATCTAGTATAGCCTATATATAAATATAATTGATGTCATTCTATATTAACATCTTATTACACATTGCAGTTTGCTGAGTACAAAATAATACTATAAAGTAATACATTCATTTTGAAAATGATATTAATATTTTGAATAATTAATCTATAATTATTAATATTGTAAAGATGGTTTTTAATAATACTTATTGCAAGTCTGATAGAACTTAAGGCTATTAAATTAAGTACATTTGTTCAAATTATTTTTTTTCCAGGAATCTTGGAACTAGTTTAGGTATGATTACTCTGGTACCAATAAGGCCATGCACTTCTATTTTAGAAATGTTGTATTTTTCCCGAATAGTTAGTGGTTTTTCATATCTTTATTTTCTCCATGTGGACCCATGGAAAAGGTTGGATTTTTTTGTTTTGCTCAAACCTTCCAGTTTGGTTGTTCATTCTCTCGATGACTGTAATATCGCTGCGTCTCACACTGCCTCCGTCTTCAATTCCCGTCACTTCCTCATAAACTTTGTAATATTGTTTTTTTCTTGAATTAATCAGCTATTATTTTTCTGAGGTGTGATGATTGTAATCAGTTATTATCAGAATGTGTGTTTCCTTCCGCTAGAAGATAGTGTTTTTTGTGTGTACCCTATTCGCATCTTGCAATACTGAAGACAACTCAACCAGGAACATGTGTTCCAGGACCCGTCCGGCCGGTTCATCGTGCTGTACACGTTCATCGCGCGGGACGAGAACGACGTGAGTGTGGAGCGGGGGGAGTTTGTGACGGTGCTGAACCGAGAGGACCCTGACTGGTACTGGATCGTGCGGTCCGACGGCCAGGAAGGCTTCGTTCCCAGCGGCTTCGTCTATCCCGCGGACGTGATCCAGGGCCACTTGAACCAGATGAACAACAACCAGAACGCCAACCCCCCTCACAGCGCGACCACGGCGGCGAGCGCCCCCCATCACCTCACCACGGCAACCAACGATGACCTGCGCTACCACGGGACGGAGCTGGTCATGCTTTACGATTATAAGGTCGGTGGTAGTTTAACAGGTTATATTTGTTAGTTATGTTATTTCTTGGATATTACAATGTTTATCTGAGTTTACACTAGTTCACCTTGTTTGCACACTCTTGGGTTATAAATAACTTTATTGTTGTCGGCATCATTAGACAAGTACAAAACTGTTCCTCCTTTTTTCTTGGTGTTTGTGCATCGCAGGAGAAATTCACGCATACCGTTAGAAAGGTTTTGCTGTGTAGATGTGCAGAAACCCCTTATAATTTACATCGGTCCTCAGGGCCACGCCCCACAGTTTCAATGTTAAGTCTTTAGAAAAACAGTAATTGATGAAATGTGTATTTGACAGTAAGAACAGATTTTAAGCAAAAAGTAAATACTACTGACTACTTGAATGTTCTGTTTTCTGCTTTAACCCTCTAGGCGTTACGTGTCGCTATAGCGACACAAAACACATCCGCTGGGGTGTTTACTGTCGCTGCGTCGACAGTCAAACAGCGTTTACGGAGTAGGCTCTGGGGCGCATTGAATCTTAATGAACTGGATTGAAATTGGTATTGCCGTTTATGGCAGATTCTAAGCTTTCTCCCGATGTCGGTCGCAGACGCGTTTTACGTTCGTGCCAATCGTACTTCAGCAGGCAGCTGAAGTGTGAAGGTTTGTTGTGCGTCGTTACCCTAACATCGGAAATGGTGTTGTTTTGCAATGTTTTTCGTTGTTTTTATTTGTAAAAATGGACAGTATTGACATACCTGGGGCTTTAGAAGAAAAGTTTAGTGATGATGAATGGTTGGTTGATGTTCCTGGAGAAATAGGCGGCAGTGATATCGAGGTAAATTATCCTTCCGACAGTAACGTCGCCAAGGCCATTTTGCTCATTTGCTATAGCACGAAACAACAGATTATTATCTAAAACTTTTTAATTTGCTGCTTTACCTGATTATTTGTTTATATATTTAGTATCCTTATAAAATCTAAAACAAATTGGCTACTTTGAAAATTGTTTATTCTAGAACGGTTTATAATTTGATGGAGTGCAAACTTTAAAATTTTGTTATTTATTTTTATTTTTTTAACATCACATAATTTTTCTATTGTAATTTTTGTGAGATGTTATATGAAATAATATTGAAGCCCATGATTTTCTGAACAAGAAAAACTATACAATAATGCAGTTTGGAGTGTTTTTGAGTTTTTTACATTTATTTGAATAAAACACTGCAAAATCACCAAAAATAGGCAAACATTAAGACCATTATTAAAGACACTTGGAGGGTTAATTAAATTTCTTGTGTATCATTCCATTGGTAAAGGGAACAAATAATAGAGAGAATTATCAACCTTACAGGGAGCAATGTATGAGAATAGCAATACACATGTACAATGAAAGGTACAACAATTGCAGGCACCATCGCTAACTGATGATACAGTAATGAATGTAACTATAACTGTGTATTGCAGGCACAAGCGCCAGACGACCTGTCGGTGAGGAGAGGCGACTGGATCTACGCAGATCTCAACAACCAGACAGTAGACGGGTGGCTGTGGGCGTACGCTCCCAAGACCCGCAAATACGGTTTCATCCCCAAGGCCTACGCCAGGCCCCCAGCCATGACTAGCCTCTAGTGAGTACTATACACTTAGTAGCTTATCGTTTTAAGAATAAAATAAAAGTTAGTTTTACTTTCTCCCCTTATTATGGAGAAAGTATTGTAAACAGTTTCAAATTACAGTAGACTCCCGATTATCCGCGGTAATGGGTGGCTGAGCGATCGTGTATAATCAAAATCGCGGATAAACCAAACCTAACCTAAAATACACTTGAAATAGTTAAAAACGACCGTGAAAGCAAAATAATAACCTTTAGGCTACTGAATGTTAGGTTTAATAATGTGAAAGACTTCAAATACAAGATTACTGTACGTACCTTTTAATAAACACACAATTATTTTATAAACAATATTTTCACATCGGTAAAAAAACAGTCCAATACGTGAGACAAGTGCACTATATTACAGGCCTAATGTCGAAGTTGCCATCTTTATTGGCTTCGAGGAAAATAGCCTATTATTGGTTTTTGTTTCTTGGCATTTGAATGACACTGAGGAGTAAGTGAAGGTCAGGAGGGATAGCGCGAGATGACTAATGTTTTGGCGGGCGGGCGTCCGTTTGACCGCTAGTAACCCCTTTCTCTCGCCCAAGGCCAAGTGCGTCGCGCGCGGTAGCTATAATTTGCAGGCGCGAGGATAGACGTTTACGCGCTAAACTTCGCTTGCCACAGTTGCGGTTTTTTTTTGGCCGATCGCGGATAAGCCGCAACGTGGGTAATCCGGTCGTGGATAATCGGGAGTCTACTGTATTGGTAGAAGTATGCGTTTCGATGCTCCCTGAACCCTAAAGAGATGTCTGTCTGTAAGAGTAAGCCAAGTCTGTCTGTCTGTCACCTAGAGACCAAGCCAATGGGCCGATTTTGATAAAATTTGGTATCTAGGTACTAATCTTTAGCAACAAGGCGCGACGGCGCGAGTAATCAAACCGAGTATTAACTAACTTGGTTTTTTAAAATATGCTCATTGACATGGCTAGAAGCCAAGCAACACTAGTGCCACACATCTCTATAAGTTTCAGATGTCTACCATATGATTACACCATACTGAAGTAAACTGGTAAATAGTTTAGTTGACAGTTGAGATATGCCTCTGGTCTATTTTGTTGACACCAGCCATCACATATGTGCTGCTGGTCTTGGATGAAAAACCAGGCGGCACAAATACATGCAGGCTGGAGACAGTACATATCACGCGGAATATCTTGAGCTGTGGCTTACTCCACTGCCGATGCCGGAGTGACTGGATAACCAGCTGGCCTACTGAACATGGTATACTGACGAACAGTTATTTTGTTTACATAACAACATATTACGATTAAATGACTGAACAGATGATGGAAACAATAGATGACAGATTTAGACTAATGTCTAAATCTCACTCTACTCCAACTGTTTGGACTGGAAACTGTTCCCACGGCTCAAGGTATTCTGCGTCAAGTGTAGTTTGTTTTGTGGGAGCAAGCAAGTTAAAACAATGAAAGTATTGAGCCAAAAGCTTAACACGTTCACTGCGTTACAGCTAATTTGTATATGATTACGGTGGTGCGTTACGAGGTCTATGATTCTCGTTTGGTGTGATTACGGCTGTCCGACACGAGACCTTGAGATCTCGTGGCACAGACGATCTTTTGCGCATCATAACATTGAAACAAATAGAAACAGAGCAAACTTAACTCTGAGCAACTAAACTTCGTTGCGGGGTCCGGGGTCCGGGGGTCTTGTGTCGTATAAAAGTAATCATTTATTACTTCAGTGCGTTACCAGATCTGTAGATCTCGTTTCTTGTCATGATTACCAAACGATCCAGCAATTAACAAGCTTTATGGACATATCTATATATTTTAACTTATTTCTCTATGTCAATGTACATAGAGTTATCAACACTGTATCTGAGGGAAGAATATCATATTATGCAAGCACACCAAATACAGGTTATGGTATGAGACCTCGGGACCTCGTGACGCAGTGAATGTGTTAAAAAGTTTAACTTGTTTGACTTTATTCTTTTATATGACGAGCTGGATAAACAAGTCAGTTTTACTGGTTTCTTGAGGACAGGTGATAAGGAGGGAGCAAAAACCTATCAAACAATAGACAAGCAGTTATTGAAAAGACAATAACACCACCAAACTGCCGAATTATGAGTCATTTGTTTATTTCGGCATGTTTTTGCTTTCTTTTTCCTACTCTTTCATATATTCATAAATACATTTCATAAACACTTAAGAGAGTTTATAATTTTTGAGTTTATTGTTTTTTTTTATGTTTCAGACTACACTAAGTAACATAGGAAAGAAAATATTCTTGCCAGCTCAAAATAACACTTGTCTTCCAATTCCGACACTGCGTTTGTAATATTTTACTTGTAATATAGGGTCAGGTTCATTTCTGTCTATCTCTGCTCTTTCTGTCATGTTAGTTATGATAATTGTTGTATGTTTGTATATATCTTGAGGGTAATTTGTTGTATGTTTTCAAATTTAATTAGATTCTGAATATTTAGAAACAAATTGTATATGTTAATTAGTTGTAGTAAAATACACAGTCAGTATTATGATTTTGCTATGCATTTAAGGCTATTATCAATTATAAAAATTTTATTTTAGAAGGATAAGAAAAATCAAAACCTTTATTTATTTATCAATCAAAATTATATATAATTTGTTTATTTTATCACTTTATTATGTATATGCACAGAACTACTTAATATGTACTTCCATAATAACCTACCATAATTGGTTATGGAAACAACATTTCCATAATTCCATAGTTGGAAATGTTTCAATTACACATTCTGTGTTATAACTCCATAGCTGGTTATGAATTAAATTAGTGGCATGAAGGAGCCATAGCCCCTAACCTTTCTCCAAACTCTGCCTCATCTCTTTTCTTTTCAAGTATACACGCTGAGGAAACTAAAACAACAATCAAGAACACATATCAGTTTGTAAACATAGACACGTAATCACATGTTTTAACGTAAACAAAGCAGACGTTTTTAAATCCCCATGCTTTTCTTATATATGATGTTTTACGTTATTTCTCGTGTGCTGGTAATATTTTAGAAATACTGCTATTTTTTCGAGTCCCTGGGATCGAGACCTTTAATTTGAGCTGTCTCCCATCATCCTGCAATTTGCCAAACTCCCACAATTTTGACTTAAAAATTTCGCTTACAGAATTATATATAAATATTTGGCAACTCCCCAGGTATTATTTTAGTACCAGAAAAATTAATTGAGATTCTTTTAACTCTTCCAGAAGATATTTTAATAATGATTTCAATCAAAAATGTTACTACGCCTAAAGCAATTACAAAATAATTTGTAAACTAAAAAGTCAATAATATAATAATAATATATTTCAAAACTTGATTTGTCCGTGAGTATCTTTTTGATTGCAATGAGTAAATCAGTGCTATAGTATAGTTTTTTTCAGTTTTATGATTCAAAAAATTGTGATAATGTCTTTAGAGGGATTTTGCTAGGTTTAATTTATATTTGTGTAAACATTGCACATCACATTGTATTGTAGTATCGTTATTCCCTCGTCCAGAAACATCTTATTGTCCAAAGTGTAATTTAAAAATTCCATTAGATTATTACCATAAAATCCTTTTTGTAATTAATTTTATTTTTTGCCATACATCTAAAATAGAATTTATTTCAAATTTAAAAAATGTGCAATCCTACTTTTTACAAAATAAACAAAAAGGTCAAATTTTGTTTGTATTTAAAATCATATACAATTTTACTAGTACATGTTTGTTAAAACATATATTGTATATTTCAATTTTACATTAGCATCTGTGTTGTCATTGTTAATTGTTAAATACAGAGTGCTTAGGATAGGCCTAAATGAACAATAGTGTTATGAGTATTTGTGATAACATTAGTTTTACATACTTTTAACAAATTCAGCAGAGATAACGACAATAGATGCTGTTGCTTTGTTGATTTTATACTGTTGACTGCACTATTTTATAGTTTGGATTTTACTAAATAAGCTTTTCTAATATTTAAGGAAGTAAACAAGTTTAGGGAAATAGTTTTATTTAACAAGTATAATATAAAATTGTTATTAACTATGGAGCCATTATGACTGTGATTTATGCTATTAAAAACAAGCCATAACATAATGCCAATATTTGTGTGACATTTTTTACAATAAATTGATATTTTTAAATGCATCACTAATTAAAATCTTGTAGATAAAGCGACTACAAGAAATATATTTTGTGTAAAATATCTTGTCTTTCATTAAAATAAATTAATATTCAAGATTAGTGTTATTGTACACTCTGCTTGAATTTAAATTACTACCTCCATGGTTTTTTTTTTAGTTTTAAAGTAAAAAATCTAGTTTGATTACTAAATTCAGTTCAAGGTAGTAAAATCGTTAGTAATAAATAAATTACAAATAATTAGAAACCCCGCTGAAAGGGTATTTAAGGACCAAGAATCAATTGAATCAACTGTGATTTTAACCATATTTGAAAATGATCATTTAAATCTTGCCAAATTGTATTATTAAATTAAAGATTTATTATATTTTTACAAAAGATAAAAATTGTACTGTACAGTTTTGTACTTTTTTAAATAAATTATTATTTATATGTATTGCATCTTCTATTGATCCTTCGAGTTTAGTATTTGTCGTGGTGGGGTTGCAGAAATTACAAAGTATTGTCAGAAAAAAAACAAATAGCTTTGGAGTAGATTATATGTGAGGCGGAAAGGAAAAAGGGACCTCTTCGCGGCAAAGTAAAAATTTCAGTATGGGCAGTTTTCGATTGAGGTCAAAGATATTGATTTTCGGTTGTTTACATTTTAATATACTCCATTTCGTCCTGTACCGGTTGAAATCGATTACAAAACTGTTGTAATCGAATAAAACATTCAAAATAATGATAAAAGTAGTCGATGTCTAGCTTGAGAAAAGGTACCTCTTCGCGCTTATGGAGAAATAACATTGCCGCGAACAGGTCCCTTTTTAAAACAAATCAGATAGCTATGCAACACTTTGAAAACTGCACTCTGACGAATTCTAGCGGTGACGAGGTGAACTACTACAAGTTTATTGTAAATCTAGAATGTCTTCTGTTAATAAAAATCCCTTTCTCAATCCCAACTACCTTTTCTTTACAGGTTTAAAATCCAAATACATTTAGTAGTTGTACTGACACACCTAAAACTGCATGTTAAGCTTTGATTATTGTATTATTAACTATTGATATCATTAAGTAATACATTCTATTTTTGATAAGTTTATGTACTGTCCAAACAATAAATTACGGGAGTTTTGCGCCACAGTAGGGAGGACAGTTGGCAGCTCTGCGAACCGCTCTCGGTTGAACCACGGCGATGCAGACGATTTTGATGTTGTTTACGTTTTGTATGTGATATCAAGCAGTCTTATCATTGTGACCGTCTTGTCCACAACTCATTGCTGTTGTTGCAAGTAACCAATGCCGCCAAAAGGTCGCTTTCGGGAGTTTTGCGATTCGTTATGGAGAAATAACATAGGGCCGCGAAGAGGTCCCTTTTCTGAAATATCACTTTTCACGACATGCTTTGATAAAAACATTATTTTCTTGAAAACTACTGTGAGTTAAGAAAAAGGGCTTTCTTTTGATACCAAAATCGTTGCTTAAACATGAAAAATATATGTTTTATGCTTATTTGAAATTTTCAAATTGATTTTTCTCAAAAATGGCCATTTTCTCTCACGTAATTTCAAAGTCCTATAACTTTAACAAAAAAAATCGTAGACTCATGGGACTTGCGCCAAATTGTTAGGAATTAAATGAGGGATTCAAAAATATGAATAACTCAAAATCAAAAATTGCCGCGAAGAGGTCCCTTTTTCCTTTCCGCCTCACATATTATTTTTACAAAAGCTTTTTATAACATTGATTCCAAGATAGCCTTATCATAATGCAAACATATAAAGATTATTCTAAGCATATAAAAAATGTTTGTTGGTGCATTTTCCATGCTTACAATATAACTAACATAGCTTTGAAACATGCTTTAAGAGCAATTTTTGTAAGAGTTAATGGTGTATTGAAGCCAAATCTGGTTTTTTGTACTGCCTGTTGCTACAGGCCAATGGGTCTCGAGCCAAAGACAAGGAGGTCCATAACTGTAAATAGTGATATGGGCAAGCCAGTGGTGACCACTCGTAAAAAAGTATGACTGCAGTCAACTAGAATCAAATCTACGCGTGACCATGGCTGACTTGCGAGGACATCGCTGTACCTCTGATGTACTGTGTACCTCTGATATCGCTGTACATCCGTACTGTGCCCAGCACGGGGGGGGGGGAGGGCAGCAAAAGAGAAAACCCGTTGTCTAAAAAAAGGTCACCAACTTTGATCTGGACGGCAACAAGGGCCCACACCATCAGGACTGCCCAGGGGCCCGTGAAAGCTGAGTACGGCCCTGCCTAGTACAATTGAAAATGTTGACTAATAGTGTTAAAACCGCATTGCCTACCTTACACTTTGATGTCAGCTACTTACAAATGTGGCCTTTCACTTCCCATCTTCTCTTAATCTATGTCAAGTAAAACAAGGGACTGAAATGAATCATCAAAGATAATCTATATATATATATATATGTCATCATATTCAACAATAATATAATGCAGCTATTACAAATTGCACTAAAAATATCAATACACAGTACCTAATGGATTACAAAGTATATAATATGATAAATATTGGTACAAATTAAGAAGGATATATATATATATATATATATATATATATATATATATATATATGTTTATGAACTGTAAAAAAGGAATGTACTATCTAATCCATGACTATTTATCTACTGGCAAAACACCTAACCGGCAGATATTTGTAGTTAGATTTTAAAGATAAAAGGGACACATCTGGAAGATGGTAAGCCCCCAGGAAGCATACAAAACTATGAATCCAATTACCAATACTTTTTAAATCATCAAAGTACTTTTTTAGCTGTATCATTAGAGAGGGAGAAAAGGGATATATTGTTGTTCCTTCTTGAACAACTCTGGTGAACAAACTGAAACATTGGAGTAAAGTGTTCTTAGTGTTCATGTTTCTATGATGGTCTAACCATGTACAAAATAATCCAGTTGTGCAGTTTTATCTTTAAAATCCCCCAAACATAACAAAACATTCTTGCGGCAATACTTGTTGTTATTGTGCACACTTTAAAATGAATTTCAAAACATATACGGTGAAATCCCGTTTAACCAGAATGAAGAGGCCTAAAATTTAGGATAATCAATAGTTGGTATTTTAAGGTTAATTTAGCAAAAACATTATGTACAATTGTACTTTGAATGTTGATTTAGTAACAATGAATTCTAAATTATCCATAAAACCGAAATCTCTCCATTTCCGGAATGATTATCCTGTATCAGTTATGGTTTAAGTTAATCCGGTTAATTAACCAGGATTTGTAATGTATATTAAAATGTAGGTATCAATAATAAAGTTGTCTTTCTCTAAATTATCCAAAACAAAACAAGGAGTCGACAAAGGTAAACTCTTTGACCCCTGCTTTTTATACTTTATAATGACATAGGAATCCATGCACATTCAGTTTCGCTAGCTTTAAGCAGGCAATACTACAATGTTATTTTTATGTTGATCCAAAAATGTCTGTTTCAATTTCAGAACTTTAAAATTGGTTGTTAGAACAACTTGTTTTTAATCAGAAAAAAAACCAAGTCCAATTACTTACTACGAATAAAGATCCCTAGATTTGAAATGTCCTCGAGCTGCTAAAAATGAATTGTTGAATGTAAAATTTATGGAAGTAACACTGGACTATGTTTTTATTGTTTTCCTGTTTGTTTCCTTTCTTTTGATGACTAAAATATACAAATGATGTAAAACCATTGTACCTATTCAGAAATAAATATGACTATGACTATGAAAAGTAACAAATTATGTACATCTGAAATTTGATAATTCGTGTTTCACTAGTTAATAACAACTAAACATGTTTTAAAGCTATTTTATACTTCCAATCCGCAACAACTACATGACTACTTTATAAAGCTACTTATTTGGCTACTTATATATCTTGGAAGACAGTTTTAGGTCACAACTTATTTTGCTAAACAAGTTATAAAGTCTCTATGTATGTTTATTATACAACAAGTTTAATTTCAGAGGAATACATAAAAATACCATAAAAATGTTTGTTATTGTAGCAGATGCCAAATAGATTTCAAGCTATTTACTAAAAATGATTCACAAAAATGATTTAGCTTAAAAATTTTAAAATATTTTGAGAGAAAAGGCATTTTGATTTGAAGTAAGAATATCAATATCAAAATATAAAAGAATCTCACATCCAGCGACTTACAGGGCCACGCCACGGATGAAACACATAAAAGTTAGGCCAAAGTACCAAAAATATGAGTTCACTGATGCAATAGGGGCTGGACATTGTTACACTACACATATCCAATCTCAAGTCTATAAGGCAGAGGCTACGTACACGTCCGACGTGAACCGCTACTGTTCACGTCCGTTCCAAATTATGCACCGTACGTTACTTTTCCTATGATTTTTAAAACAGATTGACAGCCAGAAAACCTCCTAACCTAACCTACATAAGCGGTAGCGATGTGAATTTGCCTTTACATTGGACGTGAACGTAGTCACTTCCATTCTATAACAAAAACTTGAACTGAATGGTTCCGATAAAGTAACAAAGTGTAGCAGTTTCAAATTACTTTCAAATCTGACTCTGCAAAGTCAATTTGGCGACAAAAAGGTGCAACAGACATTTAGCCACATAATTGGTTATAAGAGGATTTACAGTGATAATTTTAAAAAAGCCTGTTCATTAATTTATATAAACAAATTAAAATAACCTTTCACAGGATGCTCGAGTATCAAAACACGATGCAACGCTCATAGAGTTTTCCTTCAGATTTTTTTATTACTAAAAAAACGTAAACCCTGATTACTGAATTTCAATAATCTTAAAACCTCAAGTAAGTTAAAGAAAACCAGTAATCTAAATAAAATATAACTTTTAAGATCAATTTAAATTGATTATTATACTGTTTCTTGTACCGCGGTAGGACATATACAGAGGTTAAGGCGGTCCCACAGTTCTCGCGAACACGCCCTAACATTCGGCCGAACTCCGGATGTTCGGAGTATTCAGGAGAAGTGTGGGAGCTGCACGAACTTTTGAATACATAGGGGAACATACGGGATGGAATGTTCAGTGAAAATTCGGGAAAATGTTCGTCCGAATGTTCAGCCTGTTGGCGAGAAGTGTGGGATCTGCAGCTAAATTAGCACATCATCGGGTTTTGGCGGAGCTTTTCTCCAGGGAAAGTTGTGTAACAGCAGGCTAGGGAATCGCAAAATTAACATTTCCTGCTGTGTTATAAAAGAGTCACAGAATGCTGCTAAGAAGTTACTAAAAAACTTATCAATGTCGATGATGTTGTATAGGACCAGCTCTATTCCAAATTGGAAACCAAAATTAGAAATCGGGCAAACCCCGAGATTCTGTCCATAGCCGCTGAAAATGGAGGGACCATAGGTGAAAGGGAAGTTTGTCTTAATGGACAGCCAAAAGACTTACCAAATGCAATGACAACTTAATTTGCAATACCCAATGACAGCCTTAAAACTGGTATGGACCAGTTTTAAGGTAGTCCTTGGACTTTATTAAGATTGTTTGAGTCATATCTTTGATAAAATAAGTTGCCATGCTAGTGTCTTTGTATAAATCAAATGATGGGAAAACCCATTTCTTGTGTGGGAAATTACAAACTTTTCAACAAATTTTGTGAGGATTGTCTCTTGTGTTCCCTTACTGAACAGGATACGAAAGAAGATTTTAGGGCCACTTGGAAAAGCCTGATTCAGCTGACACGGTGCATGTGTACAGTACAACTGTCCAAGGTAACAAGTAGTAAGCAGTAGACATTTATTTAGAAGGGTCATTACAAGTGTTTTAAACTGGGTGGCAAAACCAAGTAAATTAAAGGAACCGTCTTGTATGTCTCAACCTACAAGGCCATTTGGCTATGCGCCAGGGGAACTGAATAAAACATCTGGCCCTGGTTCTAATTTTGATGCGTCATTTTTCACACAGGTTGGAACTAGGAATGCGACCTTGACCGCGTATTATGAGCACTACTATTGTGCATGACGCGGCAAAATCACAAGTAGTAGCTCCTAAGCCGTCATTTCCGGAACCAACGATACCACGGTGTCCTACCACCACCCTTGCCACGGGAGCAGGTTGAGGGTATATGGTTCCACGCACCTATGAGCGAAAAAAGCCGACCTTTTATATACCAATCGTTGACCCAAATTGGTTACTGGAAGGAAACAAGAATTTGCTGTGGGTAATTGAGGGACAAATTAACAACTGGACTAATTATACAGATGAACCGAACAATCAAATGGGTGAAAGTAACAAAAATTGTAATAGAGCTTTTAAATTAAAATTATTTAGGAAAATAATCATGAGAGTTTGTTCCTGGGTGGAGAGGTTTTTGTTTGGAAAATTAATTAGTATTGTTCTTCTTTGCGGACTTGTTGGAGTGTTTTGGTTTTGCAGTGACGTACATTTAACGTCTTTATTATTTTGAACCTCGTTTAACACTACTAGTTAATTAATAGCATATGTTTGTTTCGCCTGCAGTAGGAAAATCACTAGTTAAGAAGTTTCGGAGTTCACTCACGTTTCCTAGAATGACGGACGTAACCCCAGAACAATTAGAGGAGGCGGTAAAAAAGATGGCTGCATTAGAACCATGATTGTGTCGGCAGCATCTATGATTGAAAACTTTACTGGAGATGGTGTGGGTCCTGTTGTTAAGTAGGCAAAATAACGCATTTCGCGTTCCCAAAAACATTCAAACAGGCCCTAGAGATTGCGAATTGCACGGAAATTGAAGAACAATCCCACGCGTGTGATGCGGACTCGGGGGTATTCGCCGTTACCTGATCCTAGTGCAGCGGTGAGGGGCACATAAGCATGCAGTGCCCACAATGTAATAGCCGACACCATCCAGGAATGGATCGCCAGCATCGTCTTAAGGGCAAAACCGGGATAGCAACGATGACTGGTGGTCTTATAATGGGAATGTCGATCCTAGGGCCTGGGGTTCGTATGACGCGAGAGGCTGGGGTTTAAATGGTCCACGGGGCCAAGGAGCACCTTTCGTGGCCGTAGTGGAAGCTTGCATGGCATGCAACGCTAGGAGCGTTTTAGTGATAAAACCGAGGCAATCGATCATTCTGGTTAGCACGAACTACGTCTTACTGATGCGGGAAATTAGGCCATATTAAGAGGGATTGTGAGTTAGCAATGGCTGTAAATTCGGTTAACTCTCAAGGTCCAACAGAAAACTACACCTGAATGTTGGACCAAGCGTTATCAGCAAGGAAGTTGTACCAGAAATTATTTCGAGCTTAAGGGTAAATGGGCTACATGACTACGTGGGTTGTTATTAATAGAAAAGCATGTACTTTTTGGTAGGTTCTAGGGCGAAAATCTCACTGATTCAAGGAATCTTGCTGGCTGTTGTACATGGATACCCTATCAGTTAAGTTGGGGCAGAGCGGGTCCACCTGATCACAGCTGTCACAGGAGCACAGGAGTCGGCCCTCTGAAAGGTCAATTTGGCTGCCTGTCTCATCCCTTTCCTTTCCCTGCTATAACCTATCCTTCGGGTAACCTGCGCAAAATTCCCGCTTGTGGAAGTCGTGCCTAGCAGCTTAACTGGGGTTTCCTAATCCAGCAATAACAACTAACAACAATATAACGTGAACAAAATCTCAGTTAAGGATCCGCTACAAGCTTTTGTATCAAACAGTAAAATACAACATTCAAATTGTAAATAGTATTCAAGAAATACGTCTTCATATCTGAATGACTACGATTAATTATTTATGTATCAACATAAAATAAATTACATTAATTTTATTATTAAAAAATATATACATATATATGGATTTGGATAGTTCAGCTTTATTGTCCATAAAAAAATAGTCTGAATAAAATATAGTATTTTGCTATTCACATAGCTTTGTATATAGAATTTCTTAAAAAGGACAATTATTAAAAACAACTTTCTACAGCTCACCAAACGTTAGCTGGCACTTAGACTTGGTGAGCCGAGGCGACGGACTTTTGGCGAGGGAAGGGCAGAGGTGCGGGTGTAAAATACTTTTGGAATACATTGACCCTCACACGTCCTATGACTCATGGGGACAATGGCAACATGACTAATAGTTCATACTCCAGTAGTTTATGTTTCCAGAACGACGAATACAGGTTTTCTACAAGCCAAGTGCCAGCTTACGTTTTGCCGGCTGTTCACAACAAAAATAAAAGAAACAATAACTTCAACAAAATATTTGTTGAAGTAATATTTTTTTTAAATAAAGAATTTATTTAGTAGCATGATACGTTTTCTTACAACTAAAAAGGATACAATAAATTACGTCTCTCAATACTATAAAACATATTTAGACTTAAACTGTTTAACATACGAGATGGTAAATACTTAAAACGATTTTGTATTTTACTCTTTAAAAAATGCCGTTGGCTATTAAATAAAAAATGTACAAAAGATGATACAAGTCAATTGATTTCTACCAGTCACACCTACCATGATTAGGTTCCATCGGGGAATGGCAGAATATAAATGGTATCACAGCTTATGGTGTCATAGCAGTTCCGGAAACAAGTTGCAAAAAGTACCACCAGAGTCAAATTCATTCATTAATAAATTTATCCTCATTTATGTACTGTAAACCCATCTTGTATGTGATTACAGAATAAGTGTCAATATATATATTGTAGGTAGAAGCTACGTACACGTCTGACGTGAGCCGCTACTGTTCACGTCCGTTCCAAATTATGCACCGTACGTTACTTTTCCTGTGATTTTTAAAACAAATTGAGAGCCAGAAAACCTCCTAACCTAACCTAACCTAACCTAACGTAACGTAACCTAACCTAACCTAAGTGGTAGCGAAGTGAATTTGCCCTTACATTGGACGTGTATGTATCACTTCGTATATTGTAGTGTTTTGAGATGTTATTTTATTCCTGTTTAAAAGTAATATTCTATAAACAGCAATTGTATTGTGGTAACTAATAGTAACAGATATAAAATTAATATATGCAGTAATATTTCATAAAATAGGTAACAATATGGGCTAAAATACAACCATTTACATGACAGTCTAAACAAAGTTAGCATAATATAATATATATTTTTATAAACTATAATTAATTGTTCAGATAAGTTCACCATTGCTACGAAAAAGGTAAGCACAAGCAACCCGTTTATCACAATAACCCCACATTACAATAAATTGGTTTCAATATATACAGACACAAATGAACAAACAATTTTTTATGTATAAAAGTTACCCTGATAGGCAGTACAAAATTTGCCTTTCATTAACATTTAGTCATCTTTCAGAAAATTGGTATGTGGCCTAATTCGGATTGCAAGTTAAATGTTGTACATTATACAACTGTTTTAATGATATTTCAATGTTATTTAAGAAATTATTATGGTATTTGGAAATTGTACAAATAATACAATTTAAAATTTGTTTGTGGTTTTTAATTTTCCGTGATTCTGCTTTCCACCTTTGCCTGGACTGTGCCTCTATTCCCACGAGCAGGAAAGAAAGGACCAGATTCCTTATCTACCTTGTGAAATTTGTTTCCTCTAATCAGTGAAGAAAATTTCAGCAATAATTTCTATAACATAAACTCACTATTGCCAACAATAAGGTTTCAAACAAAGCAAATTTTATGTTTTATATTTGTTGGAATATGAACATGATTAATTTATTATTAATTTTCATTGAAGGTAATAATAGGTAATGTTGTTTTTAAAAATAAAATATTGTTTAATGTTAGTTTATCACAGTTTTTTCTCCTTTATTTCTGCAACGAATCCAATTTGCCGAATTTCCCACCTAAATCAGTCCACAGAGTCCTACAATATTACAAGAGTCTTTTGTCGAGTTTCGAGTAAAATACTTAGCCACTGAAATATAATTAAATTTTCTCCTAAAGCATGTCATCATTATTACATCGAATACAAAAGTTACATATATAACTTAAACAAACTCGTTTAACTTACAAGTTGAATTAATCTGATAATTAATCTCTTTAACAACAGTATCTGGAAAAGTCACTGGCAGTACCGAACCTCAACAAACTCATTTTGGTAACACAATTAAAATAACTTTGGTATATTAAAACTTACAGAATTAATTTAAAGCTGTGGAATGAATTAATCGAGTGTTCTAAAACAGAACAGAATCTGTAAATGACTTTATCATACTTATTCGTCAAGCTACACATACTAATATTGTGCTGATAGCTATGACAGAGGTTAACTGATGACTTTGGCCTTGAGCGTGATCGCAGCGTCTTCTATGTCTCTCTTGCTCTGGATGAGACGCAGTTCCAACTGGCCCACGCTGGGCTTATCCATCTTGTTCTTCAGTTCCTCTGAATCAAACAGAACGTAATAACATTTGTTTTCAAGTAGCTTTACTTCATTGTAGCAAAGACACTTACAGATTTTGCTGCTTAAAAAAGTTAAAACGTTTTGTCTTTATTGGTTAGAAGAACTATAATAATATGGTTTAATTTATAGTGAAATTAAAAACATTGATCAGTTTAAGATGCTGCAGAGTCCAAAAGTGGAAACAGATCAACTTACTGTAAAACTTATGTTATTCCGGGACTTTATCTAATTTCCGCGCTCGGCTAGGCCAATAAAAAGGTTTGTTATAATTCCTAGGCATGTAAAAAATCAGAAAATATTAAAAAATACTTGAGTACTTCACCCTTTCAGCCTTTAAAATTTTAATTTGTATCTAATGCAGATGATGATTTCATTTGGTCAGGTGATATTCAAGTAGTTGATTATATTTAAATGTTCCCGGTGTAACTTTAAGTGTCAGGCCTGCTAGTTTAATTTAAATACAGTTTGACACATAACATAAATTATATAAAGGATTAATTTAAAACATAACTAAAGTGCACATAAGACTGGTAACCAAATGTAGTTTTTAACAAGATGATATAAAACTGTGAATCGGATAAAGGATATTCACCCAATATGTGATTCCGGTAAAGAATATTCACACAAAATGTGATTCTGATAAAGAGTAGCCCCACAATATGTCATTCTGGTCATGAATATCTACTCAATATGTCATTATGATCAAGAATATCCACACAATATGTGATTCTGATCAAGAATATCAACACAATATGTGATTCTGATCAAGAATATCAACACAATATGTGATTCTGATCAAGAATATCAACACAATATGTGATTCTGATCAAGAATATCAACACAATATGTGATTCTGATCAAGAATATCCACACAATATGTGATTCTGATAAAGAACATCCACACAATGTCGCAACTAACGTTTGGCCAGGTCCAGCGTTCGCTTGAGCACCGCCTGTATCGTGTTCTGAGTCCTCTCCAGGGCCATGTGGATATCGTTGTCCGTCTTGGCCATCCACGCCAGGAACAGAGCAGCAAACAAGTCTCCCGTCCCGGTGAACGAAGCGTCCAACAAGGGGATCTCAATGGTGGCTCGTCTGCGCGTGCCGCCTGTTGCAAGATAAGTGCTAAATACAGTCATTCATGTAAATTTTAAATAAACTTGTGCTGATATCAAATTGAGACAGCTGGTTTTTGTACTCTTTATAAGGTTAAAAGATTATAGACAGCTTCCTTCCCTTGGGCCTTTAAAAAAATACACACAGCTGTTGTCGGCCCCTTTCTGTTTTTGTGAGGCAAAATCACTTTTGTCACTCGCGACCAGGTTCCATAAAATATAAATTAATCTATTCATAACTGTATCATAGGAAAAGTTATTATATTATTACAAATACTGTTTTAATAGGCATATAGTTTAAAAATAACCACCATTCGTTAAAAACTGAGTATATTACATTATGGAATTGAAACATGAAAGTCAATATTGCATTCATGAAACATGAAACATGAAAGCCAATAAATTACATTAAAAAACCAAGGGGCTCAGTTTTACTATAATAACAATATATATATTTACATATATGCAGGGTGTCCCGGAACTCACTGGAACAAATCCATAAAAATTGTTCCTTGGACCAAAACAAACACATTTCCAAATATAAACATGGGTCTATGCTTTTTCGTCTGTCTGGCTCTGCGAAAGTAGCTACAGCTGTTTGGCGAAAGCACATCTCAAACCCTGCTAGGTTTCGTTCAAGCTCATTGTACCCATCCCTCACCCTACTTCCGATCAATCCCTATTGTTTAGCAGTTGTGTGTGACTTCTCACCAATTCAAAAGTGCTAGTTGTTCAACCAACTAGGCCTACTTCTTTAATGATACATTTTCTCTGGACATGGCAATTATCAAGATTTTAAGCCTTATTCGAGTCACTTCTTTCCAATTTTTTGATGGTTCAAATTTTGTTACCGGTCCCTTGAGATTAGAATTATCCAAGTTGTACTGTAACATGAGCCCACACACCTACCGACTACAGTGCTGGCCAGTGCTAGTAGTTGGTTGTTGTTGGAGCCTAGTTGTGACGATGATATCGCCACGGTCTTGATTCCCTTCTGGTGAAACCACTCCACCGCGGCCCACGCGTCTTCCACACTGTGCACCTGCTTCTCTGTCAGCAGTCTAGGTATTTTGGGCAGAAGTTAAGTTAAAATTCATATTAAACAAGTTATTTATGTTTATGTACAGGATAGAAACATTGAGAACGTACTAAGTGTTAGTACGATCGCTCTAAGAAAATTCTACTAATTATACGTTCATTTTAATATTGCACATACAAAGCAAAGAATGGCGTCCATATAAAATGTAATATCTTAAGACATCAAATCTAAGTAAAAAAATATTACAACTGGATACAAACTTTTAATTTGTTTAAATTTTACAGTTCTTCAAAACAATATAGGGCCTTATCTATTCAATATAATTTTAAAACTTGATCAAACTTATTAGTAGTCTATCTGATAGTAAACACATTTTTTTATATGGAATCTTGTACAAGGGTTTAATGCCAGCAAAAGCTGATGTTTTTGTAAAAACATCTAGTCTATTATTTTGAATGGCAAACATATTTCCATTACCGTGAGCATCACCTAATATCTGGCAAATCATTTTGAGATTTTTAGCCATTATTGTTGCTTCCAAGACGTTACGAAATACCTTCATAACTTCCACCTTTACACCCGACAAGACCTCACTAGTCCTAGCCAATAATAATTATAGTAATCATAGTAGGCCTAGCTAATAATCATAGTATGTAAAACAGCCTTTGTTATTTTTGTTATTAATTCTAATTTTAATTAGGCCTACATTTTATTTTGCTTTTACATAATTTGTTTTTAACCATTGTTTTATAAAGAAAAGTGATATCAAGAGTTTTGGAAAAATGGTGATTAAGCATCATCTGGACTTGAGTTTTTAACAGAACATAAGAATTATTTAAAAAATTACGACACTTTTCCTATCTCTGTACTGGTTTATATCTCCATAAACCTGTTGGAAGCTGTTGAAAGAAAAAATATAATTTGCAATTTTCAGATTTAAAAAATCATTATGTTTGATTTTATTAACATATCACTTATACTTACTTGCTTCAAATTTGTCATAGATGCTCTTATTCATCTTGTAAGTATATAAAATTGAACCATGTATTTATAATAATGTTTTTGCAAAACTTGTATTTGCCGAGTAAACCTAATTACATTTTTTTACATGGAAGATCAGTTGTGCATACTTACTCTAGCTCATACTGGTTTGGCGTCACAATGTCGGCCAATGGGACAATGGTGTCCCTGTAAATTGGCAACAAGTCCTTAGGTACGTACATTTGTCCATTGTCACCCATCACCGGGTCGCAGACTACAACACAGTAATACTGTTGTTTAAGAAACTGTTGCGGACAGTTGCCACCACTGAAAGAGAAAAAAAGCTTCACGATTTTTTGAGATTTGGAATTTTATCTTGTCTTCAGGTGACAGAAATACCTAGAATATAACAAACCTACACAACAAATTAGAGGTACAATCCAGGACAATATGGAAAAAAACATAAAAAAGGTAAGACAAAAAACTGTAATATTTTTGACTTATTTTACAGTTCTCTATTTTATCTTGTTTGTGTTTTTCCCAGTTTTTATTAGATTGTGCCATTAATTCTGAGTAATTTTGTTATGTTCTAGGTATTTTTCACACCTGAAGACAGGATCGGATTCCAGATACCGGAATGTCGTGAAGCTTGTTTTTCTCTTTCAGTGATGGCCTAAATAACATAAACTCACCATCACCAACAATGAATTGTAAACAAAGAACAGTGATGGTTTTCGTGAGAACCAAGAGTGAGCAGTTAAGTGAGTCTAATCTAGATGTTTAAAATAAATCAAATGCATAGCACATGGATAAAAAATTGTACTCATCATTTCTGACTTAGGCATTCGTTTGAGGTCTCTTATAGAAAGTGTACGTACTACAAAAGACCTTTTAAATGAGGTGCAACTTGAACTTTAAGGTTTTCAAGACATCCTCTACGAAACTAATCCCAAAAGCGAATCTCGCTCATTAAATATATCGAAGTTGGTATCTAGACTAAGTATAGGCAATATCTTAAAGTTTCATTGTTGAGTGTTCATTGATAAACTAAATATTAAGGCATTGCCAGACTCTTTACAATGGACAGTCAAGTCAACACTTTACAAGCAATCAACCATAAGCTCGATGTTAATTTTTTAATTTTTCATATTTTTTTATATTGTTTGATTTTTTTCTAGGATCAAGACTTGTCTAGAACTTATTTCTATCCCAGAAATTAGTTTGAAGGAATACGTTGGAGTCGTTTTTGAGATCAGACTTGCAAGCAAGCAACCAACCAAGCAAGCAAACCTTACTCATATTAGAGTATAGCCGCGTTTACACGATACAGGTTAGGATGAAGGAAACCTTGCGTAGGTATGTGGACAGAACCGTGATCAAAAACCGTGCAGGCTGATCATCATGTTTCTGTTCACACACCCTACGCAAGGCCACCTTCTCCCTAACTTGTATCGTGGAAAGACAGCTTCAAGGATAGGATTTGTCATTCGGGAGTGCCACCTACTGTAGGTGAGGTGGGGGCAGACCTTCTTCAAGTGGTGCACCACCTCCGCCACCTTGCACAGGAAGCTGGGGCTGCCGATGTAGCCGGTGAGCAGGTGAGTGTACGACCGGTCCAACCGGTTGGTGGCCAACCCTTCCACCAGGTCTCCTGCACAACCGTGACACTCTCTCACTCCAATGAACAACTATAATAGCGGACAATTAAGTTGACAACTGGGCCGTAGCCAATAGCATGGATGTACGCTGTCACTATTGCCGTTTTGGCGTAGGGAAATATCAGTCATATGTTATTCCGATCAGCCGGTGGGGGGTTTTGGCAATACAGCACATCTTACTATTGGCTGATCTCGGTTGATAGCCCGGCAAACCACGCCCTCAACTGGCAACTTAATTGTCCACTATTTACCATATTACAGTCTGAACTCAGTTTGAAATCTTATTTAGACAAACTTTATTTATGGCTTTAGAAAAAACCTTTTTATTTTTTACCCTCGATGTAGGCCTATGCAGTTTTAATTTTAAACCAATGATATTTATTACCCAGTTGTTACTTTCTCTATAATATTATAAAATAATTTTTTATACCGGTACTAGTTATCTTTTCCAAGTATTGTATGTTTTGTTGATTTTGTTTAAACTTGGTTTTACAGTCAAATCCCAACTATCCGGGAGTGGGTTAATCGGGTTGCGGTTTAACCGGGGTCATGAAAGGTTATTTTTATTATTTGTATTTATCCCCTTCTAAACATATAATAGAACAATAGTAACAATTTATTTTGCTAAATTATCTCCAGAATCATATTTAATTTACTTTGTTTATCATAATAAATACTATACAAACAATTTAGTAACCACAACATAATCTGAAAGTCTGTCTTTCGCTAATGAGCCATGGGCGCGTGATGGGAAGCGATGACCTTGACACTGCCCGGACGGTCGGACGCAGACGTCTAAAAATAGAAACATCTCAAAACAATCATCCTTCCTGCCGTTGTTTACCCTCATTGGGTTTTTCCCCCATTGCGGAATTAATTAGCATACTGTTCGGTGTAGTTTAGAGAGTTCGGTGTTAATAGAGATTGTTAACCTATTAAATATCATTCGGTGTTTTGGATAGTATTTACTGCTATCAACCATTGCTAGTATTAACTATTATTATCTTGATTGTTGGTAGATGTTATCACAATTTAATGATTATCAAAAGTATTTAATCTACATAAATATATCTTAAATAACATTAAAACACAATATTGTAGTATAAAAATGTTGATAAACCTTTATTATATTCGTAATATTCAATTTATTGAATCCCTTTGTTTTAACCGTGGTTTTGGGTTATCCGTGACCCTCCAACCGGTCATCACCCCGGATAATCGGGAGTTGAGTGTACATGATCAATTTCTTACCAGTGTTACTAACCCATCTGACTTATGTTTAACTTCCTGCTCAATTTGGCATTAACATTATCAATAAAACTCCATCATTTATTCTAAATTTTATCATCAGGCCAAGAATTAAATTGTTGTAATATTGGCTCAGTATATTACCATGACTATAACTTTACCTATTGAACAAATAATTTGTATTTAACGGCAATAAGGATTTATTTGGTTTGATTTTTGATTAAAAGTAACGTAAAATACCCTATTTCCCCCCAAAAAAAACTGAAACAGATGTTACTTCTTTGGTTTTGAAATGTAGAAACATAATCAATCAAACTTTTAGAATAAAAATAACCATGAAGAAAATAAGCACGACTAACATGCCTTGAATGGCTCAAATATGAAGTTTGCTTACGTTCTGAATTGTAAAACAAAAATATTAAAATTCTAATAAATTAAAGTTTTATGGGAAGGTATGATTCTATATTGTAGTGGCTACTCAAAGCAATAATCTTTAATTTAAACATCAAATGGCTTCTCGTTAAATAGTGTTATATGCAATATTTTATTCACCTAGGTCCTTTTCATTCAGAACTTGGCCTTTAAACACGCCATATCCCGTGTGATTGGAGAACTGAACGGAATTGATTGGATCCACTTCAAACCCCAACACCTTGAAAGAGAACACATCATTAGAGCCTTCATAAAATCAGAAATGTGGTCTAGATGTCATCAATAAACTGAGAAATGTTTTGGGAAGCTAAAAATTCTTCTATTAGCTATTTAAAGTTATAGTACTAGGACTGGATATTTATTACTCATGGCTTCTAATCCCCATTTAAAAATAAGAGAAACAAAATTTTTCACTTAAAGGAAACTGTTGGTATTTACATTGAGATACTCATTAGGCTATGAAAATATTTGCTGATGAGATCAGAAAACAACGGCATAGGGTAGATAAGAGAAACTTGTATAAGCTAGATATCAGACCTCATATCTTTAATGAGGTAAAATATGATGCAAATGATATAGCAAGCTAGTTAGGCCATTGTATCACAGTAAAAGCATTATTTATACACTAGGTTTACATGTTATGAATTACTCTTCATGAGAGTATGAAGAGAACGGCAAGATAAATTTCCTAGATCTCACGATATCAAGAAGAAATTATGAGCTAGAGTTTGATATATACAGAAAGCCTACGCAGACGGATACTACAATCAACAACAAGTCTCTTCATCCCACCAGCCATAAGACCGCTGCATTCAGATCGATTTTATATAGAGCCTTCAAGATTCTTCTAAATGAAGATAACAGAAGAAGAGAAATAACAACTATAAAGGCAATTGCTCGAGCCAACGGATTCAACCCGACAATAATAGACGAAATTGGAGCGAAAATACATAGGAAAATAAAGAACCAAGAAAAACTACGTAGAATTTCAACATTAGACGGAAGAAAAGAAATAACAAGTAATTTTGCAACATTCAGCTTCACAGGAACTAAGATACAAAAGGTCGCAAATCGATTAAAGAAATATGGAGTTAATATAGCCTACAGAACGCAAAACACCATGAACAAAATACTAAATCCCAAGATAGAAGATTGTAACAAATTCGACATGCCCGGCGTTTACAAAATTAATTGTAACAACTGTGATCACTTTTATATTGGTCGAACTGTTAATTGTATTAAAAGATTTAAGAACCATGTATCAGCTTGGAAGAACAGGAAACCGGAAAGATCAAACGTAGCGAAACATCTTTTAGAAAATGGCCACACCATAGGGAGAATAGAAGAAAACCTCAGCATCCTCAAGAATTGTAAAAAAGGAAATGAAATGAATGCATGGGAAGAATTGTTTATATTTAAAGTAAAATGTAAAAATAGAGATAAATTGATTAACGAACAAGTTAACTTCGACTCTGGTGGCACATTTAGGAATCTGTATCCGGAACTTCCGGTAGCTAATAGGATATAAGCAAGGACGCCATTATGATTCTGTCAGTTCTCTCATTGGCCTGATGATGACTGGTGTGACTGGTCGAAATCGATAGCCTAGTACCATCTTTTATATATGTTTACCGTCTGTATGTGAATCAGTATAAGTGTAAATATATCTTAAGTGTTATAAGACGTCTTTTATTACATCCCGTAAGTAATAACAACACGTAATATGCTAATAAAAAAGTTGTTTAACAACATAAAACTCATAATTTATAGTTTCATATCTGAACCTGACCACTGATAAGAGACAGCTAAGTGCTCATCTACAATCTTGATTGGCAGTCAGTTGAGTTTTTAGTGCAAATTTTTACACTTTACAGTTTTCATTTTTAGATATGTTACATCTATATAAAATAAGTCTTAAGTTTATCTGTCTGCATACAATCACAGGCCAAAGTGTGTTTGGTTTAATTTTAATTTACAAAGAACCCGGCAATAAAAACAAATTTATCTTATCAGTTTAGTCCAGGGTCGATGACATCATTTCCTAAGTAAACATATCTCTGAACCATGTCACACAACTTGTGATAAGTGAGCGCACATTTACGCAGGGTCGCGCACAGCTTTCACAGGCCCCTGAGCAGATCTAAAGCGGGCCACTCCTCCCACCCTTTTTGAAAATCTGCCAACTCACAATCACAATTTTATATAAGATACACCATAGGCCTACTCATTACGAAAATACCTACTTCAATTATCATGTAGGCTTAAGATCATTACTTAGTGCACAGATGAATCATAAATTTAATTTTGTTTCATTTTAAGATAAATGAAACGTGCTCTGAAAAAAAAACGGTATCTCAAAATATATCTTGATCAATTATAATTTACTTGGTTTGTAACTGTTTTTAAGGCGTCAAACAGATGTATGGGACCCCCGTCGCAGCAATCCAGCGTACTCAGCGAATTTCCAATGCATGTCTTAATAACACATAAAGCCACTTACCAATATTCATGAAAAAAAATTCACAAATAAGTGATATATAAAATACTAATCATTCTCCATAAGAATAACATCGTGTCAATATATATATTGAACAGCATACATATTTGAATAGCATCGTGGGGACAAGTAAGTAGGTTTGCTGCAACAAGGAAGACAAAATACGGGTTTTTATGCAAATATCACTAGAACTGAACAAGGTGAAGTCACATACCAAGTTTCATCCATATACATAAGTAAGCTATGTAGATAACACTTTACTCTCCATAAGAATAACATGGGGGCTGAGTACGCAGGTTTGCTGCAACCAGAATCACAAAAAATGGATTTGTATGCAAATATCAATGAAACTCAACTAGGTCACGCCACATACCAAGTTTTATTAATTTATGTTCATAATTAAGGGAGACATAATACTTTAATTTTTCTCCATTAGAATGACATGGAGGTTGAGAACCCAGGTTTGCTGCAACAGGAACCATCGGCAAAAACTGCTTTTTTTTGTGCAAACAATATAAACCACAACCAAATGAAGCCATATAACAAGTTACATCTGTTTAGCGAATTTCCCCTATAGGGAAGAAGCTATTACCGTAGGTCTCATGGTAAGACTTAAGCCCGAGACCATGATAACTTTTTGTTTTGAGGTCCCCAGATACCAAAAACACTATTCGTTCAAATTTATATATATGTATATATATGTGTCCGTTACCGCGATAACTTGAGTAAAAAACGTCCGATTTCGATGAAATTTGGCTCAAATGTGTAAAATAACATTCATGACTTTAAGTTCGAAAACCAGAAATATCGGACCACGGGAAGGGGGGTTTATGGGGGTTTTAAATTTTCCAAAAATCAGTTTTTTGCATTTTTCACCCTAAAATTTTAAAAAAACTTAATTTTGGTTTTGACCATGTTATAGAGCTTAAAAAAACAAATAATATGGTATTTTGAATTATTAACCTAGGTTAAGTGGTTGCGGAGAAAATCCAAAAAAACCTGCTCATAAAATCTCCCATGTTAATCTTATGGGAAAAAGGTTTTTGGCTTTTCCTCAGTTCATTTCTATGTAAACTTCACATTTGCTTTTACCAATCAGTTTAGCTCTACAAAACAATCATTTTGGTGTTTAAATTGTGATTCTACGTCCAACCGTTGCCGTGATATTCAAAGTGCTAAACACAGTATGTTGTCCAATGTTATCCTTATGGAGAATATTTAAAATTTGATATCTCGATTATTTATGAATGTATATTGATGAAACTTGGTAGGTGGCTTCACCTAGTACTGGTATATTGATATTTCCACAAAAAATTGATTTTTTGTTGATTATTCTCTTAGCAGCAAACCTGCATTCTCATCCCTAATGTTATTCTTATGGAGAATACGTAAAGCTTTATATCTCCCTTAATTATGAACATAAATCATTAAAACTTGGTATATAGCTTCAACTGGTTGAGTTATATTGATAATTGCAAAAAACCCGCATTTTTATCTTCCTCGTTGCAGCAAACCTGCGTTCTCAGCCCTAATGTTATTCTTATAGAGAAAAAAAAAATGCTATATATCACTTATTTATTTAAGTATTTTTATGAAACTTGGTAAGTGGCTTTATGTGGTAGTAAGAAATATATTCATTCTAGGAAATTCGCTGAGTACGCAGGTTTGCTGCGACGGGGGTATTTGTTCATAAATAAGCGAGATATCAAATTTATCTTTTTCTTCATAAGAATAACATTAGACAACATACGGTACTTTGTTTAGCACTTTTAATATCTCAGTAACCAATTGACGTAACCAATGATCAAAACACAAAACGGTTTGTTTTTTAGGCTGAATTCAATAGTACACTAAAATTTGATTTAAATAAAAATTACTTATGAAACCCCAAGAAACCCATTTTTGGGGTACAAAACTCCCCAAAAACTCCCCTTTGGATGATGTGATTCTGGTTTTCGAACTCATTCAAATAAATGGTATTGTACACATTTGTACCAAATTTCATTAGATATGACCTTTTTTAAGAGAGTTATCATGCTTACGGACACATATATATAACCTATATACATATATAACAATTTGAACGAATTAGCATCTGGGGGACCTCAAAACAAAAAGTTATCACGATCCTGGACCTAGGTCTTACTATGCTGACTACGGTAATAGCTTCTTCCCTATAGGGAAAATTCGCTAAAATTTGAACAAACGGTTTCTTTGGCAACTGGGGGCCTCAAACCAGAGTTACTATGGTCTCGGACTTAAGTCTTACCATGCCACCTACGGTAATAGCTCTTCCCTATATGGGAAATTCGCTAAAACAAACTAGCTAAACATAAAACAATTACAGTGCCACAAAGTTAATCAACTCCATCCCAGTTTACTTAATTAGTTTTATCTACATAAATTACTTTTTAAATTGTTAGTTTTCACATTTTTAGCACAGAGAAATCGAAAGCAGTGTATTCATGATTTCTGTCTGTCCGTCTATTACGCTCATTTAGGTCAGGTTTTGTCTGCTTTTCACGAGAAACAGCTTAACTGAATTAGGCCTAGTTTACTTACTAGGCAGACCAGGCAGTTGGACTGTCTGTCTGTGTGAGACGGAATCGATTCTGCAGTCAGATCATAAGAATACGTTGAGGATTTATTGTTCAAATAAAATAAGTAATGTATGTAAGTATTGTTTTATAAATTACTAAAATATGTCATTTTAAATCTTACTTTATTGAATTAGTAGATTTGTGTTTAGGAACATACTGAACAGTAGCAGAATATAATACCCCTGTCGCAGCAAACCTGCATACTCAGCGAATTTCCAATAGAGATATAAATGTCTTAATACTACATAAAGCCACTTACCAAGTTTCATAAAAATATATTCACAAATAAGCGATATATACAATTTTAATTATTCTCCATAAGAATAACATTGGGGCTGAGTACGCAGGGTTGCTGCAACAAGGAACACAAAAAATGTTTTTTTATGCTAATGTCAATGTAACTCAACTAGGTGAAGTCGTATACCAGTTTTTATTCATTTATGTTCATAATTAAGGGAGACAGAGCATTTAATTATTATCCATAAGAATAACATGGGGGCTGAGGACGCAGGTTTGCTGCTACGGGAGAATTATGCAAAAACAATTTTTTGGAGCAAATATCAATAGACCTCAACGAGATGAAGCTGTATACCAAGTTTCGTCAGTATACGTTCATAAATAAGCGAGGTAAACAAATTTTCTTTTCCTCCATAAGAATAACATTAGACAACGTACTGTGTTTAGCACTTTCAATATCTCGGTAACCAATTGACGTAGAGGAATGATCGAAATACCAAACTGTCTGTTTTTTTAAGCTGAATCGAATGGTCAAAACTAAAATTTGACTTTTTCAAAAATTATATGTAAAAAATTCAAAAAACCCATTTTTGGGGTACAAAACCCCCCCAAAATACCCCTTCGGATATGTCGATCTGTCTGGTTTTCGAACTTAAAGTCATAAATGCTGCTTTACATATTTATACCAAATTTTGTTAAAATCGGATCATTTTTACGAGAGTTATCGTGCTCACGGACATATATATATATATATATACAGTAAAAGTTATCATGGTCCCGGGCCTAGGTCTTACTATGCCAACTACGGTAATAGCTTCTTCCCTATAGGGGAAATTCGCTAAAACTAGACAATCTTTCAGGAAAATTTCACTGCATGAACGAACTGACAGAAAGGGTTCAATCCTGTCACCTGAGAGAGTTGGAACTCGGAAGAACAAACGCAACTTTAATTTAATACTTGTTTATTCACTTACTGACTTCTGACATTACAAAATAATAGACCTAAAATAAAACATTAATTTTTATAATTAATTTAGAAGAATGACTTTAACTATTCAACCTGCAACTGTGCATACCGTAGCGCGAGTCAGATGCGGGATAGCGAGGCAGCCTAGTCCTGCTAAAACTAAAATCTGTAAAATCAAAATATCCAAAGCAATACTTATTGTTTGATTACTAAACTTGCCAACAATAATGTCTAAGAAAGTTTTGACTTGCTGACTGATAAAATTAAGACAAATTATTATATTTTTAAAAATTATATATATATAATATATGTATATATGTATATATATATATTATAGACAGACGACGCGGTATTCACCATATAACAACAACTTTTTAACAACTTACAGAATAATTCTGCTGTAACGTTTCCTCTCTCAAAACAACTGTGATATTTTCTAATAAGTTAAGTATTTGTTAGGCTGTTATTTGTAAAGTATGATATATTTTTAAAATTTGATATCAAAATTCATGGGAGCAGTTCCATATCTGTCCTACCATATTATCGAATGAAAATATCACAGTTTTAACAATCGATATATATACATATATATATATATATATATATATATTAACTTATCAAAGACCGGTACTAAAAGTAATTGATTCAAAAAATTAAAATAACATAATGACATCCAATCAGCGATAGTTTTTCTGCTAGTTTTAGAGGTTTGAGTCTTTTTCTCTAATTAAAAAAAATCATAATTTACAACAATTATACAACAAAACTAAATTATACAGTTAGAATGTTGATCAATCCAACTTTGAATTTAAAAAAAGTGTTTTCTAGCGCTTCTTCCTCATATTGATTCCGCCACTGATCTTTTTTTGACATCGAAAGTTTACTGAGTTCTCACCACGTAGCCTATTTTCAATTTTGTTCGGTCTCCACACTCTTTTGCAATTTTGCATTTACAATGAGAGCAAATTATAATAATAAAGTAAATTCCTCAAATAAAGGGGATGCGCAAGCATACAATGGCCGAGAAGTGGCCGCAACTGGTGTCCTACAGTAGTGTGAACGCTCCTATTTGATCCAATGCTTCACATCGAGTGTCCGCCACCGCAGTCGCCCTAAAAGACACTGCTCGGACACTGTGTACCGGTGGGCAACTGCGGTAGACAAGTGTGAATGCTCCCCTATAAAACAATGTTTCATGAAATCCATCGATGGCGGACACTGGTGGCCTAGTGAGAAAGGCCTATTCTTGGGCTAGAGGAAACTTTTAACACATTTTTAAATACTTTATTAGATCGCTATCTGCTGTCCAACTGTCCAAGTTTAATGTTTTCGGCAATAAAGATTTCTGATTTCTGAAAAGGGGCCTAATGTATAATAGTCATAAATCAGGCCTCATTTTCCTATGGAATCTAATGTTTGCTCTATATGCTATAAATGTATTAGCTGTCTTCATTCAAAGATTATATTAAGATTATATTGTTAAATCAAACAATAATAATGGATTGTCCAATGATGTTAATAGTAGATGTTTTGGTTTCTAAGCTGATTACCTGAAGAGGAAATGTTGCACTTTTGTTTCCCACATATCCAGAGACAACATGGCTTTGTATGGAAAGAACCTTGTAGTTTACTGGAGACATTGTCTGTAAATAAGTAAAAAAAGGTCTAAACTGTTGAAACACTTTTGCAATCACGAACTGAAACAGAAAGTTGAATTACTCATTATCACCACAGGCCAATTGACATTTGACATTTCAATTTTTTTTTATTAAGATAGTTTTCTTGTTCTTCTCCCGTGTCTCCAGAGAGTATCTATCTGAACGATCCAGGCCCAAGCTTGGATATAATGACGTCAGGCATACTCCATGATCCAGGCAAAATAACCGGCTGGTCGGGAGTATAGAGCTCACTGGTTGGGAATGGCGAAGCAAGGTTCGTAAAGCTTTCAGGAATGATTATTTCCATAAGAGTAATGTTCGCAGCAAAAATGAATTACGAGGGCGTCCAGCTGATGCATATATCATCAAAAACCTATAAAGTGTTGCAAACCTTAAGGGTATAGTAATGGTACAACTATTTTAAAATTAATTGTCACTAGACATGCAGAAAGAAAATTTAAACCCTTAATCCATTAATCTAATTATACAAATAAATCAAAACAATATATTAGTATCATAAAATAACAGCTGATCATAGAATGTAAGCAGTTAAACAATGTTAATTTTAATTACAATGATGTAGATAATATGGTGCCCGTACGATAAATATCGTGTTTCCAGCAAAACTGCAGATTGGATTGGTGATCAAGTGACCTTACAGCTGTTTTTACGCGGTCTCTTCCGGTTAACTATAACCCCTTAAATAAATCCACCCAGCAAACCTGTACAAAGTATCTATGTAGAGAGATGATAATAAGTTTGTGCAAATCAACTATGACAGCACATGCTTCAATAACCCTCTCAAGACAGAAGGCAGTGAGATCAAGTGGTCTGCAGTCATATTTTTGGCGGGCAAAAATCAGAGTGCCTCCCCTACTATACTCAGTTCTGGAGAAACTATTAACCATGGTGTAACCTTTAAGATTATAAAAGTCCATACCTACCGCTGGGACCCAATATGCTCCAAAAGGCAAATGAAGTCACACTGCTGAAGCACTGTAAAATCTTCAAGCAAAGGTAATTCATCACTAAGTCCTCGAATGTTTAAAAAAGCAGGGCAAGCCTACAAAATCTGGTGTAAATAGGCATATATACTTTGTTTATGTGCAGTCGATCTGTTTAACCTCGTTAGTTTCCACAGTTGCATTGCTTAGGGCAGCGCCGGATTTAGGAGCTGTGGGCCCCAGGCTCAACCACTAGTGTCGGCCTTTTTCCGTCTAGGTCTTGTAACCCTTGTTGTGCTTTTATGTGGCTTTTGAATGTGGTTCTGTGTGGTGCGGGCCCCTAGGCACGCGCCGATATAGCCTAAGCATTAATCCGGCCCTGAGGAGGTATTGCCTCTCCCCCCTTGCCTAGCGTTTCGCTCTACAATAAAATATGTTTAGCAACTACAAGATCCCTCTTGAGTTCAAAATGATAAATCAAAATCTCTCGCTCACTCTGTGGTTGCCCTCCTATGTCATGGATTTCGGAGTGGGGAGGTGGGTTAGTCCATAGACTTAGTATATGGTTGGTTAGTCTTAGCATAGACCAACTACAGTGGTTAGTCTATGGTCTTAGTCTCTAGGCTGCACTCAAGGGGGTCCTTCACCATAGACTAACTTCAGTAGTTAGTTAGTCTATGCCCTTACCATCCCCGCTGTAGCGGAGGTGAGCGCGAACGCATTCCTCCTTCAAATAAAAAAAACGAAGTGACTGTACACGTCCAATGTAAGGGCAAATTCACTTCGCTACCGCCATAGACTAACTACAGTATAGTATATAGTAGTATATAGTAGTACTAACTATAGTTAGTCTATGCTACCGCTTAGGTTAGGTTGGGTTAGGTTACGTTACGTTATGTTAGTTAGATTATGATAGGTTAGGTTAGGTGGTTTTCTGGCTCTCAATTTATTTTAAAAATCACAGGAAAAGTAACGTACGGTGCATAATTTGGAACGGACGTGAATAGTAGCGGCCCACGTCGGACGTGTACGTAGCAACTGCCTACAAAAAATATATAGTTTGTCGGCCAAAAAATACAATTTTCTCTTAGCATTATTACTCTATGATGATACTGGTACAGCTGTTTAAAGTTTAACAATAAAAGAAAAAGTTTTGGAGTCATTTTGAGGTTACCTGTCTTCAGTATTTTTGTTTTAGGTTAAGAAATTTGTACCTTTTTACCGTAAATTCCAAGTGAAAGGTTTTATAAACATAAAAACTTGATCTGAGTGCAGTTGTATGGTAACTAAGAAAGGATCTATCAATCCTAATGGTCTGTAAATTATAATTTAGTAAACTGATTGTTTTCTGTGCAGTTATATGAAATGGAACCTCATGAATTAAAATTGACTATTATTCTAGGAGTTACCTTTGTGTTCGGATTTGCAGTTGGATATAAAGCCAAGGAGTGGAGGATTCGCTGGACGAAACGTAAAAGAGATTTGTTAGCTACACAACTGACAAAAGCACAAAAAGAACTCGAGATGCTAACTACTCATTAGTTATGCCCTAAGACTACATGTAAATGGTTTGCCTCTTTTTAACTACATATTTAAAATACATTTGGGTTTTGTAATATTAATGTTATCATCATTACTCCCTAATCTTCTAATTATTAGCCGTTGCAAATCAATTCTAGGCTCATTGTCTAAACTTAGGCTACCAATGTTAACACACAAAGTAAAACAGTCATATTTATTAAGATTCGTTATATTGTTATTAACAGAATATATTGAGTTTATTTTATGGGAATATCTTAAATTGGGATAGGTAGATTCCGAGACCTTTTTTAGGTTTTTAATACAATTTAAGGAATTGTTCTTTCCAAATAAAGTATTTTCATTTTATTTTATTTCACCTCCCGATTGTGAGATGCAATTATCAGCAACTTAGGCTACAAAGGTACTCAGTTGCATTTTATCATTTACATTGCAATCTCTGTACATAATCTTCATGATAGTGTTTTCATTTAAATTCTGTTTAGAGGGTGTTAGCAGAATTATTGTAACCGTGATCACTAATCCTGCTGACCTCTGCAACGCTAATCTTCCTGACCTTAAGAATTAGGTACAAAATATCAGAACAGTGTAGGTAGGTGTGGTAGAAATGAGTCAATGAGGTTATCTTGAAATCTTGAAGTCATGTGAGAGTAGCAAATGATTTCAAGAGTGAAAGAACGTAGGGATTCATGTGGTTATTCTCTTGAAAACAGTACCATACTCTTGTAATAATTTTAAAAATAATTATTTATCGCCTTGTAATGTTTTTGACATTTTAATTGCAATGAAACTGCGCTAATTTTTATAAAAAATATGAATAGGCCTACTCACATTTTGATTACTTTCCCAGGGCCTTGGGTAAATACCACTTATAGTTACATTTGTCTGAATCACTCTTCCAACTGGGTATTCACTGTCTGGAGATGGCTTGATGGCCAGCTAGTAAAACAAGGGTTGAGGTGGAAGTTCCCCCTCCACGGTTCACATACTGTTTACTGACAAAGTCAACCAAGAAATATATATTAATAGGCAAGCACAAAACTGTCCCTCCTTTTTTCTTAGGATGTACGGTATGCATCTTAGGAGAAATTTACGCATACTGTTAGAAAGGTATCGTCGTGTAGTTGAGTAGAAATCCATTAACTTATAATTTACATCTTATAATGTACAACTTAACTGGAGGGGACATTAGAAATTGAAATATTTAAATTAATACATATATCTTGTACTGTTGTGAAACCAGTTTATTTGATCCTGTTAAATTTTAAAAACACTTAAAGTTTGTATATTTTATGTTAATCAACAAGGTACTTTGGTATTATACGGATGCCACCCTTATACAGCGCGCTGCGGCAGTTATGTTAGGATGGGTTATCATAAAAATGATTGTAGAACTTTCCTTGTTTTGTTACGAATCGAATGATACCTGATGAGTCATACTTCAGGCCGCCAAACTCCCTCCAAATAGGCCAAGGTCAGGTCGTTGACCGGAGCGCGCGCATCACCTGTCACCACCTGTATCTGGGTCAGTGTCATGAGTGATTTGTTGCCGTCACTACGTTACATTTGTTTTCATAATGAGTGACGTTCTTCTGGTGTGGGATTTACCTCGAAATGAAGAGGAAACCGTACGTATTTTTATGGTAACCCATCCTAACATAACTGCCGCAGCGCGCTGTATATTTGGCGGAGTACATGTGGCGATCGGGTGTGGCTGCTAGCGGCAGCGACGCATTCAACACGTTCCTAGCGGACATCGCTGTCTTTTGGGAGGCACAACACAAAGACCGCTCATCAGAATGATGTAAAATTTGTACAGTAAGTCAATAAAAGTACGTTTTTTCGAATTATGTAGTTATCCTTTGTATCCGGTAAAAATTTAACCTCCAAAAATAGTGGCATCCGTATAATACCAATGTACCATAAACAACATTATTTCTTTACCTATGGTTAACGGTTGTGGATCAATTAATTGCAGATTGTCAGTTTAGGCCCCCATTATATTAGAAAGCGACCAATTGACCAATTATTGCATTTAATGCAACCGTTTGCATACAAGTTTTATGGCTTGAAACCGACAATGAGACTTAAGGTCACCTGTGCAACTAGAAATACATTGGGTTTTACGGATTGTATTACACAATGCAATCGGATTCTTGCTACTGCATGTCTACAGGCATGTTAAAAGATGTTGCCACTAAAAAAAATTGTTTATATATAACAATACCCCCGTCACAGCAAACCTGCGTACTCAGCGAATTTCCGATGCACATTTTTGTCTTAATACCACATAAAGCCGCTTACCAAATTTCATAAAAATGTATTCACAAATAAGGGATATTTTAATTATTCTATATAAGAATAACATTGGGAATGAGTATATAGATTTGCTGACACAATTTTGATGCAAATATCAATACAATTCAACTAGGTGAAGCCACATACTAAGTTTTATCAATATATTCCGATATTTAACATTTGAATCATGCTCCATAAGAATAACATGGGGCTGAGTAAGCAGGTTTGCTGCAAAAAGAACGAAAAATATGGGTCTTTATTCAAATATCAATATAACTCAACTAGATGGAGCCACATACCAAGTTTCATAAATCTACATTCATAAATTAGTGATGTATACCATATTTGAATTATTATCCATTAGAATAACATGGGGGATGAGTACACAGGTTTGCTGCAACAAGGAGCACAACAAATAGGTTTTTATTCAATTATCAGTATAACTCAACAAGAGGTGAAACTACATACCAAATGTTATCAATTTATGTTCATAATTAAGGGAGACATAAGATTTAACTTATTCTTCATAAGAATGACATAGGGGCTGAGTACGCAGGTTTTCTGCTTCGGGAAGTATCGGTAAAATATTTTTGTGCAAATAAGAATAGACCACAACCTGATGAAGCCACATACCAAGTTTCATTAATATTTGTTCATTAATAAGCGAGATATAAAATTGTACTTATTCTACATAAGATTAACATTGGACAACGTACTTTGTTTAGCACTTTTAATATCTCAGTAACCAATTGATGTAGAGCGATGATCAAAATACCAAATTGTTTGTTTTTTAAGCTAAATTTAATGGTTTAAACAAATTTCTGGGTTTAAAAAGAATTACATGTAAAAAGTTCAAAAAACCCATTTTTGGGGTACAAAACCCCCTTTAAAATAGAGCGACCTGTCTGGTTCTCGAACTCAGTAAATAGGTCCTGCCTTACACGTTTGTACCAAATTTCATCAATATCGGACCATTTTTACGAAAGTTATCGTGCCTACTGACACATATATATGTACCTATATTTACATATATATGAATTTGAACGAATGGTGTTTTTGGCATCTGGGGGTCTCAGAACGAAAAGTTATCATAGTCCCGGGCCTAGGTCTTACCATGCCGACTAAATGTGTCTCACTACATCATAGAGCCACTTACCAAGTTTCACAAAAATACATTCATAAATAAGTGATATATTGCATTATATTTATTCTCCATAAGAATGACATTAGGGCTGAGTACGCAGGTTTGCTGCAACGAGGAAGTTAAAATATTTTGTTTGCAGTTATCAATATAACTCAGCCAGGTGAAGCTACATACCAAGTTTTATTAGTGAATTTCTTATGGAAAGTGAACTATTAGCATGTGACCACCATAGAAGCTCCTAACATGAGCCCCTGAACACGTTTTGTTGGGGGTCGTTCAAAATTATATATATATATATGTGTGTGTGTGTATGCACTCTGGCGGTCACATTTTTGTCCGATTTACTTAAAATTTGGTAAGGATGTTCCTTTCTATAATCATTTGGACAAGTTCGTTGGGCAAAACAATCGGAAAACTCTAACCCCCTTTTTGGGGGATTATTCTTTCAAATTTTGAGTTTTTGGGCCCAAAAAGGGTCAGAAAAGCCCCGGATGTAAAATTAATGCTTATTTTAAGATGGGAATTAGTGAAGTGAAAGTTTTAAGCCCTCTCTCGTTATTCTAGCATAAATATTTACCGAGTTATTAAAGAAAATATATATCGGCTAAACACAGTACGTTGTCTTATGGGGTTTTTACATTATAAAAGCATGTTATTAATTTGTTGGTGTATTTGTATCATCCCCAGCAACCTCGCGCCTACTTTCAAGCCTGACTGAACCTTCTCCTAACCTTGTAATGCGCAAAATTGTATTCCTAGCATTGCAGGTAAATGAAACCAAGAGCGTCAGAACAGCCAAAAAATCAATGTTTTCAGATTTCAATAAAATTGGAAAAATGTATGTTTTTACACTGGTTTTGAGTTTTGAAAGTTTTGTATGTGGAAATTCACTTCCCTCACGTCAGTGTGCTGCATGCGAACTCGTTAATTTAGGTTCATAACTAAGTGAGATATACAACTTTACTTATTCTCCACGTGAATAAGATGGGGGCCGAGTATGCAGGTTTGGTGCTACGGGGAAAATAGAAAAAAAGCTTTGTTGTGTAAATATCAATATACCACAACTAGTTGAAACCGCATACCAAGTTTCATCAATATACATTCATAAATAATCAAGATATAACATTTTATTTATCCTCCATAAGGATATCATTGGACAACGTACTGTGTTTAGCACTTTGAATATCTCTCCAACGGTTGGACCTAGAACAACAATTAAAACACAAAATGATTGTTTTGTAGAGCTAAATTGATTGGTAAAAAGAAATGTGAAGTTTTTAGTAAAATTATCTGAGGAAAATCCAAAAACCTTTTTCCCATAAGATTAACATAGGAAATTTTATGGACACGTTTTTTGACTTTTCTCTAAAACCACTTCCTAGGTTAATGATTCAAAGTACCAAATTTTTTTTAGCTCTATAAAATGGCTATAACCAAAATTAGGTGTTTTTAAAATTTTAGGAGGAAAAAATTCAAAAAACTGGATTTTGGAAAATTGAAAACCCCTATAAAACCCCCTTCGAGCAATCTGGTTTTCGAACTTAAAGTCATTAATATTACTCTACACATTTGTGCCAAATTTCATCAAAATCGGGCGTTTCCTTTAAAAGTTATCGCGGTAACGGACATATTATATATATACATATATAAATTTGAACGAATAGCGTTTTTGGCATCTGGAGACCTCAAAACAAAAAGTTATCATGGTCTCGGGCCTAAGTCTTACCATGCCACCTTCGGTAATAGATTCTTCCCTATAGGGGAAATTCGCTTAAATAATTTATCCTATCACCGTATTGGCTGTCTAAAAATTTGTGATTGTGAATATTTAGTAGCTATGAAAATACTTGTAAGATTCAAAACGAAAAACGTGGGGCGCAAGCAGTAGACAATATTAAGCATGGAGTAGAGTAGCTGTCGGTAGGAAAACCACAGTTTCACAACAGTACATCGGTTTGTATCAGTGAGCACATTATTGCTATTTGAATAAAAAAAGCAATTTTTACCGATAATTCCCGTAGCAGCAAACCTGCGTAATCCGCCCCCATGTTATTCTTATTGAGAATAAGTAAAATGTAATATCACTCTTAATTATGTACATAAATTAATAAAACTTGGTATGTGGCTTCACCTTGTTGAGTTATATTGATATTTGCATAAAATCCCATTTTTGTGTGTTCCTTTTTGCAGCAAACCAGCGTACTTATCCCCCATGTTATTCTTATGGAGAAAAATCAAAATTGTATATATCGCTTATTTATGAATGTATATTGATGAAACTTGGTATGTGGCTTCACCTAGTTGAGTAATATTGATATTTGCATGAAAACCCATATTTGTTGTTCCTTGTTGCAGAAAACCTGTGTACTCATCACCAATGTTATTCTTATGGAGAATAATTTAAATTGTATATATCGCTTATTTGTGGATATATTGTCATGAAACTTGGTATGCGGCTTTATGTGGTATCAAGCCATATATTATACATTATAAATTTGCTGAGTACACAGGTTTGCTGCGACGGGGGTATTTTGATTTTGTACGTGGGGTATTGTCGCGCCGCAAAGAAAACCAAACATGCCCGCAATACACTTCTGCACATCGAACGGTATCGTAGTAATGGCAGGCGCTATGCACGGCGTGGTTAGCGCTGGTAGTATTGTAACATAACTGCAGAAAAATAATAATATTATGCACAGACACTTGTGCATTTACTGGTATAAATAAAAAATCATGCGTCTAGGATATCGGACCAGTAGAAACTAGTAAATAAATTAAACAAACTTTGTATTAAAAATGACCAATAAAACCACCGTTAAAAAACTAGTCAAAGTTACCTTTTCTTATGAAGCTTAACTTGTGGACGTTTGGAAAAATAGCAGATACCATTACTGTACCATGGAAACCAGTAATATAATTTAAAAATTAAATTAAATAAATTGTCTTGATGAGAATAAATAATGAGGAAGACAGTTATTTCAAAGGAAATACTCCCCTACGATTTTGGAAAACTCCGGTCTATCCAATATCGACGGATAAATCTGCGTCGCCGGAGGGAAGTAAACATTCGGAAGATAGAGAAAAGGAGCTTTGCGGAAGTCCGCAGAATTACAATTCGCGCTACAATGGTGTTTTCATGTCCTAGGACAATCTTAACACTGGTCTAAACCAGTTCTGAGGCTGACATTGGGTACAGCAAATGAAGTTGTCATTACATATGGCAAGTCTTTTGGCTGCCCATTAAAACGAGCTTCCCTTTCACCTTTGGCTCCTCCATTTGCAGCAGTTGGGGACGGAAACCCCGGGTTTGATCTCCTACCTGAGAGTGTGGTCCCTGGCTGCTGTACTTGGACACCTTGTCAGTTGAGCTGGCCAGTTGGAGGGCAGAGCGGGGTCCGCCTGATCACAGCTGTCACAGGAGAACGGGAGTTGGCCCTCTGAAAGGTCAATTTGGCTGCCAGCGTCCCATCACAACCTTCCCTTTCCTGCTATTTCCTTTCCTTCCGGTAACCTGCGCAAAATTCCCGCTTGTAGAAGAAGTGCCGAGCAGCTAATGCTGGGGTTTCCTAATCCAGCAATAACAACAATAACATAGTTGTTTTCATATCAACACACACCAAACTGCATTTGTTAGGATAATGTTAACATAAAACAAGTTTTTCTATTTTCTTTAAAACTATTTCTACAAGTCGTTTTGTACATTTAAAAGGGCTGTCATTCGGTATAATGTTCATTGAGTGAGCAATCTATTTTAAACGAGAAAACTTCACATAAAGAAATCAATATATTATTTTTAAATCAAACTCAGTAGATTCAGTTTCGACTTTTTGTATATAACTTTTGGGAATATTATTCTTGGAGTTAACTATATGAGCTACCTACTAAAAAATACATGTTAAAATCTATACAGCACAGGCCCAATAATTCTTAAATTTTGGCCTTAGACATCCACCCTGAGCAAAATATGGACCCATGTGCCGAAGAGGGTATACAATTGCCGAATGAATAGGAACTGAGCGAATGCATGTTTGAACAGCTGAGTAAATAAATATTATTGATTTATTAAAATTAATCACCTTTGCAATACAATTCAATGTAATTGTCATACTACAATAAACGATACTAGTAGCCTGTCGCGGCTTCGCTCGCGATCACAACGTAATATTATACTGAAATTCCCGTATAAATATTGTGTTGCCGTTCCAAAGCCAACATGACCTGCTAATTAACTGTGTTTACTCTATCCAGCTGATTGCTTAAAACGTATAGTTATTTCCCAAGGTTAAGCTTATGGTACAAAAACTTAAGGGGCCCCAGGGCCTCACTCGCAAATGATTTCTCTATAAAAAAAAGTTTCGTGCACAACTTCACGCTAGGCTCTTTCCAATGACACCAAAAACATGAAAATCGGTTCAGTAGTTTAGGAGGAGTGATTGTCACAAAAAACGCTCGCCTATTACATAAGTATAGATAGATAAACGATATTATTATTATTATAACTGTTTACTATTGGTCGGCAGGTCAATATTATACTAAGGGAAAATAATGTTTATGGAGATAGGCCTACTTCTTTCAGATGCGGATGGTGAGATATGATTTTTTTATTTAATAAATTACAGAGTACTCTTTAAAGGGCCACACAAAAATGAACATGAAAATGCTTTATATATGCTCGGACCCATGGAAAGCCGAATGTCAAAATCCGCGCTGGTCCATGCACCCTGGGCCCACTGAGCCGGAACAAGGGGTAAAGGGTGCCGGGGGCCGGGGGCCGGGGGGGGGGCGTCACCCCAGCCCCAGGGGACGTTTATGGGGGGGGGGGGGTGATTTCAATAATAGCCGCCGGAGGGGACACCAAAAATTATAACAGGTCCTTCAAGCTTTCTGGTGTTTCGTAAAAAGGGACCAGAGAGGGTAGCACGTGGACAAATACAGTTCGGCGTCTAAATAAACACCGCGTGTTTGTCTAATTGGCTGACTCAGTGTTGACAGTTGTGGCGAAGAATTTGGAAAAAGGGGGATAAACTCATTCCACGCATATAATCAAGGTGGGTCAAAATACTAGAAATAAACGGTATCAGGAAACTGACACATACTTTCTCCCTTTTAGCCAAACTTTAATGACAAAAATATTTGTTATTTACTAAATATAGAATATGAAGTATAGATAAATGTACAGAAAATTGTCTAAAATAGTTGATTTCAGAAATATTCACCCAAATCCCTTTTTGGGAGGCACTATAGACCCTTTGTGTCCGTTGCTACACACAGTGGTTTTGAGAGGGGAAATGCCCCCTTGCCCCCCCCCAGGGTTAAATAGCAACACATTTCGAACATCATCTGTTGGTCAATGCTAACTTGACCTGTATATCAAGTTTTAATGAAATTGATCAGTAAATAAGAGAGAAATAGTTATATTTGTATTCCCCATAAGAATAACATTGGACAACGTACTGTGTTTACCGCTAAATGAAAATTTTTTTTGAATTTTGGATGTTTTAAGTCCTGTAATTTCTGAACCCGAATTTTTCCAGAAATGCGGGTGGTGTCATTTTGTTGCAAACCTAAAGTTCTACAAACCACGAAAGTTTAATCAAAATCGTTAGAGCCGTTTTTGAGAAATTTGGATTTTTCATGTTTTTTGGCGGTTTTTGGGGGATAATTACCCTTAAAAATCAAAAATCCAAAAAAATGAAAAAAACGCCTGGAGATATCGTGGATTAGTACCTACATTCCAAATTTCATAAAAATCGGCCCATAGGTTAGGGCTCTAGCTCTGTACACATCCACACAGACACACACACACACACACACACACACAGACAGACATCACGTAAAAACCACTTTTTTGGGTTCAGGGAGCACCAAAACGAATATTTCCACTAACAACTCAAATTCGAAAATTTTTACGAAAACAATACTTTCTCCATATACTATGTATAGGGGGAGAAAGTAAAAACGGTCCCAGTTTGTCGAAGTTCTGCTGATTGTCTATTTTATTAACCTGCTGAAATTGGTTGTAAAACTCTCTCCTCTATTCACGGATACAAATTTGAATAATCAACATTTCAATAATTTTTGCCATGCATCATAAAGTTGATTCGTCAGAAGTCGAACAGCCCGCCGAATTCCTTTTATAGTTCTATGTTGTAAAATGGCATCGTTTCATCGGTTTGCCCATTTCTGTGAACCTGCAGATTTAGTTTTTCTATATAGCCCAATATCTACTTTACTATTTTAATACAGTCCATAACTCGCGTCTCAAAATTAAAAAATAAGCTTGAATCTTGGATCGATTGAAATGTATAAAATATTTAGACAATTTACTTACTAGAAATCCCTTACTACAATTTAGAAGTGTAGGAAAGAAGATAGAAATTGTTAAAAATGAGTTTAGAAGTTAGTGATTGTACTTTTTATATATAATTGTATAAATTTCTTAAGCATTAATAGTTAATATAGTTGCATCAATGTTAGTTGTATTAAGAGCGTAAGTCACTTTACACTCGAATTACATACAATATTTTTTCTAGAACTGCAATTTTGGATATCAAGATTCCTCATTCATAAATTCAGCACTCTTACCCATTTTGGCTGAATTCACGAGATTTAAGTTGTAAACACCAAATCAATTAGCTTGGTCCAAAGCAACAATCAATCACTGTTTATTAGCTGGCAGCGATCTGAAAAGTATGGCGCCGCGCCGCGAACGAAAAAGGCTTTTTACCATGTGTTTGTAGATCGTAAAAAAGGCACTTTAGACGCAAGGTTCGTAGAACTTTCAGACCAGGTGTGCTGAGACGATATATTTAAGGTTTTCTACTTGACCGAAAGAGACCTCGTAAAAACAGCTGGAAGGTCAAGTGATCACCAATCCAATCTGCAGTGTTGCTGGAAACACGATATTTATCGTACGAGTACAATATTTTCCTCATCAGTGTAATTAGAATTAACATTGTTTAACTGCTTACATTCTATGATAAGCTGTTATTTTATGAAACTAATTTATTGTTTTGATTTATTTGTATTATTAGATTAATCGATTAAGGGTTTAAATTTTCTTTCTGCATGTCCAGTGACAATTTAAAAATAGCTGTACCATTATTATACCCTTAAGGTTGGCAACACTTTATGGTATGTTGGTGATTTATGAATCAGCTGGACGCCCTCGTAAGACATTTTTGCTGCGAACATTACTCTTATGTAAATAAGCACACCTGGTCTGACAGCTCTACGAACCTTGATTTAGGCGTGGTTGTAGTTGTAGGAATGACGTATTTTATATCGGCAAAAATTATGCTTTATCAAGATTTTCATTAAAACAAACTGCACCATAGAGTAATAAGTGACACGCGTAGCACGTATGACATGTGATGCAGCGGTGGCTTGATTTCACGTTGTTTGGACAACAATTAGACAGCTGATCCTGCGTCGCCGCGCAGCTGATCAGAGACATGCTAATGGACTGGGGATATTTGCATACGACAATGGCCTATTAGTTATACACACCCTCGAACAAACAAATGAAAAATCAACACCGTTTGTCGGTTGCCGCGTCACATGGTCACGTGTGTTTGTAGCGTTTCACGCTGGTCGGGGCGGGACTTCACGCTCGGTGGAGTAATGGTGTGTGGTTTACAAGTTAGCAGTCAATTTATCCGCTTAGTTAAGGGATCAAAGGGTGAAATTTAAACATTGGTTGTTTTGAAGTGTTTTATTCAACGCGAAATTATGTTTTGTATGCGAAAAAGGAGGAATACTTGATGAAAAATACTTAGGTCTACTGCCCCAGTGAGAAGACAAAACATTGAAAATGGTAATTTTACCAAGAACAACCGAAAGGAGTGAAAACAGATCAAAGACTGAATATGAGATCAGCTCTTCAAAATGGAATTTCTTATGAGGTATTAAGTAAAGAAGTATGAGTTATTAGACCCCGAGCATTTTAGTAGGATGCAATACTTCATAGTGGTTCTTATTATGTCAGAGTAAATGCAATAGAATCAATTTAAAATGTTGGATTAATTTAGGTCAAAATAAAAATAAATTAAACTAGTGTCATTTTTGAAAGTCAGAGGCGGTGTTCAAATTGTAAGAAACCATTTAATCAGGCTTAGTTGTCAATAGAAAGAAGGTATTCTTTTTGAAAATAATCTTCACTACGTAAAAACGAAAATCGTTATGCATCAATTTGTTTTCTTTGCGTTCGTTTAGATGAAGACACAATTGTGGCGTTGTATTAAAATACTACGGGATCCTAATTTATTCCAGTGGGCAAAAAGAGAGTTGGCCGTGGTTTACAGGCCTATCAACTAATACCAGCCAATAGTAGACGTGCAGTAATGCCAATTTGCACACCAGCTGATCGGAATAACACTCGAGTGATATTTGTCTATGGCAAAATGGTAACAGTAGCGTGAAGCGATATTATTGGCTGGAGCCCAACTGTCAACTTTCTTGTCCGCTATTATAGCTCCGTGGTGCTCATCCTACCTCTAACCACGTTAACAGTAAAATAACAACAAACGAATTAACACCATATCATGATACAGAGTCGATTAAGAAGCGTGTTGTGGAATATAATAGAGCATTTACAACAATTAATGGTAGGCTACTGTTTAAAATAAGAGAACAATCCGAAATAGACTATATAGAAGGTCAAAGCACATTGAAACACCTGCTTTGTTTGAACTTTTCCCTGACAGATGGTGCCACCTGTACGTTGACAAATAAATAAATGAGAATCACCCATTAAATAAAATACTTTATGGTTATGAATTATTGGTTTTATATTTTGCATTTGGCACCTAATGTATATAATGTTTAAAATGATGGCTCAATTATTAGTTTTATATGAAGCATTGCCCATATAATAATAAAACACCACAAAACATGATTAAAAATCAACTTTTGTGTGTCATTACCTAGACAAACAAATATAGGAAAAAACAAATTAAAATATAATACTGTTTGTTTCTCACACTTTTTAAACAACGAAATCGACAAATTTAATAATACAAAGAATTTTTTTATTTTAAACGTATAATAGGCCAATGAGTTTTTATTATTAGCGAATTTCCTTTGGAAAGTGAACTATTAGCATGACCCGCACGGTGAAACTTAAGCCCGGGACCACCATATAAGTTCCTAACGTGACCCCCTGAACACGTTTTGGGGGGTCGTTCAAAATTATATATATATATATATATATGTGTGTGTGTGTTTGCACTCTAGCGGTCGCATTTTTTCCGATTTACTTCAAATTTGGTAGGGACGTTCCTTTCTGTAATCAGTTAGACAAGTTCGTTGGGAAAAAACAATCGGAAAACTCTAACCCCTTTTTATAGAGATTAATCATTCAAATTTCGGGTTTTTGGGCCCAAAAAGGGTTATAAAAGCCCCAGATGTAAAATAAATGCATGTTAAAAGATGGGAATTAAAAAGGCAAAAGTTTTAAGCCCTCTCTCGTCATTCTAGCGTAAATATTTACAGAGTTATTAAAGAAAATGTGTATCGAGTAAACACAGTACGTTGTCTTACGGGGGTTTTATACTAGAAAAGCCTGTTCTTCCTTTGTTAGAGTACTTTTATCATCCCCAGCAACCTCACGCCTACTTTTAAGCCTGTCTGGACCTGTCTGGACCTTCTCCTAACCTTATAATGCGCAACATTTTATTCCCAGCTTTGCAAGTAAATGAGACCAGGAGTATCAAAACAGCCAAAAAATCAATGTTTTCAGATTTCAATAAGAATTGGACAAATGTATGTTTTTACACTGAATTTGAGTTTTTAAAGTTGTTATGTGGAAATTCACTTCCCTCACGTCAGCGTGCTGCGTGCGAACTCGTTATTATTTTGTATTTTAATAATCGCAACGTACGCCATCGGGATCGCATTACATACAATTTAACCTTTAATCCGTCTTGTTCCCTTGTCAATCCAACTCAACGACAGTTTTATCAGCACTAATCCTCTGTAATCCTACAGTTTAAGCCTAAACGACAGCGGGTAGGTGGGGGGAGGGGGAGGGGGTTTCGGCTGATGCGTAAAACATGATTTGTTTGGCCGCGGCTAAAGGGTTGTAATCGCCTTGCCAAGATCAGCTGATGTTCCCGCCATTAATGTCACGTGATGGATGCATTTATAATTGTCCCGAGGCCTCGGACCGGATCGAACATCCGATCAGCTGTAAAGTAAAAGGTACAGATTTTGTACTGTGCATTGTTTTGTTTGTCTCCTGCAATGTTAAATCAGGAGTTCTCTAGAGTTACTGTATGGGGATGAGTTGACGGCCGGCTAGTAACACAGAGTTGAGGGGAAAGTCACCCCCACCACTCGTACACTGATTATTGACACAGCCAACCAAGTAATAGTGCGTGTGAGCATTGACTATACACCTGTACAGGTGTATAGTCAATGGTGTGAGTGTGTATGGATGGCCCACACTTCTCGCGGACGGACATTCGGGCGAACTCCGAATGTTTGGAGTATTCGCGAGAAGTGTGGGAGCTGCACGAACTTTTGAATACATACGGGACGGAATGTTCAGTGAACATTCGAGAGAATGTTCTGCCGAATGTTCAGGCCTGTTCGCGAGAAGTCTGGGACCGCCTTGAGAATATATAAAATAGTCGGGTTTTCATAATCTTGGGCGCGTGTGAGGGGAAATGGAGGAGAGGAGAGGAAGTGATCTGCGCATGCAAGGAGTTCTGTGGGTAATACTGGAGACAACACTGGTAAACAAAATTGCGAGCCGTTCTTTGCCAAATTTTGGTGAGGCAAAGAACTACTCGTTGAAATCGAACGAGTCGACAAAGTGACTCAAACGAATACCTACTCATGATTTGAAAATTAATAAACTTGTAAAATTGGTTTATTTCCTCATAATTTACCATATTTCACGACAAGAGTAGATGCATAAATTAAACGCAAAAATAAATTTCTTCCAACTTGTATTATTTTTATTCCAGTGATCTGAATGAATAGATTCACTTATCCTATACTCTAATATGAGTAAGGATTGCTTGCATGATTGCTTGCTTGCTTGCTTGCGATAGGCCCTACTGATCTCAAAAACGGCTCCAACGATTTCCTTCAAATGTTGGAAATAACTAATTTCTGGGATAAAAATAAGTTCTAGACAGGCCTCATCCCCAGGAAAATTCAAATAATGTAAAAAAACTAAAATGAAAAGTTAACAAATTAACATTGGGCTTATGGAGTTTCAAATCAAAACAAAAGAATTGTAACAGCTGTTCATAATCAACCAGGGAACTGTCAAAGTAATACAGTATGTGATTATTAACATGTGGTTTCCTGAGAGCAGAGATTAAAATATTTGAGTGAAGATTACAAATATATATATATATATATATATATATATATATATATATATATATATATATATATATATATATATATATATATATATATATATAGTAGTAAAATAAATCTAAGGGACATTGAGCTATAAATAACAAATGGAGTGACCTTAAAAATGTAGAAAAGAGGGAAATGAGTTGTACAGATCTGATTATCAGTAGGGGGAAGTGGTGAAATATTACTCCAAGTCATCTAAAAAACTGACTGGCCTTCCCCCGAGCAAAGCTCGGCCCCCAGGTACTAGGACTAAAACGACCAATTTGGATACTTCAAAGAACAATAAATTTGCCTCACCAGTGTACCAACCTAAAAAGACCGGCTCGCTTTTCCAACAAAAATATAGTGAAGCAGTGTTGCCTCCAGTTATACCAATAAACTTCCTTGTGCGCATGGCGTCCCCTGGTTATCACGGCAGCTAATGTTACCACACTGTTAAAAATGTTGTTTGCATCACAAGTTGTTATTATTTAGCGTCTGTAATATATTGTACTATTAATTTATATAAGTGTTTAAACAAGTTTTTTCACTGTTTTCACTGTTACACTTGTTGAAGACTTAACACTGTATTGACGTATTTACTTATTTAATTACTGGCAGTGATGGAGTTGTGAGGATGGATAGTAATTTTTTTTAATCTTAAAGACAAAATAATCAAAACATTTTTTCCGCAAGGTGGGTCTTTTTTAACGCTACCTAATTTACACGCACCGAAAGTCACGTTTAACAAGTTTGTATGTCGGTAATCCTACTTCGTCACTTCCGTTGTCCATCAGCTGGTTTGCATGTAGCAATGTTGTTTATTTTATTTTCAGATACTTTGAAAGTTATTAAGTTTTAATATGTACTAGTGGCTTGAGTTATAGCCCCTAAAATATGTTTTCAGTGTAAGTGGATAATCACAGCTGATCATTAGTTCATTTTGCTTATTAAAACACTATAGTGATATTTCCATAATATAAGAAAATCATTGGATCTTTGAAGTCCTTTGGGGCGTACCCCAAGCAATTTTTGACATTTCTGTTATTTTTTCCACCGTCCTTGGCCCTCAAGCTTTAAAATGAATCGTCATTTAACTTCTTCCTAGCTCGAGATATTTCGTAGGGACCGATTCACTTACGGAATTAAATATATAGATTTTTTTATTTTGCTGAATATATTGTGTAATTTTATGCATCATCATCATTATATTAAAAGAATAAGGCTAGTTTTGTGGAGAAGATTATGGCCAAACTACTGGGTCGATTTTGATAATTTACGTGTCTTTTGAAAACCCTTAACGTTTAGATGTTCCTTTTGGGGGTCTCAAGTTAGTGCGTGGAACCAGAAACCCTTGGGAACCCTCAAAGTACGGGTTTGGCCCATTTAAATAACTTTGGACAACAAATCAAAACAAAAGAAGCAGAACAGCTGGGATTAAAGATACAAACATATGGTTTGCTAGTAAATTATTAACGTAGAAGATCTTACCATGTCGACTACGTTAATAGCTTATTCTCTATAGAGGAAATTCGCTAAAACCATTGATTTTGAACCCTGTACTAATAATTCGAAGATTTCATTCACACACAAAAAAAAACAAACAAAAAAAAACAGTTAAATTTCGTAAAATTAGCGAGAACCCCACACTAAAATAATCCGTTTTCCGTTAGGGCGAAAATGGTAATAACAAAATCCGCAGATTTGCAGTTCAAACACACCACAGGCACAGTCTGACAGACAGACGGGATTACAGAATCCCGGGCACGACATCTGCTGGCCAATCAATCAATTCATGAGTCCCACCTCCCCCCTCGACCCCGTCCCTAAACGTTTTTGGGGCAAACAAGGCAGCTTTACCGCACAAAAGAGTGGAAGGTGTCGCGTTAAAAAATCGCCCGAAGTGGTCACTCGAGCGCGCGCGTGGCCGGGCCGCCAGTCACGCGACTACATTGGTATCATCAGCTGATTATGAGATCAGCTGACCCTCAAGTAGGTCACGTGACTGCGGTGTCATCACACCAGCTGATCCCGCGGTCGCGTGGCGTCAACCCTTTGCGCGTGCGTTTGGTGTTATAGGCTTTATTAGTGAAGTGTCATACCATTGCCTCAAGTGGTGGCGACCGCCTGGTATTTGCATAAAGGACAATGCGATCGGCTAATTATGGTTATTTTTTAGGGGCGTTTCATGTGAACAGATTTTTCACTACGATGATCAATTAAGATGGTATTATGTCTCCAAAAAGGGAGATTTTCATTGTAGAGTAGGGAAAATAATTGTATGGGATAAACAATTGCAATTAAAGAGAAATATGTTTTGAAGAAGATTTGCATTAAGGCCCTCTGGTTTGAATACAATTGTTTTGTTTATTGTGGAAGTTCACATTTCACCACAGCATTTTAAAATGAGGTACATGGAATTTAAATTTTTCGTGGCTAATAAATAAGACTTCGAGACAATATGGCAAAAATATTGAACGTAAAACTAAAATATCCTGGACCAGATACGTCTTGTCACACTTGTTTCAATCAAATACATAATTGTTATGTATTTTTAAGCAAATTTGTTTTGTTTCATTTTCTTTATAAATGCTTTGTATTTTGTTATCCAGCATTTCATTTTTTTGTCCTAAACGAAGGTCATCACGAAGTCAATATAACAAAATCTAAGGTATTTCTATAAGCAATTATTCCACCAACATTCCTTTAATAATTAGGAACAAATTACTTCTAAATTGATAATTGGAGCGAGATAATTTCACTCCTACCTTTATTTATGAATAATTTTCAGCTCTGTTGAATTTCAAACTAAAAAAAAAGACTTACAAAAAGCGGCAGTTGTTTGAGAAGGGCGGTGGCGGCGGATTCATACACTGACGCAGGACGCAGGATACAAGGATACAACCGCCAACGGTGAAGAGCCCTGGAGAACTCAGCCGTCCGCGATATCCTCTGGGGCACCGGAAACCACCCCAGGAAACTCCGAGCTATCCCCTTGGATGGTGAAAAATAATCCAGGTGCTACAGATTCTGAGTAAGGGGTTTTTATTACAAGAGAGCTTTGTTTGATATTTTTCACAGGTCTTTCAGTGTTTTCGAAATTTGTGGTTGTATAATAACAAGTTGCACATCATCTGATGGTCCGATATGTGTAACTTACATCTCGCACCATTTTTTTAACCGAATGTGTTTTATCGGTAGACCATACCTCCCTTAATACTTCACAAAATCTATTAATTGACCCATTACTTCCACCGCTAAATGTGACAAATAAACAACCAACACAAAATCTATTAATTGACCCATTACTTCCACCGCTAAATGTGACAAATAAACAACCAATTCATCAACAACATCAAAAATTGTAATTGAATGGGAGGTCCTCACTTATTTCTTTGTTATCTTTCCTCTTAGAGCGATAGTTTAAATTGACTTAAACCAGTTTTTTCACTACGCATCAGGAGATATTCTAGTGCAATATATTATCACAGATCGGTTATTCTTGATCTCACTTATTCAGCAAACTAAAAAGTCGTAAAATTCGTTTTTCACATTATCTTAGTAATAAAGAAGAGTCATGTTTTAGCAAGTTTTACGTTTGTAATTAAACTGGCAATTAAGGTAATATAGACTATCCGGCCTGCTGCGCTAGTTCGCCTGATTTCGGTTTGTAAATTAGGCCTATATAAAACAGGTAAACAAACACGTGTGGTTAAGTAATCAACTGATTTTCTAAACTAATTATCCCCATAAAGATTATCATTGAAACTTGAAAAGCCCATGGGGCGGAGCCCTGAAGGTTGATGTTTTCAAAATCCCAAAAGGCGCATCTAGAGAGTAAATACTTGTGACTGATACCATACATGTGTACAAAATAATAGTTTTAGAGGCTGTCAAAAAATCTATGATTGTTTAAAATTACAGTTGATTAACTCCCAATATTAAAAAAAATCATATTTATTCTACCCTTTTTGGTTTATTTGTGGCTTTAGGAGGGAGTTTAATCACAAACACTGATTTTTCCTCGGATTTGCTCACTGAATTTTGCATTTAATTTTATTCAAACATGGGATTGACGGGTGTCTGACTTATGTTTCTAAAATAATCCTAACAATTTTCAAAATAAATAGATTATCAGTTAAGTGTTTTAGATTTAAATTCGTCCCAAAGCTCATGAAGTGGTCCCTTTCTAGGGACGTTTCGAGCCAACCACTCCAGCCATCTTCAGGCGACAACCGCCCTCCCTCCAGGTGTCAACAGCTCGTAGTTGCCGCTTTGTCCGCGAGGTGTCGCCTCGGAACTATCGATTGCCCGCGAAGAATGAGCTCACCCGCGCGGGCCGGCGATTTGACTAACAAAAAACCCGTGCGCAAATGTCCGACGTTAAAACCCCGGCGACAATGCCCGATTTGCCGGCCCGACGCCTCGAGCCCCGGGTTTTTTGAAATTTGGAAATTGCTTTTTAAGTAATGACCCCACGCTCTTTGTGCGGTGGTGGCGCTTTACCGAACAATACTCGCGAGACCTCACCGACTGTAACAGCTGATCGAAACCAACAGAGGGAGGGACACGTAAAGTATCATGTCGTTTTCGTGAGAATAGTGATTAGAACCAATGTGTATATAAATTTAAAAATACATGATTAGGGTATGTATAAATTGCGAGAACCATTCAAAGTGAAGATTGAATATAAAACGGATATGCCAAAAATGAAAAGAAATTAGCAAATAAGCAAAGCAAATATGTACTATAGACAATATGTTTAACAAACTAACTGGATTTTTGAGCAAGACTCGGTCCCCAAGGTGCCTTAAAAATTGTAACTAACTTCTCAAACATAACAACATACTGTGATCGCGGTGCGACGGGCGACTAGTTTTTACGTTATTTCTCGTTTGCTGGTAACTTTTTAGAAATACCGCTATTTTCCCCAAGTCCCTGGGATATAGGCCTTTAATTTGAGCCGTCTTCCATCATCCTGCGATTTGCCAAACTTGCACAATTTTGACTTAAATATCTCGCTTACATAATTATATATAAAGATTATATAACGAGAATACGTAACTTCATGAGATAGACTTTCCATATATTAATAAAGAACATTAATTGTATTGATATATTCTAGTTAGAAAGCATTTATTTTGATAGTATTTTGATGGTGTTTTTCTTGGTAGAAAGATCTAGTTTAATATTTTTATGGGAGGTACAGTTCTTTCTGTAAAGCATAACATGGTAGTTACTAAGACCATTTGTTCATTATATGTATAAATTGTAATGTTAAACAACTTATTGATTATCATATTACGTGTTCTTTTATTTACCTTGTTTACATTAAAAAAGGGCTAGGGGGTGAGACTTTTGGGACACGCGATACCTATTTACACTTACACTGAATTCACATATCAGACGGTACATACAGGGTGTCCCATAAAGGTCTCCCCCTACATAGAATTACTCTCTCAATTTTTGAACGACTGTACATTTTCAAACAATCTTTCGTAAATGTCACTAGTATAAGTCAAAGTATTTTTTTTAAGTGGTTAAGGGTTTTAACCCTCACCCCCCTTAAATAGGGATTGCTGGGGTAGTTTTTATTTTTTAAATAGCAGCCCCTAACAAGTTGCTTATCATTTTAAAGAGGATAACTCTATGTTTATTGAATCTAATGTTATAACCAGCCAAATATGTATTGATTTTGTTATTTAAACTGCTAAGATTCGTCTACTTACCAGAAATCAGATACAAAGTGGGCAAATCCAACTTTTCCTTGATCAGACCTTTGATCAAAGACAATTATAGTGCAAGAAAGTCATTTTAAAACCTTCTTTATTTTTGCCAAGGACTCCATTCACCACTTGGCACCAAGAGTGGGTAGATCAGTACTCATTTGTTTGACATAAACCGACCCCAACACCATCTACGATGTGTGTAAGTTACAGTGAACCTTATTTACATCCTCCGCCACTATTTCACGTAGGCCTACTACATTTGTTTGACATAAACCGACCCCAACACCATCTACGATGTGTGTAAGTTACAGTGAACCTTATTTACATCCTCCGCCACTATTTCACGTAGGCCTACTACATTTGTTTGACATAAACCGACCCCAACACCATCTACGATGTGTGTAAGTTAGTGAACCTTATTTACATCCTCCGCCACTATTTCACGTAGGCCTACTATATTTGTTTGACATAAACCGACCCCAACACCATCTACGATGTGTGTAAGTTACAGTGAACCTTATTTACATCCTCCGCCACTATTTCACGTAGGCCTACTACATTTTTTTGACATAAACCGACCCCAACACCATCTACGATGTGTGTAAGTTACAGTGAACCTTATTTACATCCTCCGCCACTATTTCACGTAGGCCTACTACATTTGTTTGACATAAACCGACCCCAACACCATCTACGATGTGTGTAAGTTAGTGAACCTTATTTACATCCTCCGCCACTATTTCACGTAGGCCTACTACATTTGTTTGACATAAACCGACCCCAACACCATCTACGTTGTGTGTAAGTTACAGTGAACCTTATTTACATCCTCCGCCACTATTTCACGTTGGCCTACTACATTTGTTTGACATAAACCGACCCCAACACCATCTGCGATGTGTGTAAGTTACAGTGAACTTTATTTACATCCTCCGCCACTATTTCACGTAGGCCTACTACATTTGTTTGGCATAAACCGACCCCAACACCATCTACGATGTGTGTAAGTTAGTGAACCTTATTTACATCCTCCGCCACTATTTCACGTAGGCCTACTACATTTGTTTGACATAAACCGACCCCAACACCATCTACGATGTGTGTAAGTTACAGTGAACCTTATTTACATCCTCCGCCACTATTTCACGTAGGCCTACTACATTTGTTTGACATAAACCGACCCCAACACCATCTACGATGTGTGTAGGTTAGTGAACCTTATTTACATCCTCCGCCACTATTTCACGTAGGCCTACTACATTTGTTTGACATACACCGACCCCAACACCATCTACGTTGTGTGTAAGTTACAGTGAACCTTATTTACATCCTCCGCCACTATTTCACGTAGGCCTACTACATTTGTTTGACATACACCGACCCCAACACCATCTACGTTGTGTGTAAGTTACAGTGAACCTTATTTACATCCTCCGCCACTATTTCACGTAGGCCTACTACATTTGTTTGACATACACCGACCCCAGCACCATCTACGATGTGTGTAAGTTACAGTGAACCTTATTTACATCCTCCGCCACTATTTCACGTAGGCCTACTACATTTGTTTGACATAAACCGACCCCAACACCATCTACGATGTGTGTAAGTTACAGTGAACCTTATTTACATCCTCCGCCACTATTTCACGTAGGCCTACTACATTTGTTTGACATAAACCGACCCCAACACCATCTACGATGTGTGTAAGTTACAGTGAACCTTATTTACATCCTCCGCCACTATTTCACGTAGGCCTACTACATTTGTTTGACATAAACCGACCCCAACACCATCTACGATGTGTGTAAGTTACAGTGAACCTTATTTACATCCTCCGCCACTATTTCACGTAGGCCTACTACATTTGTTTGACATAAACCGACCCCAACACCATCTACGATGTGTGTAAGTTACAGTGAACCTTATTTACATCCTCCGCCACTATTTCACGTAGGCCTACTACATTTGTTTGACATAAACCGACCCCAACACCATCTACGATGTGTGTAAGTTACAGTGAACCTTATTTACATCCTCCGCCACTATTTCACGTAGGCCTACTACATTTGCTTGACATAAACCGACCCCAACACCATCTACGATGTGTGTAAGTTACAGTGAACCTTATTTACATCCTCCGCCACTATTTCACGTAGGCCTACTACATTTGTTTGACATAAACCGACCCCAACACCATCTACGATGTGTGTAAGTTACAGTGAACCTTATTTACATCCTCCGCCACTATTTCACGTAGGCCTACTACATTTGCTTGACATAAACCGACCCCAACACCATCTACGATGTGTGTAAGTTACAGTGAACCTTATTTACATCCTCCGCCACTATTTCACGTAGGCCTACTACATTTGTTTGACATAAACCGACCCCAACACCATCTACGATGTGTGTAAGTTACAGTGAACCTTATTTACATCCTCCGCCACTATTTCACGTAGGCCTACTACATTTTTTTGACATAAACCGACCCCAACACCATCTACGATGTGTGTAAGTTACAGTGAACCTTATTTACATCCTCCGCCACTATTTCACGTAGGCCTACTACGCGCGTATATTGATGTATTTTTAAAATTTGTTCAATATCGAAATTGATATTTAGCTCTTTGACGGCGCGGCGCCATACCGGGCAGGCGCCAGGTGGACGACTGTGATTGGTGGACAGATGGACCCGCGATATCCGACACGCACGCACGCGCACACCTGTCCGCACGCGCCGCACGCGTCGCACGCCCGTGCCGTGAAATTAATTAACACCGGGTAATAGTGGCCACCTGGCTCCCGGTCGGTTAGCCGTGACTTACCCGCCTCGTGAAATCACTGTTGATCACTTTATTATAGGAATACCGTTGTACAGGCTGCGCTGGGATTAGAGGCACATTTAGGGGAGTTGGGAGCGCGAGCTCCAAGCTTTTCCGTAGAAAAAAAATTATGTTTAAGAAAGCGTTTGAAGCAAATGGCAACATGCAATTCTTACCTGTCTCACACTACACTCGAATAACGCTCGAATATTCTCCAGAAAGTTCACTTCACATTTTTCACTGCTTACGACAATGTAAACAGACAATGTAACGGTATTCGGTGTTTGCAGCTCCCATACTATTCGCGAGTACGACGAGCATTCTCCCTAAGGTGCACTGAACATGTGACTGCTTATCAACAATGCAAAGATTCAGTATTCGGTGCTCGTGCAGTACCCATGTCTCATACTATTATTACATACGTCTTACTTTAAAATGTAGGTCAGGGTTGAGATGCTAGTTATATCGCTCGGTTCAAAAACCTTGCCTACCCCAATAAGGGAACAACAAGATTTGGTATGACATTATCAGAGGCATTTTTTTAATGATTCAGCTATCGTGTTCCACTGTTCACTCCTGTTCAGTTTGTAATACGACAGGAGTATACAATACAATACACGAGTTGTTTGTAATACAAGGGGTGTTTACGATGGGTTATTTGTTATTGTTCCTGATATATCAAATATAAAGGGCGAATTTCGGTCGTTCGAATTGTTGCAATTTGAGAAAGGAGACATATTTGGGACACATCCTTAAACATTCACAGCAACAGAAATTAGGCTAGACTTATAGGGCTCTGAATCTTTGCACATGCGATAAACCTTTTGTAGTAAAAGTAAAGCTTTATAAAGTTTCGGGAGAGTCGAATACCATTACTAAACATTTTAGAAGGTATATTTTTACTTACAGTCAATTAAGCATCCTCTGCAAATATTTCTGCAAGAGGAACTTCACCAATAACGTAATATGATACAGGTCTAGCCACGTGTTCTCTTCTTCCGCACACAGACAAACAGACTTTCAGAATTCTCGGGTGACCAACCAAAGGAACCGCCTATCCGTAGGCCGCACAAATTATTTCACCAAATTAATTTTCCACGCGTAATTTCACAATCTTTATCCTAACCATTCAGTTTTTACTACATTGGATTTTATCGAAGTATCGTTTTTACTTTAAGCGCTTGTGGGTTCTCAAATTTGTTTTTCAGGAGTTTTGTTTTCGCTTTTGATGTTGGTCAGTTTATGAAATTATGAATACCTGGAATTAATCGATGTTGACAGAACAAGGTCAAAGGAATAGAAAAAGCAAATTTGGTTGTCTAAAGCCGCGTTTACACCGGAGTTCGGAACACGTGTTTCCAACAAATGTTCCTAACAAACCAAGAAACACCACTTTTTGAAAAGAAACATTTTGATGTTCGGAACAGGTTTTTAGTGTTTACAACAGAAATTTTGTTTCCCGCCAGAAGTCGGTAAAGATCAAAGGGTGTTCTAAACATTTGTTTGGAACACATGTTTCAGTACTACGCTGTATACAACACTTCCCCGCTATCCCCCGCGCCTAACCACCACCACGTGACCACGCGCCGCTCCCGCGCTGTCATTAACCATTAAGAAGATCTATTACAGCTTCACACACCTCAGGTACAAATAAAGAGATCGTCGATTTTGAGATCTTGAACAAGTAGCTCAAGCTTGTGTATGAGTCGCCAAAAGCCAAAAAGCGCAAGGTAACTGCAAGTTTTTCTTTTACAGAAATAGCCTTCCTGTAATTGGTGTCCATTTTGCTAAGCTTCTGGCCAACCATAGGGGTTAAATATTCAAAGTCAGCACTGGACATTCTCAAAAGTTTTTGAAACTCCCGTCCGTCCGCAGTTCTCCCGATCAGGTCATTGCCACTGTATTTTGATCTGGATTGCAGTGACGGTCTCACCCAGAACCGTCTCGGTCTCCGTTGTTTAGATAAGATCACACACGCCACCGCGGCCAGTAAAACATCCTCTTCTGTAGTCATCTCGAGAAGGACTGACCTCGTGTCCTCGGGAACGCGGGAACGGTGAATGAATTGTTTCGAACAAAATCAAAGAAAAGTGCACTATCTGTTGTAAACTTTTGTTACAAACGAATGTTAGAAACAAGTGTTTGCAACAAAAAGTTCCAAACATTTTGTTCCAAACTCCGGTGTAAACGCGGCTTAATGCAGGTGTTGGACGTATATTTTATTCATTAGAAAATTATCACAAATACCTTCACGCAGGATTTCTATTTTAGTAGAAGAAGTAAATGCGTTGGTAAATTCAACGGCTAAAATTCTCTTCGCCGCCACAGAATAAAGAAGATCAAGTATTCCAGTTGGTAATAGGTTGTTCGACGTTCCTACGTCATATTATTAGTGAATTTCCTATGGAAAGTGAACTATTAACATGACCTGCACGGTGAAACTTAAGCCCGGGACCGCCATAGAAGTTCCTAACGTGATCCTCTGAACACGTTTTGGGGGGTCGTTCAAAATTATATCTGTATATGTGTGTGTTTACACTCTAAATTTGTCCGATTTACTTCAAATTTAGTAGGGACGTTCCTTCCTATAATCAGTTGGACAAGTTCGTTGGGGGGGGGGGAAATCGGAAAACTCTAAACCTATTTTTCGGGGATTATTCTTTCGAATTTAGAGATTTTGGGCTCAAAAAGGGTCAGAAAAGACCCGGATATAAAATTATTACATGTAAAAATATGGGAATTAGCGAGGCAAAAGTTGTAAGCTCTCTCTCGTCATTCTAGCATAAATATTCACCTAGTTATTAAAGCAAATGTGTACCGACTAAACACATTACGTTGTCTTTAGGGGTTTTACATTAGAAAAACCTGTTATTCATTTGTTGGTGTACTTTTATAATCCCAAGCATTCTCACGTCTACTTTCAAGCCTGACTGGACCTTCTTCTAACCTTATAATGCGCAAAATTGTATTCCCAGCATTGCAGGTAAACGAAACGAGGAGCATCAGAACATAAAATACCCCCGTCGCAGCAAACCTGCATACTCAGCGAATTTCCAATGAATATATAACATAACACTTAACAGGATTCATCAGAAATGTATTCACAAACAAGCGATATTTAAAATATTAATTATTCTCCATAAGAATAACATTGGGGATGAGTACGCAGGTTTGCTGCAACAAGGCACGCAAAATAAAGGGTTTTTATGCAAATATCAATAGAACTCATCTTAGTGAAGTCACATACAAAGTTTCATCCATATACATTCATAAATAAGCGATATATAACATTTTAAGTATTTCCCATAAGAATAACATGGGGACCAAGTACCTAGGTTTGCTGCTACAGAAACCATAGGCGAAAAATTGTTTTTCTGTGCAAAAAACAATAAACCATAACCAGATCAAGCCATATACCAAATTTTGCCAGTTTATGTTCATAAATAAGCAAGATATACAATTTTTCTTTTTCTCCATAAGAATAACATTAGACAACGTACTGTGTTTAGCACTTTCAATATCTCGGTAACCAATTGACGTAGAGCAATGATCAAAATACCAAATTGTTTGTTTTTTAAGCTGAATTCAATGGTATAAATATTTGATTTAAATTAAAATTACATGTGAAAACCCCAAAAAACACATTTTTGGGGTACAAAACCCCCCTTCGGATGGTGCGATTCATCTGGTTTTCGAACTTGTTCAAATAAATGGTACTTTACACATTTGTACCAAATTTCATTAAGATCGGACCCTTTTTACGAGAGTTATCGTGCTTACGGACACATATATATATATATATATATATATATATATATATATATATATACATATATAAAAATTTGAACGAATGGTGTTTTTGGCATCTGGGGACCTCAAAATGAAAAGTTATCATGGTCTCGGGCTTAAGTCTTACCATGAGACCTACGGTAATAGCTTCTTCCCTATAGGGGAAATTCGCTAAAATCAATGTTTTCAGATTTCAATAAAAATTGGAATAAATATATGTTTTTACACAGATTTTGAATTTTAAAAGTTTGTTATGTGGAAATTCACTTCCCTCACGTCAGCTTGACGCGTGCGAACTCGTTATTCTAATTTGATTATTTTTATAGGAATACTCCTTATAAGCTCCTGTAAGGTGTTTATCACGTATAACACCTTACGTTACATGTTTAACGTATATAGCATAAAAAACGCGCATTCTTATATCTTAAATAGTATATTTGTGGCTGTGAAAAGAAAACTCAGTTCATGTGTTCTATATAAATTTGAGTATTAATTAATAATTAAAAACATAATTCTGAAGAAAAGAGGGGATAATCTATTATCATTATGTTAATATCCTGAATTTATTATCACTCGATGAATACAATGACATTAGAGGCAGACAAATACAACATATTCTATAATAAAAACATGAGCGTTTTAGTCATGCTGTTGAAAATTTAATCAGACCTTATCCAAATAGTGGCTTGTCAATTCTTCAAAGTGACTGACAGCCAGACAACGTACAGGAGGAGGGCCCGTGATCCTGGCCCTCTCTAATCCCGGTGTCCCCGCTAGCAGTAATGCCCGGAGCTATTAGCCTGCATTGGGTGCTATACGCACACACACAAACACACCGCCGCCGATTGTATGGAGAGCACCGCACTTACATCTTCCACCTTATTTATTGTCCGCATAATCCGGGCTTTATGGCAATCGCAGAATTGCCCCAAAATGTCCTGTTTCCAGATTTGATTAATCAGCTCGCCATTGACGCATGGCAGGTGCGGATTTTCTGGTCGTCAATTGTGTTATTAGCAGGACAAAGCCTTTATTGTTTCCCTAGGATGATGAAATGATAAATTCATGAATGTTTTAAAATAATGAGATCTATAAATGTCTATAAACGTTAATACCCTAGCCTTATTACGCGTGTAAATATATTGTTTACAATGGAGAAAACGAGCGTTGCAGATGTCCGTAGGAATATTGTTTACGATGTGTAAAACGAGCGTTGCAGATGTCCGTAGGAATATTGTTTACGATGGGGAAAACGAGCGTTGCAGAGGTCCATAGGAATATTGTTTCCGATGGGAAAAACGAGCGTTGCAGATGTCCGTAGGAATATTGTTTACGATGGGGAAAACGAGCGTTGCAGAGGTCCGTATAAGTATTGTTTACGATGGGATGAACGAGCGTTGCAGATGTCCGTAGGAATATTGTTTACGATGGGGAAAACGAGCGTTGCAGAGGTCCGTATAAGTATTGTTTACGATGGGATGAACGAGCGTTGCAGATGTCCGTAGGAGTATTGTTTACGATGGGGAAAACGAGCGTTGCAGAGGTCCGTATAAGTATTGTTTACGATGGGGAAAACGAGCGTTGCAGATGTCCGTAGGAATATTGTTTACGATGGGAAAAACGAGTGTTACAGAAGTCCTTAGGAGTATTGTTTACGATGGGATAAACGAGCGTTGCAGAAGTCCGTAGGAGTATTGTTTACGATGGGGAAAACGAGCGTTGCAGAGGTCCTCACGATTATTAGTGAATTTCCTATGGAAAGTGAACTATTAGCGTGACTCGCACGGTGAAACTTAAGCCCGGGACCACCATAGAAGTTCCTAACGTAACCCCCTGAACACGTTTTGGGGGTTCGTTTAAAATTTTATATATATATATATATATATATATATATATATATATATATGTGCAGGCACTCTAGCGGTCGCATCTTTTGTCCGATTTACTTCAAATCTGGTAGGGACGTTCCTCTCTATAATCAGGTGGACAAGTTCGTTGGGCAAAACAATCGTAAAACTCTAAACCCCTTTTTTGGGGATCAATCTTTCAAATTTCGAGTTGTTGGGCCCAAAAAGGGTCAGAAAAGCCCCTGATGTGAAATTAACGAAGGTAAAAAAATGGGAAGTAGTGTGGCGAAACTTTTAAGCCCTCTCTCGTCATTCTAGCATATATATTTACCGAGTTATTAAAGGAAATGAGTATTGACCAATCACAGTACGTTGTCTTATGGGGGTTTTACATTAGAAAAGCCTGTTAATCATTTTTTGGTGTACTTTTATTATCCCCAACAACCTCACGCCTACTTTAAAGCCTGACTGGACCTTCTCCTAACCTTATAATGCGCAAAATTGTATTCCCATCATTGCAGGTAAATAGAACCAGGAGTATCAGAACAGCCAAAAAATCAGTTTTTTCAGATTTGAATAAAAATTGGAATAATTGTATGTTTTTAAAGCCCAAGACTGATTTTGAGTTTTTATAGTTTTTTATTTGGAAATTCACTTCCCTCACGTCAGCGTGCTGCGTGCGAACTCGTTGTTTACTTCTGCGATAATTAGGTCAACAACACACTCTAACAGAATATTAAAATAATAAGAATGTAAATACTGCTCTTGTAGTTACTAAGAAATAGCACATAATATTTCCATTACACAGGTAAATATTCTTTAGAAAACTCCTCTTTCCACATTTACAACACCTAGCAAACCTAATGATTAGTTTAGCTTTCTTAAAAATTTGTAAAAAAAAAGTATTTATAGGTTTTTAATACGATTAACTTGATTCTACAAGTTGGATGTGTGTAGCCGTTGTAAAGTCCAACCCTGCAAACTCAACAACATTGTACCACGTGATGGACCAGAGCCTTAAAATCTTTGCTACAAATTTGAAATTGTATAACGATTTCTACATATCTGTTTTTGATACCGTAACAATCGAAATATAACTTTAAATATAAGGGGATGTATTGTTTGGTTTATTATTTATGACACTCTACCACTTGAGAGTTTCTTTGACAAATCACAAGTTATTTTTGTTGAGCTGATCTGATGATTTTGTTGCGATATAAAACTCCTCAAACCCAATGTTAAAATGTTCAATTTAGAGGACTTTCCAATTGATACCCGAGGATCAAAAACTCATAATTGCAAAGTTAAAGCAAAATCATTCCGCGAGAATCCGAGATAAATAATTAATTAATAATAATTTGTGTTCCATGACAAAGATGGGGAAATCTTTCAACCAGGTAAGGTAGGCCTGAGTCCTACATACCCATTCCCTTGCACTACATACTTAGTCATTGCTCGTTTAACAGTACAGGTTACAGATAAAGGTACGAACAGCCATTTCAAACATACAATGGGATATACATGAGGCAGAGTATATGATAGCTGACTATTTGAGAGTTATTCTCACTTGTGCTTGACATTCCGACTGTAGAGCGTAATTAGATAGTGTTCCAGACACACACTTATAAAAAGTTCAACTATAAACAGTATTCTCTACTAATACTATTTGTAGTAGACTGTGCTCGTGGTGTAGGTACCAATTCTTTTACCGCAAATCTGAAGAAAAAACTAAAACTGAACAACAAGTACTCATTGAAATAATCATTGAACCATCAACAAACATTTCAACAATTTCGCCTGCATCAAAGGTATTTTAGCGAATTTCCCCTATAGGGAAGAAGCTATTACCGTAGTCGGCATGGTAAGACCTAGGCCCGGGACCATGATAACTTTTCGTTTTGAGGTCCCCAGACCCCAAAAACACCATTCGTTCAATACTGTATATATATATATATATATATATATATATATATATATATATATATATATATATATATATGTATATATATGTGTCCGTGAGCACGATAACTCTCGTAAAAATTATCCGATTTTGATGAAATTTGGTATAAACGTGTAAAGCAACATTTATGACTTTAAGTTCGAAAACCAGCCAGATCGCTCTATCCGAAGGGGTATTTTGGGGGGGTTTTGTACCCCAAAAATGGGTTTTTTGAATTTTTTATATATAATTTTGGAAATAGTCAAATTTTAGTTTTACCATTGGATTCAGCTTAAAAAAACCCACAATTTGGTATTTTGATCATTTCTCTACGTCAATTGGTTACCGAGATATTGAAAGTGCTAAACACAGTACGTTGTCTAATGTTATTCTTATGGAGGAAAAGAAAAATTTTATATCTCGCTTATTTATGCACGTATACTGACGAAACTTGGTATACGGCTTCATCTGGTTGTGGACCATTGATATTTGCTCAAAAAATTTTTTTTTGCCAAAGGCTCCCTTAGCAGCAAACCTGCGTACTCAGCTCCATGTTATTCTTATGGAGAATAAGTAACGTGTTATCTCCCTTAATTATGAAAATAAATTAATGAAATTTGGTATGTGGCTTTACCTAAATGAGTTATATTGATATTTGTATAAAACCCCATTTTTTGTGTTCCTTCTTTCAGCAAACCTGCATACTCAGCCGCCATGTTATTCTTATGGAGAATAATTAAAATGTCATAAATCGTTTATTTATGAATGTATATTGATGAAACTTGGTATGTGGCTTTATGTGGTATTAAGATACATATATATGCATTGGAAATTCGCTGAGTACGCAGGTTTGCTGCTACGGGGGTATTTACTATTTTTATTTTTGACCCTATCCAAACCAATTATGAACATTCCAACGTGTCTAAAGCTACTATGAGATAATTTACAAAGTCCTTCATCTCAAAACTATTCCCTAGATTAGTTTACACATAACTTATCGCTGTTCCATCTAGGATCACTCTATCGTATTTAAACCCGATCCGCTTAGTAAACAAGCAATAATTCCACGTTTAGCCCCCGGCTACAGTTCACGGTTGTCTGGCATTATCAGTCGTCCAGTAACAACCGTGAGTGTGCGTGTGAGTGCGCGTGAGTGTGGGGCGGCAGATGCGAGCTACCCCTATAACCACCCGCGCGCACCCCAGATTCGCTGCATTGATTTCTACACAAACTGCTCACACGTGCTATTGTGCTACTGCCCCCGGAGCCATTTAAATGATGACGTTTTAACGTACCTGGTGACAGTTTATGTAGGCCGTACAAACAGAACTCCGGTTGCAAGTGAAAACTGTTAAACAGTGACGCGATAAAGAAGAAGGAAAATCAGTGCCCATGAAAGTGTGACAGGCAGCTAATATCAGACTATTTGTGGGTAGTGACCAACACATAAATAGAGTAACGAACAGAACTCCGGTCTGCCAGTGAACATAATTTTAAAACAGTGACGCGCTGAATGAAGACGTCCGTAAAGCAACGCATAGTGTCTACAAAAAGCGTAACAGACTCTATACAAAGTATTTGGGTTCACCGTCGTTCAAATAGAACAACGGTTTGGATGTAAAACTGACAACAGTACTCAGATTAAAAATACCCCCGTCGCAGCAAACCTGCATACTCAGCGAATTTCCAATGAATATATAACAAAACACATTAAAACACTTAACAGGATTTATAAGAAATGTATTCACAAACAAGCGATATTTAAAATATTAATTATTCTCCATAAGAATAACATTGGGGATGAGTATGCAGGTTTGCTGCAACAAGGCACACAAAATAATGGGTTTTTATGCAAATATCAATAGAACTCATCTTAGTGAAGTCACATACCAAGTTTCATCCGTATACATTCATAAATAAGCGATATATAACATTTTAAGTATTTTCCATAAGAATAACATGGGGACCAAGTACCTAGGTTTGCTGCTACAGGAACCATAGGCGAAAAATTGTTTTTTTGTGCAAACAACAATAAACCACAACCAGATCAAGCCATATACCAAATTTTGCTAGTTTATGTTCATAAATAAGCGAGATATGCAATTTTTCTTTTTCTCCATAAGAATAACATTAGACAAAGTACTGTGTTTATCACTTTCAATATCTCGGTAACCAATTGACGTAGAGCAATGATCAAAATACCAAATTGTTTGTTTTATTTTAGCTGAATTCAATGGTATAAATTAAAATTTGATTAAAATTAAAATTACATGTAAAAACCCCCCTTCGGATAGTGCGATTCATCTGGTTTTCAAACTCGTTCAAATAAATGGTACTTTACACATTTGTACCAAATTTCATTAAGATCGGGCCTTTTTTACGAGAGTTATCGTGCTTACGGACACACACACATATATATATATATAAATATATATATATACATATATAACAATTTGAACGAATGGTGTTTTTTGCATCTGGGGACCTCAAAATGAAAAGTTATCATGGACCCGGGCTTAAGTCTTACCATGAGACCTACGGTAATAGCTTCTTGCCTATAGGGGAAATTCGCTAATAAGGTAGAAGAGAATATCATAGTGCACAAATAATATGAAACCCTCAAGTTGTCAGATTGCCTCATGTCATGTAAGTTAATTATAATGACGGTTCTTTATTTTAAAGTAAACAATTTACAGCCATGCCACAATACTGGGTAGTTACGTAGCAAAGTTAAATACCGACACATCATGATTACGAAATCCTGAAGGACCATCCAACCAAGTATTAGGGACTACCAGCATACAAACAGCACTATGGCTTGGATACCAATACCGATTCGAATAAGAAAACAATTGGAGTTAAATGAAAAATAACTGAAAAAACAGTTTTGTTAAATTATTACGTTTTCCTGGTCATGAAGAAAGACGATTTTCCTCGGAAAAAGTAGTTGGTAAATCGCAACGATCACAATATCTGCTATACAGCTACTTAAGTTGTTAGCGATTGTTGTCACCCAGTAGGATTACACAGTAGGCTTGGGCTTTAAAAACAATTACAGTATGTACTATTTTATATACTGTAAAATGTTTCTTAAAATGTTTTCGGAAAAGAAAGGAAGGAAAATGCACAGTCATTTTTCGGTGAGTTCGTGGCTCCGCCGAAAACCAAAATAATGAGAGATGGGTTTCTTACGGGATACCGAGCGCTAGCATTGACTTTAGGGTCATAGTCAATCCCCACAGCAGAGATCTGTGATTGGGCCTAATGATGACCGGTGTAACTGGTTGAAATCGATCGCCTTGTACCATCTATTATGTATATTTCACTGTCTTGTATGTAAGTACAGTATAAGTGTAAATATACTTTGTAGTTTTGTAAGACGTATTTTATTCATCCTGTAACAACACGTATTATGCTACTGAAGAAAAAAATATTAACATAATACACTAAGTTTATTCCATAATTAGGGGCCATACACATATTACGTAACGCACTTAAGGGGTAGAGGGAGGAGGTGTGGCGTTGCGTTATACTGCGTTATGTGGGGGAGGGGGGTTGGATCAACGTAATGTAACTCACACAAATTAACCCTAAGAGCTGGCGCGCTCCCGCATCTATTGATACTGTTATCAATCTTTTAAAATTAAAAAATAATCAAATTGATATCTAAATCAACGTTACAGTTAGTTATATAAAAAAATTCCATCATACTATTTAATAACAGTAAAACTAAAAAAAATACATAACGTGTTTTGAGTAAGTTCTGTATTGCTTTTTACCTATGTTTTGCGTTGTTTTACAGTGCAAAATCATGACGTAATACAGTACTGCGCAATGTCACCCACATATTTAGTTTGCTAAGTTAATTTGTATTTCTATTAGCCATAAATATTTGTTATGTTTTAGATGATATAGTTAATTTTTTTGTTTTTAGCGAATTTCCCTATAGGGAAGAAGCTATTACCGTAGGTCTCATGCCCGAGACCATGATAACTTTTTGTTTTGAGGTCCCCAGATGTTCAAAACACTATTCGTTCAAATTTATATATATATATGTCCGTGAATGCGATAACTTAAGTAAAAAACGTCCGATTTCGATGGAATTTGGCTCAAATGTGTAAACTGACATTTATGACTTTAAGTTCGAAAACAAAAAAATCGGACCATGGGAAAGGGGGTTTATGGGGGTTTTAAATTTTCCAAAAATCGTTTTTTTGCATTTATCACCCTAAAATTGTAAAAATACTTAATTTTGGTTTTGACCATGTTATAGAGCTTAAAAAAAACAAATAATATGGTAGGTTGAATTATTAACCTAGGTTAAGTGGTTGCGGGAAAAATCCAAAAAACATGCTCATAAAATCTCCCATGTTAATCTTATGGGAAAAAGGTTTTTGGCTTTTCATCGGTTAATTTTACTTTAAACTTCACATTTGCTTTTACCAATCACTTCAGCTCTACAAAACAATCATTTTGGTGTTTAAATTGTGATTCTACGTCCAACCGTTGCAGAGATATTCAAAGTGCTAAACACAGTACGTTGTCCAATGTTATCCTTATATAAAATAATGAGACTAAACAAAATTTGATATCTTGATTATTTATGAATGTATATTGATGGAACTTGGTATGTGGCTTCTCGTTGTACTGGTATATTGATATTTTTACAAAAAATAAATGTTTTGTTGGTTGTCCCCGTAGCAGCTAACCTGCATACTCAGCCCTAATGTTATTCTTATGGAGAATAAGTAATGTTTTATATAAACATAAATTATATACATAAATTAATTATAAACATAAATTAATAAAACATGGTAAGTAGCTTCACCTGGTTCATTTATATTGATAATTGCATAAAAACTCATTTCTTATCTTCCTCGTTGCAGCAAACCTGCGTACTCAGTCCTAATGTTATTGTTATCGGGAATAAATCAAATGTTATAAATCACTTATGAATCTATTTTTGTCAAACTTGGTTTGTGGCTTTATGTAGTAGTGAGAAACATATAAATGCATTGGAAATTCGCTGAGTACGCAGGTTTCCTGCGACGGGGGGTATTAATTATTAGTTTGTTTGTATACATTTTGTTTTTAAATAAGTTATTCAAAAATGTTGTTAAAAGAACGTAATTTAAAGGCTAATGATTTATTGAAATCCATAATCCAAATTGCTAATAAAACTATGTTAAAAAGCTTTTTGCTGTTTTAAAGCCACATTGGTGGGTGGGGGTGGGGGGAAAATGGCCAAGCGTTATGGTGCGTTACATGAGGGAGGGGGGTCTGAAATGACGAAAAAATGCGTTACTTAATATGTGTATGGCCCTTACTTGTTTTATAATTTTATTTTATAAGAATTAATAACCATGATATTCTTACGGTGAAAAAACTTACTTTAAGTTGGCCTATGTTTTTCAGAATGGAAGTATAGAAAATATAAAACAACTTTGTACATTTATCCATCGAAAAATTATTATACTTTATTAAACTTTGCCACCTCAGAAAACAGTTTACAAGTTTCGTTTACAAAAATTATCTTAGAGTAAAAACATTCTTTACTTTTGCAGTTTCACTTAAAAAGTTTTTTTCTCTGTCAATTATCATCCTTAGCATGAACGCAATGAAGGAACGCATGAAGCAATGTAAACAATGACGATCACAATACCCCGCCCTCCAACTTACCATTATTGAGACATTAAACAAGCGCGCGCTGTGTTGATTGTTGATTTTCCGCAAATTCCCGCTCAAAGCGCAGCCTCAGTTCCCAGGCGCAGGCGGCGGCGAGACTAACGAGATATTAACACGCGTTACACGCCTGACACGCGTGTCACGGCACGTTCGACACGCCAGCGCTGCAGGGGGAGGAAGTCGTAAGTTCCGCGATTATTGGCTGATTTATCGCCAAAATGACTATTTCTGGTGGTTAGATTGGTTAGGATTGTTTTTAAGAGGTTTTGCCTTACTTTGCTCGTCCACTATACGATAAGATCTGAGCGTAGTATGTTTCCAGCAAAGCAAGGAATGAGCCGTTACAGTACGAGTTGTACTGAACAAATTTACAAGCCAGGGCCGGGATTCGAACCCACGGCAGGGTCGCTGTCACGGTTCCGGAGTCTGTCGCCTTGACCACAAGCCAGGGCCGGGATTCGAACCCACGGCAGGGTCGCTGTCACGGTTCCGGAGTCTGTCGCCTTGACCACAAGCCAGGGCCGGGATTCGAACCCACGGCAGGGTCGCTGTCACGGTTCCGGAGTCTGTCGCCTTGACCACAAGCCAGGGCCGGGATTCGAACCCACGGCAGGGTCGCTGTCACGGTTCCGGAGTCTGTCGCCTTGACCACAAGCCAGGGCCGGGATTCGAACCCACGGCAGGGTCGCTGTCACGGTTCCGGAGTCTGTCGCCTTGACCACAAGCCAGGGCCGGGATTCGAACCCACGGCAGGGTCGCTGTCACGGTTCCGGAGTCTGTCGCCTTGACCACAAGCCAGGGCCGGGATTCGAACCCACGGCAGGGTCGCTGTCACGGTTCCGGAGTCTGTCGCCTTGACCACAAGCCAGGGCCGGGATTCAAACCCACGGCAGGGTCGCTGTCACGGTTCCGGAGTCTGTCGCCTTGACCACAAGCCAGGGCCGGGATTCGAACCCACGGCAGGGTCGCTGTCACGGCAGGGTCGCTGTCACGGCAGGGTCGCTGTCACGGCAGGGCCGCTGTCACGGCAGGGTCGCTGTCACGGCAGGGTCGCTGTCACGGCAGGGTCGCTGTCACGGCAGGGTCGCTGTCACGGCAGGGTCGCTGTCACGGTTCCGGAGTCTGTCGCCTTGACCACAAGCCAGGGCCGGGATTCGAACCCACGGCAGGGTCGCTGTCACTGCAGGGTCGCTGTCACGGCAGGGTCGCTGTCACGGCAGGGTCGCTGTCACGGCAGGGTCGCTGTCACGGCAGGGCCGCTGTCACGGCAGGGTCGCTGTCACGGCAGGGTCGCTGTCACGGCAGGGTCGCTGTCACGGCAGGGTCGCTGTCACGGCAGGGTCGCTGTCACGGCAGGGTCGCTGTCACGGCAGGGTCGCTGTCACGGCAGGGTCGCTGTCACGGTTCCGGACCACAAGCCAACGACTCACAATTTCGTTTTTTGACTTGAAAGACTAATTCAAATAAGACTATGTTAGCAATTACAACGTTATACGCTCTCCTTTAAATCTATACTTATTTAATAGGCGAGCAGGTTTTTTGTGACAATCACTCCTCCTAAACTACTGGACCGATTTTCATGTTTTTGGTGTCATTGGAAAGAGCCTAACGTGAAGTTGTGCAGGAAACTTTTTTATACAGAAATAATTTGTGAATGAGGCCCTGGGGCCCCTTAAATTTGAGGTTTTTTCCCATAAGCTTAACATTGGGAAATAACTATAAGTTTTAAGCAATCAGCTGGATAGAGTAAACACAGTTAATCAGCAGGCCATTTTGGCTTTGGAACGGTAACACAATATTTATAAATGATGATCGCGAGCGAAGCCGTGACAGGTTTACTAGTATAAATAAATTAACTGTGTTTAAAAGAAGTAATATTGTTTGCTAATAATTTATTAAAGTTGATTCGAAAATTATTTAAGGCATAAGTTTTGGTAGTACTAAAATTTAATTCAAATTTATCTCATTAAAGTAAATCACCATAATAGTAAGCTTTATTAATATATTTTTACTCTTTTCAGAAGCATTTTTTGCTAAGTTGAAACATTTATTTTGTAACAAATAAGTTTATTCTCATTTAAGTTCGAATTTTTGAAATAGTATGTAGGGAAAACAAATTTATATTTATTTGGATGTTTTCGTTGCGTTAGTTATGTTTTTCTTTTCTTATAAGTATACGCGATCGATCCGCTATTGGTTTTATTGTTCACAGTGTTCAAATTTGAAAACTCTTGACGAGTAAAGTAGTTCTCCTGATTCCTTGTATTTTGGTTTTGTTTCAGTTGTTCGAGTTGTTCGAATTAGCCTATAAGCTTTTGGGCTATGACCTTTGTTTAATGTTTGTGAGTCTCCCCAATAAAGTACCTTATGTAAGTACCCATTCAACACATAAATAATACAATATTTTGCAAGTTTCTAAGTTTCTAGATATGTTGGCTGTACTATAATGCACAACAAAAAATACCCCCGTCGCAGCTTACCTGCGTACTCAGCGAATTTCCAATGAATATATATGTCTTAATAACACATTAAGCCTCTTACCAGAATTCATAAGAAATATATTCATAAATAAGTGATATTTAAAATATTCATTATTATTCATAAGAATAACATTAGGGATGAGTATGCAGGTTTGCTGCAACAAGGAACAAAAATAATGGGTTTTTATGCAAATATCAACGGAACTCATTTAAGTGAAGTCACATACGAAGTTTCATCCATATTCATTCATAAATAAGTGTTATATAACATTTTTATTATTCTCCATAAGAATAACATGGGGACCGAGTATCTAGGTTTGCTGCTATGGGAACTATGTGCGAAAAATTGGTTTTTTGTTCAAACAACAACAAACCACAATCACATAACGCGATATACCAAGTTTCGTCAGTTTATGTTCATAAATAACCGAGATATACAATTTTTCTTTTTCTCCATAAGAATAACATTGGACAACGTACTGTGTTTAGCACTTTGAATATCTCAGTAACCAATTGACGTAGAGCAATGATCTAAGTACCAAATTGTTTGTTTTTTTTAAGCTGAATTCAATGGTATAGATTAAAATTTGATTTAAATAACAATTACCTGTGAAAACTCTAAAAAAAACATTTTTGGGGTACAAAACCCCCCCAAAACCCCCCTTTGGATGGTGCGATTTGTCTGATTTTCGAACTCGTTCAAATAAATGGTACTTTACATATTTGTACCAAATTTCATTAAGATCGGAGCTTTTTTACGAGAGTTATCGTGCTTGCGGACACACACACACACACACACACACACACATATATATAAAAATTTGAACGAATGGTGTTTTTGGCATCTGGGGACCTCAAAACGAAAAGTTATCATGGTCTCGGGCTTAAGTCTTACCATGAGACCTACGGTAATAGCTTCTTCCCTATAGGGGAAATTCGCTAATATATACAATTGTATACATGCTAAAAGATTATATGCTTCGAATTTACAAATGTGAAAGAATACTGCAACAAATAATTTGTTGTTACATTCGCAATATTACAGTAGTAATCACAATTACTACAGTAGTAGAATCACATGTTATCTGCCTCACGCTTATTAAAAAAAATAATGGCGTAATGAAGAATATGATAGAAAAGGTTCTCCGCAACTTGTTGCAATCCTGGCGTTAAAGTCACTTGAAAACTGTGAATTTTCATCAACTTAACGGTTAAATATCATCAAGTATTTTCCTTGAGTAATTTTAAAATAGTGAATGTAACGTCTAATTAGATGGAACCGTGGAATAGTGAAATTATTAAATAGCTCGGTTTAAGCTATAAAATATTATTTTTATTCTAAGTACTTCATTGAAGTGACTGATATACCTTAGTATGATGGTAAAGGGTTTTAGGAAAGCTTATCAACTGTTGTAAACCAATCCTCCAACATTATTATAAAATTCCGTAGGTTATTTATTTTCAGATTTTAATTTTCTTAAGGGGGAAAACTGTGAAAAAATACGCAAAACCATATTAGAAATGGTAATGTTCTTGTAGGACTTTTGAATTAATCAAAAATAATAAATAGTAACTAGTAGTAATAAATTAAAAGTATCACAAATTTCAACATAGACCCTATTTATAATTTTTATTTCATCAAATGGCTTTCTTGGAGAGTCAGATTAACAATTTCAGCATGTTTATTTATCGTTTCAGTACTATTATAAAGATTAATTTTTATTATAGACTGAAAGATCGCATTCCTATCCTGAGATTTTCTGAAATTTCAGCAAGAATAGTCATTTTTTTGGAAGTGAACACATCATTACGAAAAATATGAAATTGTATGTATGTTCATATTGTTAATATACTATATTTTCAGAATTTGTCAACTTGATAACTTGGTTAATTTACTAGTTATATATATTAGTTCAGATTCTCTAATTAAAAAATAGTATATTTCATAACAAGAGTGAAAAGTGGCTGTTTCCGGGCCGAGATCGAGTTTACGCGCTAGGCTTTAGCCGAGCGCGGAATTTCGATCAAGGCACGCAATAACACTTTATACTCGAGTTATGAACGATATTTTTCATCACACTGTAGTTAATTAATAATAATAATAATGAATTAAATAATATAAGTTTAAGAAATAAGCTGTAGGTGCTCAATTGATTTCTGCAGTACAAAGAAAATACCCCCGTCGCAGCAAACCTGCATACTCAGCGAATTTCCAATGAATATATAACATAACACTTAACAGGATTCATAAGAAATGTATTCACAAACAAGCGATATTTAAAATATTAATTATTCTCCATAAGAATAACATTGGGGATGATTACGCAGGTTTGCTGCAACAAGGCACGCAAAATAATGGGTTTTTATGCAAATATCAATAGAACTCATCTTAGTGAAGTCACATACCAAGTTTCATCCGTATACATTCATAAATAAGCGATATATAACATTTTAAGTATTTTCCATAAGAATAACATGGGGACCAAGTACCTAGGTTTGCTGCTACAGGAACCATAGGCGAAAAGTTGTTTTTTTGTGCAAACAACAATAAACCATAACCAGATCAAGCCATATACCAAATTTTGCCAGTTTATGTTCATAAATAAGCGAGATATACAATTTTTCTTTTTCTCCATAAGAATAGCATTAGACAACGTACTGTGTTTAGAACTTTCAATATCTCGGTAACCAATTGACGTAGAGCAATGATCAAAATACCAAATTGTTTGTTTTTTTAAGTTGAATTCAATGGTATAAATTAAAATTTGATTTAAATTAAAATTACATGTGAAAACCCCAAAAAACACATTTTTGGGGTACAAAACCCCCCAAAAACCCCCCTTCGGATGGTGCGATTCATCCGGTTTTCGAACTTGTTCAAATAAATGGTACTTTACACATTTGTAGCAAATTTCATTAAGATCGGAGCTTTTTTACGAGAGTTATCGTGCTTACGGACACACACACACACATATATATATATATATATATATATATATATATATATATATATATATATATATATATACATACATATATAAAAATTTGAACGAATGGTGTTTTTGGCATCTGGGGACCTCAAAATGAAAAGTTATCATGGTCTCGGGCTTAAGTCTTACCATGAGACCTACGGTAATAGCTTCTTCCCTATAGGGGAAATTCGCTAACAGTGATACTGTTTACACAGCTGATTAAGTTATTGAGAACAGCTGATTTATGATAAATATACTCTTAGCGCTACTAGCGCTACTTGTGTCAGGAATCATAACTAAATACTAGTTTGGAAAATCAACAGCTGATTTTCCCACTCTAGAACGGTAAAATTTTATTTTCTGCACTCGCAGCTGATGTTGAAAACAGCTGTTTTCCGTACAGTGTGATGAAAATAAATAATTGAAGTTGAATAGATGTGTAATTATTGTAGAGTTCTCAGTAAAATGTATACGTTTAATGTTTTCGACAGGAAAATTTAAAGAAGTATAAAATTTGTTATTTACCTTTTCAGAATTTAGAATTTAACTAGTTAGTTGTAGGGGGTTTTATATAAAATGTTTCTATTTTATTTACATATCATCGTTTGATAATGAATCAACTAAAAACTTTCAAGTATATATATTTTTTTAAAGTATAGTTTTATTTACTTACATTTATGATTAGTTTTATTTGCCTTTACAGTGTAATACAGTTAAACACATGCATAACCTCAGTTGCAGATTTTACTACTGCTGATGTGACTTCCGAGTCTTTTTTAACTATAGGAAAACTATAGTTTTTAACTATCTCTAAATAATTAAACCGTCACTATGTAGGTGGACAATAATTTGCTTTGAGGTAGGTACACATAAAAGAATATTAATTGGCAAAAAACATAAGCGGGATTTAATTATTACGTTTGGGTAGGGGGGACAGCGTGATCGTGATTTTGTTTGTGAATATGGGGAGTGCAACAAACCCCTTGTAACCCTCAAATGCGCCTATGACAAACAAAGTAACGTTAACAGGTTTAAAACCTACTTGATTATTAACATGTATGCGTGAATATGAAAATGCACCTAATCTTATACTAATCTTGGCTAACAATTCTGCTAATTTTAGTCTCGCTAAGGTTTAAATAAAAACATGAAGTATAATTCATAAAGCTCGAAAGTTATGTATTTCGTTGTGAAATTCTCCAGGTCTTTGGAAATGTGATGGAAATTTATGAACAATCTTTAAGAAATTAGGTGTGAAAAATACCTGTAATTTCTAAGCAATATATCATTTATAGACTTCTTTAGAAAAAACAATCTTGTGGACCAGTAGGACATTACACAACATATGACCATGATGCAACAAAGTAGAGGGAATTTTCTATATTATTGTGCGTATCATTTAAAGTTATCCGTTATTTAGGGATGGCTCGATGGAATATTGGTATATTATAGGATGTTTACCTTTAGGTTTCCAGGAGTTATCTCTCGTGAAACGGGAGGGTCCAGTCACGAAACTATTGGCGTTTCTATCCGCTTTCACTATTAGGTCGAAGTTGACTTTCAAAGCCCGTCTCTTCTCAAGGGACAATCCAATATCGTTGATTTTTGGCTCATTTAAAAAGAAAAATTGCCTAGCGATTTCAGTGAGCAAAATGAATACATAAAAAATGGTAACAGTTCATTAAAGTTCTAAAATATTCAATATTTACATTTCTCTGGATAAACTATTTGTAAAATCGAAATCCTGATTGAAATCACTAGTTTTTTTTTAATGAACCATTCATTGTCGTTTTGTATAATCCATTGAGTGACGGGCTTTGAAAGTTAACATTGGTCTTATGGGAGAAGCAGGCAGAAGACAGTGACTGGAGCCCGCTCATAACAACAGCCATCTCTGACTGTACCTTTACTGTTATTACCATATTTTACGCCTACTCCCACGTCCCACTCAATGTCATGGGAAGAGGCGGCCGGAACCACCCGGAACCACGGCGCGGCGGAAGGCAGATTTGAATGAATGAACCGTTTAATGCGACCATAATAACTTCCGGACCGGCTCTAACCTCTGCCAATGGGGTTTTAAACGGGCTAATACCAGGGGAAGTTTTTTGGCGGCCCGCACGTGCGGCACGCGCGGCGGCGACACTCAAATTTGGCGCTGGCGTGAACCTCTCCCCCAACCACGGTCCTGCCTTCCGCCCCCGGTCAGGGGTTGTGAACGACTTCCGCTGAGGAAGCTAGGTCGTGGTCCGTAGACATTGGGACTTCCTACCCGCAAGGGTTAATTTGTTCTTTGTAATTCAAGAAATTGCAAATTTGTTCCTTGTACAAAGAACAAATTAAATGTGTTCTTTGTAACTACGTGGGAATCGGACGAATAATTTCGGAAAGTCCAAACTACTTTTTAATCCAAGTTGGTCACCAATATGGTTTTAAACTGTGTAAATTGAGGGAGTGATTTATCGCTAAACAAAAATCAAATTTGGAAAACAAGGTTTTTCCTCTAACTATGAAAGCGCTCGAGTTGCGAGGCACCAGTCACAAGACTTTGGCGTTTCTACCTGCTTCCCCCATCATAAGGCTAATGTTAGCTTTCAAGTTCCGTTCGGTAGTTATTTGTGAATATATAAATTTAAAATTTGGTAGGAATGTTGTACTGGGAATCTGGAAAGGTAGCGATTTCAGACACATTTTCTATTTACATTGTGATATTCGATAAACAAGTTATTTAATTTTAGTATTTTGAGGCAATATTATCAATAAATGAAAAATAAATTCGAAACTTTGCTCACTGAAATCGCTTTGTTATTTGTTATTCTTTAATACAAGCCATAAATCAACAATACCCAACCACCCGTTTAGGCTGGATGGAACTTGATAGGAACATTGCTCCTAAGGGTTTAGAAATCTACCTGAATTTACCGCTGCTCTCGCGATAGTGCAATACCAAAGGATAGATAGTGGATCACACATGCACTTTATACTCAACGCGCGTCGAGTGGAAGTGTAAACTTAATCGTGGAGTATAAAAACATGAAACTTCTTAAAAGGGAACATTTTCATTAAAATATAGTAGTACTACTGCTGCATTATATACTAGATTTTTGTATTGTTAAATTTAAACTTCACTAAAGATAGTTTTATTAAAACAATAATTAATTATTGCTGTCCTAATGTCGAAGCAATCTTCAAAATAGTATAGCAGTTTTTTTAGTTGAATAATTATGTAACTTATAAACTGAGATTCAGACTAAATAAATTAATAATATAAATTATTGACCTCCTTTAAAAGTTATTATCGTTTATAAAAAAGTTATAACGTATTAAGATAACCAGAATACACCGAAAGTCAACTTTCTCTTCGAAGTTTAACTTCCTTAATATGTAAATTGTAAATTGTAAGTTGTTAAATTTTATATTTGGTTATTTCTTTGATAACAATACAACAACAATACAACAATACAATTTTTATATTCATTACAATGTGGACAACTACATAACAGCTTTACGACATACCTATGATGTTGCTGCATCAGATTTCTCTAAATGCAACATTAATCGAAGATCCAACATTTTAATAATTAGCTTACTATCGATATCATTTTTTTACAAATATTATTTGCACTATAAATAGAGTTTGAAGCCACCATAATGTTGTCTGTATGTAATTTATCGATTAACAATTTACATTTAAGTTAAACTACTTCCTTTAAGTCTGAAATCTAAAATAATGTGCTCTTTAAGAAAATATTTTGTACAAGTACTCTAATGCTGAAAAAAACACTTTTTGAAATAAATAGCTATATCTCAATATCCTGGTCTTAACCTTAATTGGTCATATGATGTATGATATTCTTTTGTTGGTACGTTTTCTTCAAAAGTAAAAAATCACACATGTAAAAATATTTCCCTTTAAATTATTTAATTAAAACTTTACAATACTTAACACTATATATATTTTAGTTGTAACAACAGTGGGGACACATAGGATATTGTTATAAGCAACTACAAATTAGTATAAAAATATTTATTGGTCGTTTCATATATACATTAAATTACAATATTTACATATTTATAAATAAAAGTACCCTGGTTTGTGACTAGTATGAATTAGAAGGAAGGCAGTTAAGGTAAAAGTTACTAATATTATACTCTTTTCAGGACTTCATATTAAAATATTGTCATACAAAAAATTGTTGTAAACAATTAGAAAAATAAGTATAAAAATACATAATATTCACAATAAAACATTTCGGCCAATAATTTGTATTATGTATTTGCAATTTAAGGCAATGTATTAAGGCATCTTAATTTACAACGAGCTTAATTAAATGGAATTACTAATAATACTGGCATTGTAAAATGTCAAGTTATAACTTATCAACTATATAAAAATACATTCGAAAAATATATTTCATTACAATTACACTCACAAAAATATTCATTAGTAAGAATAATATTTATAACAAATAGATTCATAATTAAAAAGTAAAATGTACAATCACACTGGATATGAAATGTCCTAATACAATTTTATACACTTCACAATTACTCGCTAAAATTAAATGTTACAGCCTTCATTTAGGAATCCATCCTGACTAGAATTGAGTTAAATTTTGCGATATTTCTCAAAAGTTACAAACAATTTGTACAATCTAGTAATATTATAGGTAAGTATGTATGCTCCTAAGTAAACAAAATGTTCTCTTGTTGGAAATTGGATGACATGGTTTACAGTAAGATCACTCTCCACCTTTTACTTTCAAATAGTACAACACATTTTATTAAATAAACAAAGAGTACAAAGTACGGTGAAATAAATAGTTTTTAAATTATATTGGCCAAACATAAATAAACTCAAAATAGTTTAAAAGTTTATTATTTACTTGTTGTATTTAAAATTTAAAATACAGTAAAAATCTCCGGTTTGATTTTATGTATGCAATATTTGGATGCAGCTGGAAGGGCAGTTACTATTGATCGGCCAAACATAAATAAACTCAAAATAGTTTAAAAGTTTATTATTTACTTGTTGCATTTAAAATTTAAAATACAGTAAAAATCTCCGGTTTGATTTTATGTATGCAATATTTGGATGCAGCTGGAAGGGCGGTTACTATTGATCACAAGGCAGGTAGAAACGCCAAATATTTTTGTGACTGGAGCCCAGCCTTAATTCTGACGGTGAATCTGAATCGGATTATAATCCGCACGGGCGACCTAGGTATTCTCACAAATTTGATTTAATTTCCACGAATAACCTAACCTAATTTAGGATACAGATAAACAGATGCGTTGTTCGAAGTGTGTGTCTTGTTTACAAGTCTATACAAAATAGCCAACCTTAAAAAAATATAATTTCAGCACTGAAACAACTGCCTTTGATGAGACATTTGGTTGTAGGAATACCCGTGGAACCCTTGGTACGGCTGAGGTTGGTACTCCTGATGGGGGGGTAGGTAGTCCTGCCTGTGCTCGGGGGAACACCAGTCGCTGACCTCACTGGTCGTGGAGTCCTGATCGACGGCCCACTCGGGGAACTGGGGGTCGGGGTAGCTAGGGGGCTGGTAGGGGTAGGGGGCGGGTGAGGAGAGGCACGGCTTGTAGGGGGACTCCATCTTGGGGAAGGGGGAGTCAGGGAGCCTGTAGGAGGGGGAGGGGGAGGAGAGGGACTGTTTGCTGTAGGGGGATGAAGTGGGGGTGTCGAGACGGTCGCCGGAGACTCTGCGTTGCTGGGCGATCGCGCAACTGCCGGAGGTAGAGGTGATCTGGAAAATAAAAATTGGGTTTTTACAAATTTAGATTTTAGATGTGTAAAAATACGCATAGTGTTACAGGAAAGAATACGCGAAGGAAATTAAGCTCTTTGAGTAGTATGTTTGAAATAAACACATGTATAGAGAAACTCAACCCTGAAGGATTGGAATAATTGTATATGGATGAATGGTAAATATTTATGACGAGGGGTGACCTACTATTAACCCCTTCCTACCACTATTAGACCTACTATTACTTTGGTCTCGAGGAAATTTGTTGCAATCTTAGTTCAATAAGGAATTTCATTCACTACCCTGACATTAACGTGATTTTAAGAAAGCAATATGATTTTTGCAGTTAGGTGTTTTAATATATTTAACCTGTTTTATTTTTGTCGTCATTCCCTACTCGATGGTATATAAAATTGTTAACAAGGAGGTAGGTTTATTAATGTTATCAAACTACCTTGCATTTACTGAGTGTAATGATTCATCATATTGCGACCCTACCTTGTTTTGGCCGGAATGTTCTACTCGTATTGAGACAGTAACGTTTATTATAATATTGCCCGCGGTTTAATTAGTTGATTAATTTTGGCAACCTACACCCCACACGGAGTGTGATTCATCATTATTGCGACCATGATGTAAATACCAATAGCGCCAGATGTCTGGTACTTACATCATGATTGTCGACCTACATTGTTTATTGCCATATTCATCGTAGTCGCACTGTAATTATTTGATCAGTGTTCCACCTGCCTTGTTGTTGCACTCGTTCCCAACCAACGAGGTAAATATACCTATAAATATACCTATATACCTATAGAGGTCTCGTCTCGTGTTAAAAAGTTGAAGCCTTTCTGGAGGATATTTTTGTAAACAAAATATCTGGCCAAACACTTGTGGAGAGAGGATTTGATTGATTACCATCATTACCATGTTCGTTGCCATGGGAGCAGAGTTGACAGAAGTTCAAAATGGCGGTCGGCATGTAGGCTGCAGGTTTTTACTCCAGAAGGGACCTCTAGATATATTTACCTCGTTGCTCCCAATGCAGACGTCACGTTGCCCATGCTTAGTGTAATCAATGTTGCCACCCTTCCTAATTCCCAACTGGTTTTGCCTCAATTCCCAACTCGTATAATGCGGTAACGTTTCCTAACAGCTGCACTGCAATTATTCGATCAGCGCTGCCAACCCACCTTGTTGTTGCCGTCGTTGCCGATGCAGACGGTCACGTTGCCCATGCTTAGTGTAATGATTCATCAATGTTGTCACCCTTCCCAATTCCCAACTGGTTTTGCCTCAATTCCCAACTCGTATAATGCGGTAACGTTTCCTAACAGCTGCACTGCAATTATTCGATCAGCGCTGCCAACCCACCTTGTTGTTGCCGTCGTTGCCGATGCAGACGTCACGTTGCCCATGCTTAGTGTAATGATTCATCAATGTTGTCACCCTTCCCAATTCCCAACTGGTTTTGCCTCAATTCCCAACTCGTATAATGCGGTAACGTTTCCTAACAGCTGCACTGCAATTATTCGATCAGCGCTGCCAACCCACCTTGTTGTTGCCGTCGTTGCCGATGCAGACGGTCACGTTGCCCATGCTTAGTGTAATGATTCATCAATGTTGTCACCCTTCCCAATTCCCAACTGGTTTTGCCTCAATTCCCAACTCGTATAATGCGGTAACGTTTCCTAACAGCTGCACTGCAATTATTCGATCAGCGCTGCCAACCCACCTTGTTGTTGCCGTCGTTGCCGATGCAGACGGTCACGTTGCCCATGCTTAGTGTAATGATTCATCAATGTTGTCACCCTTCCCAATTCCCAACTGGTTTTGCCTCAATTCCCAACTCGTATAATGCGGTAACGTTTCCTAACAGCTGCACTGCAATTATTCGATCAGCGCTGCCAACCCACCTTGTTGTTGCCGTCGTTGCCGATGCAGACGGTCACGTTGCCCATGCTTAGTGTAATGATTCATCAATGTTGTCACCCTTCCCAATTCCCAACTGGTTTTGCCTCAATTCCCAACTCGTATAATGCGGTAACGTTTCCTAACAGCTGCACTGCAATTATTCGATCAGCGCTGCCAACCCACCTTGTTGTTGCCGTCGTTGCCGATGCAGACGGTCACGTTGCCCATGCTTAGTGTAATGATTCATCAATGTTGTCACCCTTCCCAATTCCCAACTGGTTTTGCCTCAATTCCCAACTCGTATAATGCGGTAACGTTTCCTAACAGCTGCACTGCAATTATTCGATCAGCGCTGCCAACCCACCTTGTTGTTGCCGTCGTTGCCGATGCAGACGGTCACGTTGCCCACACTGAGTGTCAGCTCGTCAGTGCTGCCACCACCGCCAGCCACGGTCAGCGTCTGACTCAGCGCCCAGATGTAGTTGTGAGCGAACCTCAGCGTCTCTATCTTGGTCAGCTTGGTGTCCTCGGGGAAGGTCGGCAGCACGCACCGCAACCGCTCCAGCGCCTCGTTCAGAGTGTGCATGCGGTTGCGCTCGCGGTCGTTCGCCTTCTGGCGCCGGTGCTTCTTCAGCCGGAGGACCTGCGGAGAAATCAAAACAGTTTAAAGGAGAATCAATAGAGACAGCAGAATTAACAGTTTAGTACCTGGGGGCGAGCTTTGCTTAGGGAAGATCTTTTTACTTTCTCCCCCTATACATAGTATATGGAGAAAGTATTGTTTTCGTAAAAATTTTCGAATTTGAGTTGTTAGTGGAAATATTCGTTTTGGTGCTCCCTGAACCCAAAAAAGTGGTTTTTACGTGATGTCTGTCTGTGTGTGTGTGTGTGTGTCCGTGTGTGTGTGTGTGTGTGTGTGTGTGTGTCTGTGTGGATGTGTACAGAGCTAGAGCCCTAACCTATGGGCCGATTTTTATGAAATTTGGTATGTAGGTACTAATCCACGATATCCCCAGGCGTTTTTTTCATTTTTTTGAATTTTTGATTTTTAAGGATAATTATCCCCCAAAAAACATGAAAAATCCAAATTTCTCAAAAACGGCTCTAACGATTTTGATTAAACTTTAGTAGTTTGTAGAACTTTAGGTTTCCAACAAAATGACACCACCCGCATTTCTGGAAAAATTCGGGTTCAGAAATTACAGGACTTAAAACATCAAAAATTCAGTTTTTTGGATTTTTCATAAAAAATCATAAATGTTAAAAAAGATTACTATTCACCATTAAAAAGAGCTCAAAAAACTAAATAAATTGGTATTTTAAATTACTATTCTACGATTGCTAGTTGCGGAGAAAATTGAAATTTTCATTTAGCAGTAAACGCAGTACGTTGTCCAATGTTATTCTTATGGGGAATACAAAAATAACTATTTCTCTCTTATTTACTGATCAATTTCATTAACATTTGATATGCAGGTCAAGTTAGCATTGACCAACAGATGATGTTCGAAATGTATTGCTATTTAACCCTGGGGGGGGGGCAAGGGGGCATTTCCCCTCTCAAAACCACTGTGTGTAGCAACGGACTCTATAGTGCCTCCCAAAAAGGGATTTGGATGGATATTTCTGAAAATAACTATTTTAGACAATTTTTGTACATTTATCTATACTTCATATTCTATATTTAGTAAATAACAAATGTTTTTGTCATTAAAGTTTGGCTTAAAGGGAGAAAGTATGTGTCAGTTTCCTGATACCGTTTATTTATAGATGTCTTTGAGTAAATGTTCCCCACTTCCCTCTAGTGCCTATGTTTCTATTCTCTATTTTCTTCATGTTTAAGGTCACGCCAGATGTTATTATATCTTAATGTCCTCTTTATTCATTTGGATATGACTATTCTAAATGTAATCTTCATTCAATGGTGTTAGTCACTATCATAAAATCACATGTTAATACTTAAAGTACTGTACCTGGGGGCCGAGCTTTGATCGAGATTGTCAATAAGTTTGTTTACTTGTCTTGGAGTTATTATTCACCACGTCTCCCTACTAGCTCACTTACCTCTTTTCTACATGTTTAAGGTCAATCCAGTTGATATTATAGCTCAGTGTCTCTTTAATTCGTTTTGGATATGATCATTCTAAATATAATCTTCATTCAATGGTTTTAGACACTGCTCTCAGAAAAACACATGTTAATACTTAAACTACATGAGTCTTACTTTGACAGTTAATTGGCTGTACAACTCGCACTGCATGTAACGTCTCGCCTATCGCTTCGCTGGATACGTTCATACGTTCCACACACAGATATAGTCTATCAGGACGGGCAACGGAAGGCAAAAGGGGTCTGCCAACCTCTGTTTTTGGAAAAAATGGGCAGTACAACTTACTTTAAGAATATTTCGATAGTACATATATACAATTATTAACTTGCAAACAACATATAGATTAGAAATAGTAGGGTTAATTGTAATAGTTTTACACCACTGCTATATTATATTGTGCGTAGAAAATAATTTGTTTTATTACGATTAAGTCTGCATTCCACCCAATAACATCTACATTTTCTTAGTACAGCTTTGTTTGTTTCCTTGACAATAATCGACCCCTATAACAAATACATTTCAACCACCGACTGATCTTACCTGAGTCGGACTCTTGGCTCTGGTGCCCCGGCGGGACTTGGGACTCCTCTTGGTCTTGTCCCCCAGGCTCTCGGGGGCGGAGCCCTCAGCCTCGGAGTCCAGCAGGTCTGCGCCCTCGGAGTCTGTCCCCGCCACCGCCACACTCCGCTCGCTCTTCACCATCATTACGTACGATCTGAAGGGGATAAAAAGGAGATTGAATAACATGTTTGAAAACGAAATATATTTTATTAGACAGATTGTTGTTGGTTCAACGATTATAGACCTCTAAATCTATTAATCTTTTTACATGTTTGGTTTCAATTGAAAACTCTAACCCTCAAGATTTACCTTATGGGAATTTGGAAAAAACCTCCACCTCTAGAGCTCCGCCCCATGGGTTTTTAAAGTTGCAATGTTCATCTTATGGAGTTTTTTTTATTTAGTGAAACAGCTGATTACACTGTAAAGATTTCAAACATCAGACTCTATGCTTGCTAAATTCCCGTGCGGAGAAAGAGACATAAACTAGTTATATATTTAAAACGCTAATTTCAGAGTGTACGTAATCAAATGGAAAATCCGTCATACCGAATCTGAAGGTGTTATCATGTTAAAACCCTAACATATTGCATGAAAGAGAATTCGGTAGGATTCCTATACATGTGTAAAAATGTGTAAGATTTCCATAATTGTTGCAGGGTCTTCGCCCCACTGTAAAAGTTGCAGTGATTAAACTATGTTGGACGCCATTGTTTTATTTGGTCATGAGTAGTTTTTTCCACAGAATGCAGTACAAACAAATGTGTTTCGCTCTCCATCAACCTTCTCGGGTAACTGGGAGCGTTACGCCTAATTCTTTTTAAACTGTTATGCTTTAAACATATTTATAGTTATTAACACACTGGATGTTTATACTGTATACAAGATGTTTAACCTAATTTTATTTATTTTTAGGTTTAGTGAACAGTTTCATGTAATTTGGACTGCCATTTACACTTTGTTAGCAGGGTTTCAGCGTCCGAAAATTTAAAATTAAAATAAATTGTTTGTATTCAAGATGGATTTGGGTTTCATTTTTGACTTGGGCTCTTCGTTTCTGAATGAACCAAGTGTTATTAACTCTTATAAATATTCCTCGCCGAATCCTACATGTTAAGAAATCTCTAGTTTTCATAATATTAGGGCACGAACTAGTAAATAAATATACTTCGCTAGGTAGTTCGCTGGTTTATTTACAGACTTATCTAGAAACTTCAGTAATTTACCCTTAATATGAAAATATTAAATTGGTAAGCCTTTTTCGTGGACATTTTTATAGGCAAATTTAAAACATGATTCTTACAGAAAATAGAGATATGCTTAGTACTCCTCCAAACACTTTTATTTTAAATCTAGTTTTAACAAATAAATTAGTTTTATGAAAATTAACTCAAAATATACAGTGGATTCAAGATAGGTTAATGTACATTAATCTATATTAGTTATCATTTAGTAGATTAGATACCACGCCAAGGTAAAAGAAGAAAAACCATATAGAACACTCCATATTGAATAGTTCTACAGGCTCGGCATAACTACTCGGTTTATAATGTACAAAATATAATGTAAACACAATTAAGGGTTTGTTTGAATATTAAATAATTACTTCTTTAATAACATGTATTTAAACATTACAACTGAAATCGAAAAGAAATACTTGAATAACTAATAGTTTATGTAACAAACATAATTTAAAATAACTGAATCAGCAAACATGTTGTACACAATTTCTAAATATATTAACCAACAATTTAAAGGACATTTATTTCACAATTTGTCTTTGTCATAACATTGAATATACAGAGTATTGTATACTTGTATGAATTTACAGTTAGTGTATAATCAATGGTTATAGGCTTCATTGAGTCCAGTGTTTACTTAACACATAACTTGCCGATATTTGTCAGATGCTGACGAAGAGAAAGGCACTTCGACATAAGAGGTAATATCAAGTTCCAAAGGATACGCCCCTCCCGTATAAGGTCCATGTTAACTTTTAAGTTCTACCCCTACTCAACGGATTAAATGTCTCGCGTTAAGGAACAAAATACCCCCGTCGCAGCTTACCTGCGTACTCAGCGAATTTCCAATGAATATATATGTCTTAATATTACATTAATCCTCTTACCAGAATTCATAAGAAATATATTCATAAATATGCGATATTTAAAATATTCATTATTCTCCATAAGAATAACATTAGGGATGAGTACGCAGGTTTGCTGCAAAAAGGAACAAAAATAATGGATTTTTATACAAATATCAATAGAACTCATCTAATTCAAGTCACATACCAAGTTTCATCCATTTACATTCATAAATAAGCGATATATAACATTTTTATTATTCTCCATAAGAATAACATGGGGACCGAGTGCCTCGGTTTGCTGCTTCGGGAACCATAGGCGAAAAATTGGTTTTTTGTTCAAACATCAACAAACCACAACCAGATGAAGCGATATACCAAGTTTCGTCAGTTTATGTTCATAAATAACCGAGATATAAAATTTGTCTTTTTCTCCATAAGAATTGGACAACGTACTGTGTTTAGCACTTGTAATATCTCAGTAACCAATTGACGTAGAGCAATGATCAAAATACCAAATTGTTTGTTTTTTTAAGCTGAATTCAATGGTATAAATTAAAATTTGATTTAAATAAAAATTACATGTGAAAACCCCAAACAACCCATTTTTGGGGTACAAAACCCCCCAAAAACACCCCTTCGGATGGTGCGATTTGTCTAGTTTTCGAACTCGTTCAAATAAATGGTACTTTACATATTTGTACCAAGTTTTATTAAGATCGGACTTTTTTACGAGAGTTATCGTGCTTACGGACACACACACACACACACATATATATATATATATACGGTACATATATAAAAATTTGAACGAATGGTGTTTTTGGCATCTGGGGACCTCAAAACGAAAAGTTATCATGGTCCCGGGCTTAAGTCTTACCATGAGACCTACGGTAATAGCTTCTTCCCTATAGGGGAAATTCGCTAAAACTAAACGTATTTATTTCTGTGAACATCAGAAGATTGTTACTGAAAATAATTATCTCAAAACAAATTTTTAATATTTTTGAACGATTTTAATTTGTAATACAAACGATCTGCCCACTCAAATTGCCAAGTATTTTGTCAAGATTTAAAATAAGTCATAGATCAATGATTTAGAATCATCCCTTGAAAATAAACGGGGATTTGAGCATTGTTATAATGGAAGAAGCAGGTATGCAAAGGCGAATTTCCAGTTTGTATCCAAATTCACCAATGGTTGAAGGGTCAGGCAAAACATCCAAATTCACCGACCCCAAAACAGTTACTGTATAAAAACCAGGCCGTCAAGACATCCAAATTCACCAACTTTTGCTTAGTCAGGTTTCTGACCCCTGGTCCTTTGTTTATTTACCTCATGAATTATCACCAATTCAACAATCCTTTCCCTTCCTGTCTAATTTAATTTTGTGGTATTGCAAGGCCCTCAACCGACTGCGATGCGCCTGCACGGTCAATGTATGCAAATCACGCAGCACTCAGGTGTATCAATATTGCGTTTAATCATCCTTACACGAATAATCTGTTTACTGTGGTACTGAATCTCTGTAAAAATGAGTATTCTCAAATAATGTGAGAAGCCTAAAGTATATTTTAAAAGCAAAAATATGTAATGATAAGATTACAAATTAAGACTTAGCTGTGTATGCAAATAACAGAACGGGTTATAAAAATGGCATATTAATTTAACACTGATATTAATAGTGGTATCACATTTTGAATCCCGTAAGTTTTAAGACGGTTAAATATCTGTTAAAGTTGTTATGATAACGAAGTTTATATTAAGATAATTATAATTTTGGGTGGCCAACATAGTACAATGTTTATTTTTTGATTTATTTGGACTTTACCTATCGCTTCTAGTGTTTAAAACTACACTACGTTTCGGGAGGTAAGGAAACTCCTCCCGTTATCAAGTGAACCCTACTTACATCTAAATATCAAACTCTTACACCTAACTAACCTAAATTTTTTTGGATTTTTTTGATTTTTCTTTTACATTCTAATTTACACTAACACAAAGATAACAAAAAATCAAATACAATACACTAACACAAAATTTATATACACACCTAACTAACCTACATTTTTTTAATATTTTCCTTTACAATTTAATTTGACTAACAGAAAGATAACAAATATATATACAAAAAATGTTCTGTTAGTCAAATTAAATTGTAAAGGAAAATATTAAAAAAATGTAGGTTAGTTAGGTGTGTATATAAATTTTGTGTTAGTGTATTGTATTTGATTTTTTGTTATCTTTGTGTTAGTGTAAATTAGAATGTAAAAGAAAAATCAAAAAAATCCAAAAAAATGTAGGTTAGTTAGGTGTAAGAGTTTGATATTTAGATGTAAGTAGGGTTCACTTGATAACGGGAGGAGTTTCCTTACCTCCCGAAACGTAGTGTAGTTTTAAACACTAGAAGCGATAGGTAAAGTCCAAATAAATCAAAAAATAAATTCAAATCCATCGCTATTATGAGTTTCAAAAATATAGTGCAATGGTTTATTTGTACATTTTACGGTGATTTCACTATCTATTTAAATGTGCCCCTTGTTTGGATAGGTACACTTAAAACTCCAAACACACAGTTTATTTTCATTCTTATAGAAAGGTAAATTTATTTAAGCTTTGTAATTTTGGGTGTTTAATTTATCTAAAGAAGCACACGGATTTTGATGAAATACGTCATCGGAAGAATTTAAACCAAACCATGTAAGGTTGCCTTTAACAAGTTAGATATAACTTAACTTTTTTTGATTATCTTATTAGTATTTTACATCATTAAATGAAAATATAAATTAGCAGCGTAATTAAGTTATGGAGGGCAAAATAAGTCAAACTTCTTATATATTTGTATATATGATTACTAATTTAATTAGAAATAAATGTAGCATTTAAGATCAAAAACATATAAATTACTTAAACGGGAGTTAATAATTTTGTCTGAAACAACTATTGTTTTAATTAGATGACTGATTGAAGTAGTATAATTAAAAATTATAAGCTATTACGTTTTACAACACTACGTTAACAATACGTCTAATTATATCAACATAAACAACAACAAAATTTAAAAAAAACATGAAGAAACTATACAAAATTTTTAACCTAGCTATTTGAAAAAATCATTATAATTTTAGAATATTATAAATATTATTATAATTATTATAATTATTATATTATTATAATATTATTATTATATTATATTATATTTACAAATTACCCTTAAACAATAACGACCTATCACTCCTTCTATTATGTTAGTATCTGTCAAAGACCTAAAACTTAAATAATTTACTGTCGTAGTGAAATTTAATACATTGGCACATCGCAGTAAATACATTAAGTAATATTTTTAATAACAAATATAATAAAATATACCGTTCTAGAACAATTATAAACATTAATTAATTCAATTATTGTATTACTAAAATGTAAACCAATTAATCTGTTAAAGTAATTAATTATTTAAGTTTGCTTGAATATTGTATCACTAACCCAATTATTTAAAAACATATTTAATCTAATATCGCGTTGTATTCAATTGTAGTTTTTCTCCCACAAATTATTCGTCAGCTATATAAAATCATAACTAGATTTTGCATAGATTATGTGGGAGGTTTTATGTCACAAACTTTAAAAAATAAATTATTTACTCACCAGAAATCACACCGACACAAAATAAAAACTGTTAATAGTCTTACACCCTCACTATCCGAGACGCCCGTGGAGACTGACTGACTCAGCATGGCGCGGGGGTGTATTGTAGGGGTGGCGGGTGGTGGGGGTGGTTCCGCCCTCCCCTCCCCCGCCATGGCAGGTGGTACGGCACTGGAGCACCCCCCCCCCCCCCACCTACGGCTATATATCAGTGTATGGTGTGTGGAATGGGGAGGGAGTGCTCAAGGCAAATATATTGTGGAAGGGGAAGGAGAAAATTGCCTTATTTTTGAAGGTCACAAAGTAAATATATATTTTCTTACAAATTTATTTTCTCGATTTAAGATTTCTTATTTGCTACTGTATAATTCAGCGAAATCATCATTACAAAATATATGACTGATATATATGAAAATTACCTATTATTATAACTTGTGTAGCTTATGGTTCATGCTTGGAGAATGTTCATACACAGAATACTCAAATATTTCTTGTATATAAGTTCTTAAATTATCTAAATTATATGTATAACTAGCAACTACGTTTGAATAGTAACAAATTAGACGAGTCTGTGATGTACACAGGATAATATTAAATAACTTCAGTGCTTCAAGTTATCTTAATATTGTCTATAATCATTTTTACACTAATTCCTATTGTCGATTATTATAATAAGTCGAAACTAGTAACCTAACTAACAGTAGTAAACTGTAAATCGATTTTAATTAGAGTTAATGATATTTTAAGGTTGAAAGCTTTCAATTAAGCTAAGTTTGAGACACCCAAGGTAATAGTGATTAAAATTAAAATATTTCAATTTTCAATTTTTATAGTACGGAATTCTAAGAAAAAATATCATTTTCAGTGATAATTTCTAAAAAAAATCTATTACAAATTCATTGCTGCTCTGTAACGTTTTAACGTAATTTGACTTTGTGGAATTTTACACATAGCAAATTACAAAATATCAGATTTCTTAATTCATTTACACTTTAAAAATTAACAAAAACAATTGTGTTTTATTACATTGGATTATTATCTGAATTTTCAAAATCTTAGGCAATCGTCCCTTTAAACAGGTGACCCAAACACTTACCAGTCCAGCCTAGTGCCGTTCGTGTCTGGTAACCAGCTAAATGAATTTGCTGATGAAAGTAAAGATTTATAGCTATGAAAGAGAACAAAACTGTCATCTTCAAGTATGGACAAGGGCGACAACGTATTAGTAACGCTATCAGTCATTATTAAAAGGAAACGAAATACTGAATATCATTGTTTATTCTACAGCCTTCGAACTGTAGTGAGCCGCTTGCTCATATGTCTATGCAATTATTATGCATCGCGTCTGATAAAACAGCGAGCCTTAAGTAATGTATTAACGAAATCAAAATTATTGATAATAGTTTTCAAAATATTAAATGCAATAAATGGATAACGGGACATTGTCAAGCGTTATATTGGTTTTATGATTAGTTCTCATCCTCATTAAGAGAAAACTACCAAATTTGGAACCATGGAGATCGAGATCATTAAAAAAAATATTTTAATTAAAAAATATAACACTACCTTCAATATAAAAATAATATAACAACGTTTAATTAATAAATGTTTAAAGAAAGTTACATCACATGGCTTGATAGCTGTTTTTTTAATCGTCAATCTGGGAAATCGGTAAATCGATTGGTACGTTTCTAACCTCTTTACCTTTATTGTCACCTTATTTCCTTAAGGGAATATTCAACATTGTTCAAATTCTCTTCAGGGTATCAGGGAGTGTCATAAGATCGTATTTAAAGAGATGATATTTGTAAAAAAATAAATGTTATGCTGCATATTTAAAATCAAAAGAGGATATTTTTTAACCAAATAGAAATTTCAGGAAGTACGACTAAAAGTCCCCTCTAAAATCCAAAAAGGTATCGGAGCCATCTGTCTCCCATTCCCCCACGCACCTGGGCCCATTTCCCAGAAATGTTCCAATATCGTAGGCTGATTGTACATTACATATATCAATAAAATACCACCAGACCTCAATGTTTAATCAGTTGTCCGACCCAAACAAAACCGAAAGCCTATTATTTTAACGTTTAAACACCTGACAAAATACAAATTTACATCCATTTGCAGTCGTGTCATCGTGATATTTACAGACCACTTGAGTGATAAACCTGTTATCGTTATCTTGTGCCTAAATAATCCCTTGTTTTCTTTGTAATTCACTTAGCTTTTATTTCCCAATTTTATCCGAACGCGACATATGGTGGTACAAACATCACGCGATAGCTCGATAACAATAAATTGGTAAAGGTTAGGGTGGTTGTTTTTATTTCAAACTTATATAACTTTATCCATAAAAAGTCTAGGTACTCAAAAATATTCATTCAATAAAATTATGTTTTTTTTATCAGTGATGCCATAGGTCTCGGGTGGGTGCAGTTGCACTGAGGGCAATGTGTCGTGAAATGACTGCAAATGAGGTGGTATACAATTCATAACTTAAAATTGTAAAATGAATTTCATCCATAGTATAGTTTAATCTTTCCTTGTAAATTTTAAAATTAGATTAAAGTGTTTAGTCCTGAAATATTCTAAAATTTAAACTTTTGAAAGAAAACAGTATATTAAGTTTTCTTTTTCAATTGAACAATTGGTGAAAATTTGTTTTTATTTCAATGTGATGAAACAAATTTGAAATATCTTGTACATATTTTGATACAATTAAAAAAATATTTACAGTTAAAATTATACATTTGAACTATAGAACTATAGTGGCTTGTAGAGTCTATACCTACTGGTTCAACCTCCTGGTTAAGATGTATTAAATGAAGCCATTACTGGATAATTAATTAATACTAATGTTCACATGACTTTATGACACACATGATTATTTTGCAGTAATTATTAAAAATGCAGCTGACATTTTATAATATAAAACTTTACATTTTTAATATAACATATTTTATATTATATCAGGTTATTTTCTATGACAGTTGTTATTTATTATTTAAGTTTTATTACTTAGGCATTTTTACAGAATTATTAAATGTCTCAGAAGAAGAAAACTAATCAAGCTCTACTTTCCCAAACTAACATAATTTTTGTTTCAATATTCCTTAATAAATTAAAAACAAAAAGTTATCATGGTCCCGGGCGAAGATCTTGCCGCAACAGCGTACTCCCTGCAGTCAAAATTGACTAATAAATGTTATTAATTTTCCCAATCCTTAAATGTTATTTTGTAGTTACATTTAATGTAATAACAACACTACACACTGCATTGCAAGGACGTGCATGTAATAAACTAGGCTCCGACAGTGTAAACCTAATGTTAACCCCCACCCCCCATCACTCCCCCCCAAAGCATCTCCAAAACTGAAACACCCGCAGCTCTCCATCACCGCCCCCATTTGAGCGATCAACTGGAAATTTCAAAGCAAACAAAGCACCTTATTATCATAGAGTCGAAAGGGTTATGAATGTATGAAATGTTGCCCTGCCATTATGCGCGGTACCCCCCCTCCCACCTACATCCCCCACGAGGCTTTTTGTCCGAGATAAAGGGTTACTTCATAAATTTCAACCCTATCAGTTAACTACGGTTTGTAACGAAGCGGGAAGTTTTACGTTTTTAGGGTGGTCTTTTAGGGTTTTTTAGGGTAGGTTTTAGGCGACTGGGTTTTTGAAATAAAGCAAAAGGCTGTTTTGATTCCTGAATGTAAACAATTTGCTAATTGGATAGGATTAAAAACATTGTTTGAATACACACTCAAAAATGAATACGAGCAGGAAGAAAAATAAAAATAATCTATATGACTGTTCATTTCAGGGTTGTTTAACATGTTCGTCATAGTTTCTTCAAAAAATCTAATTGAATTTTTACTTCGAAATTAGTAGTTAAGACAATTTTGAGCGAAAGCAACAAATGGAAGGTGATTGAGAGGGGATAAACATGTTGAAAAGGTTTATGAATCGAAAATTATAATCAGACGATACAAAAGCGTAAGTAACGTCATGACTTATAACACTACATATAATTGTGTAAGCAGTGACATATTTTGAACATGTGGAAAGTGCAGAGTGATTGGAAGTGCTCAAAAAGTTCTTACTCATGAGGACTCGGGTCAAATGAAGATGTTCTTTAATTTAGTAGGAAAGCAAGAAATAAATGCGAACTTTTGTAATAACATGGATATTAGTACGGTATTATGGAAAGCCTAACTGTCTTTCCGCTTGTTCGATGGGCGGCCATCATCATGGGACATGTAGGAGTTCTCACTTAAATTAATGTATAACTAGTTGTCCTGTTGCTCGAATCCGAGCAATAAATATTTTGTTACCGTTCCAAAGCCAACATGGCCTGCTGATTAACTGTGTTGACTCTATCCAGCTGATTGCTTAAAACTTATAGTTATTTCCCAATATTAAGCTTATGGGAAAAAACTCAACTTTAAAGGGCCCCAGGGCCTAACTCACAAATTATTTCTCTATAAAAAAGTTTCGTGCACATCTTCACGTTAGGCTCTTTCCAATGACACCAAAAACATGAAAATCGATTCAGTAGTTTAGGAGGAGTGATTGTCACAAAAAACCTGCTCGCCTATTAAATAAGTATATATAGATAGATTATACAAACTAATCTTTAATTGTTGGAATGCTGAATTTTGGTGTGTATAACTTACTTCACTTTCATACAGTTTTGCAGCATTTGAATTTTCTCGTTTTTTATTAAGAGAGGTCGTGTAAAATTCTAAACAGGCGGGAAATGTGTTGTCTAATATCTTCTTCATTTAAATTTTCATGAAATATGATCAGTGTTTCGTAATTTTCTAGATTAAATTTGAACCACAGTTTTCTATAATTAGCATAGCAAAACGTCATGGTAAAATATATTTTTGCTTTAATATGTCATATACGATTAAGAATTACTTTGTAAGTTGTATTCAGATTGAAAACCGAGATCCCTTGAATAAATGACAAAATAGGGAAAAAATTGTTGCGAAACTGTAGAAATATAGTTGTGAAATAGTGTAACAGGTACATACTGTACGGAGATGACTTCATGGCCAGTTGAGGGAAAAGTCACCCCCTCCACTGTCAACCAAGATAGTGTATTGTCACAGCCAACCAAGAAACTATCAATGTAATATAGTTGTGAAATAGTGTAACAGGTACACACTGTACGGAGATGACTTCATGGCCAGTTGATAAACCAAGAGTTGAGGGAAAAGTCACCCCCTCCACTGTCAACCAAGATAGTGTATTGTCACAGCCAACCAAGAAACTATCAATGTAATATAGTTGTGAAATAGTGTAACAGGTACATACTGTACGGAGATGACTTCATGGCCAGTTGATAAACCAAGAGTTGAGGGGAAATCACCCCCTCCACTGTCAACCAAGATAGTGTATTGTTACAGCCAACCAAGAAACTATCAATGTAATATAGTTGTGAAATAGTGTAACAGGTACACACTGTACGGAGATGACTTCATGGCCAGTTGATAAACCAAGAGTTGAGGGAAAAGTCACCCCCTCCACTGTCAACCAAGATAGTGTATTGTTACAGCCAACCAAGAAACTATCAATGTAATATAGTTGTGAAATAGTGTAACAGGTACATACTGTACGGAGATGACTTCATGGCCAGTTGATAAACCAAGAGTTGAAGGGAAATCACCCCCTCCACTGTCAACCAAGATAGTGTATTGTTACAGCCAACCAAGAAACTATCAATGTAATATAGTTGTGAAATAGTGTAACAGGTACACACTGTACGGATATGACTTCATGGCCAGTTGATAAACCAAGAGTTGAGGGAAAAGTCACCCCCTCCACTGTCAACCAAGATAGTGTATTGTTACAGCCAACCAAGAAACTATCAATGTAATATAGTTGTGAAATAGTGTAACAGGTACACACTGTACGGAGATGACTTCATGGCCAGTTGATAAACCAAGAGTTGAGGGGAAAGTCACCCCCTCCACTGTCAACCAAGATAGTGTATTGTTACAGCCAACCAAGAAACTATCAATGTAATATAGTTGTGAAATAGTGTAACAGGTACACACTGTACGGAGATGACTTCATGGCCAGTTGATAAACCAAGAGTTGAGGGAAAATCACCCCCTCCACTGTCAACCAAGATAGTGTATTGTTACAGCCAACCAAGAAACTATCAATGTAATATAGTTGTGAAATAGTGTAACAGGTACACACTGTACGGATATGACTTCATGGCCAGTTGATAAACCAAGAGTTGAGGGAAAAGTCACCCCCTCCACTGTCAACCAAGATAGTGTATTGTTACAGCCAACCAAGAAACTATCAATGTAATATAGTTGTGAAATAGTGTAACAGGTACACACTGTACGGAGATGACTTCATGGCCAGTTGATAAACCAAGAGTTGAGGGGAAAGTCACCCCCTCCACTGTCAACACAGATAGTGTATTGTTACAGCCAACCAAGAAACTATCAATGTAATATAGTTGTGAAATAGTGTAACAGGTACATACTGTACGGAGATGACTTCATGGCCAGTTGAGGGAAAAGTCACCCCCTCCACTGTCAACCAAGATAGTGTATTGTCACAGCCAACCAAGAAACTATCAATGTAATATAGTTGTGAAATAGTGTAACAGGTACACACTGTACGGAGATGACTTCATGGCCAGTTGATAAACCAAGAGTTGAGGGAAAAGTCACCCCCTCCACTGTCAACCAAGATAGTGTATTGTCACAGCCAACCAAGAAACTATCAATGTAATATAGTTGTGAAATAGTGTAACAGGTACATACTGTACGGAGATGACTTCATGGCCAGTTGATAAACCAAGAGTTGAGGGGAAATCACCCCCTCCACTGTCAACCAAGATAGTGTATTGTTACAGCCAACCAAGAAACTATCAATGTAATATAGTTGTGAAATAGTGTAACAGGTACACACTGTACGGAGATGACTTCATGGCCAGTTGATAAACCAAGAGTTGAGGGAAAAGTCACCCCCTCCACTGTCAACCAAGATAGTGTATTGTTACAGCCAACCAAGAAACTATCAATGTAATATAGTTGTGAAATAGTGTAACAGGTACATACTGTACGGAGATGACTTCATGGCCAGTTGATAAACCAAGAGTTGAAGGGAAATCACCCCCTCCACTGTCAACCAAGATAGTGTATTGTTACAGCCAACCAAGAAACTATCAATGTAATATAGTTGTGAAATAGTGTAACAGGTACACACTGTACGGATATGACTTCATGGCCAGTTGATAAACCAAGAGTTGAGGGAAAAGTCACCCCCTCCACTGTCAACCAAGATAGTGTATTGTTACAGCCAACCAAGAAACTATCAATGTAATATAGTTGTGAAATAGTGTAACAGGTACACACTGTACGGAGATGACTTCATGGCCAGTTGATAAACCAAGAGTTGAGGGGAAAGTCACCCCCTCCACTGTCAACCAAGATAGTGTATTGTTACAGCCAACCAAGAAACTATCAATGTAATATAGTTGTGAAATAGTGTAACAGGTACACACTGTACGGAGATGACTTCATGGCCAGTTGATAAACCAAGAGTTGAGGGAAAATCACCCCCTCCACTGTCAACCAAGATAGTGTATTGTTACAGCCAACCAAGAAACTATCAATGTAATATAGTTGTGAAATAGTGTAACAGGTACACACTGTACGGATATGACTTCATGGCCAGTTGATAAACCAAGAGTTGAGGGAAAAGTCACCCCCTCCACTGTCAACCAAGATAGTGTATTGTTACAGCCAACCAAGAAACTATCAATGTAATATAGTTGTGAAATAGTGTAACAGGTACACACTGTACGGAGATGACTTCATGGCCAGTTGATAAACCAAGAGTTGAGGGGAAAGTCACCCCCTCCACTGTCAACCAAGATAGTGTATTGTTACAGCCAACCAAGAAACTATCAATGTAATATAGTTGTGAAATAGTGTAACAGGTACACACTGTACGGAGATGACTTCATGGCCAGTTGATAAACCAAGAGTTGAGGGAAAATCACCCCCTCCACTGTCAACCAAGATAGTGTATTGTTACAGCCAACCAAGAAACTATCAATGTAATATAGTTGTGAAATAGTGTAACAGGTACACACTGTACGGAGATGACTTCATGGCCAGTTGATAAACCAAGAGTTGAGGGAAAAGTCACCCCCTCTACTGTCAACCAAGATAGTGTATTGTTACAGCCAACCAAGAAACTATCAATGTAATATAGTTGTGAAATAGTGTAACAGGTACACACAGTACGGATATGACTTCATGGCCAGTTGATAAACCAAGAGTTGAGGGAAAAGTCACCCCCTCCACTGTCAACCAAGATAGTGTATTGTTACAGCCAACCAAGAAACTGTCAATGTAATATAGTTGTGAAATAGTGTAACAGGTACACACTGTACGGAGATGACTTCATGGCCAGTTGATAAACCAAGAGTTGAGGGAAAAGTCACTCCCCTCCACTGTCAACCAAGATAGTGTATTGTTACAGCCAACCAAGAAACTATCAATGTAATATAGTTGTGAAATAGTGTAACAGGTACACACAGTACGGAGATGACTTCCTGGCCAGTTGATAAACCAAGAGTTGAGGGAAAAGTCACCCCCTCCACTGTCAACCAAGATAGTGTATTGTTACAGCCAACCAAGAAACTGTCAATGTAATATAGTTGTGAAATAGTGTAACAGGTACACACTGTACGGAGATGACTTCATGGCCAGTTGATAAACCAAGAGTTGAGGGAAAAGTCACCCCCCTCCACTGTCAACCAAGATAGTGTATTGTTACAGCCAACCAAGAAACTATCAATGTAATATAGTTGTGAAATAGTGTAACAGGTACACACAGTACGGAGATGACTTCATGGCCAGTTGATAAACCAAGAGTTGAGGGAAAAGTCACCCCCTCCACTGTCAACCAAGATAGTGTATTGTTACAGCCAACCAAGAAACTGTCAATGTAATATAGTTGTGAAATAGTGTAACAGGTACACACTGTACGGAGATGACTTCATGGCCAGTTGATAAACCAAGAGTTGAGGGGAAATCACCCCCTCCACTGTCAACCAAGATAGTGTATTGTCACAGCCAACCAAGAAACTATCAATGTAATATAGTTGTGAAATAGTGTAACAGGTACACACAGTACGGAGATGACTTCATGGCCAGTTGATAAACCAAGAGTTGAGGGAAAAGTCACCCCCTCCAGTGTCAACCAAGATAGCGTATTGCCACAGCCAACCAAGAAACTATCAATGTAATACTGTATAGTGGATTCTACCAATCAGCTGTTATACAATATTGTAATACAAAATAAACCACTTCTCCAGTTGCATAATTGAAGATTGTGGTAGGGGTAACTTTCCCCTTACTCTTTTCTTTACTAGCCGTCCACCAAGTCAGCTCCGTACAGTACACAAAATTATCTCGTTATCTACAAATAATTATTTTTCATGACTACACAATAATTTTATACGTAAATTGAAATACTGTAGTTAGCTTTGCTCCCTGCTAAATAAATCTACACTCAAAAAAGTGTAAAAAACATTGCAAAAGCTAACATTTGCTATAATTATAACCACCGATCAGATTGAGAGTCAAACCTGACGTGGGGAATGGGGTAGGGGTTAGTGGGTAGGGGGTTGGGAGTAGGGGATGTCACGCAGCACTGATTGTCGGCATGACAGGTGTGCAGTGCAGCACGCGTGTCGCCGCCACGGCACGCGTGCGTCACGTGACTCGCTGTTGCGCCGCCGCCACCCCCGCGACACGCGCCGCCGCCGCTGGCGTTTACCCTTTGACACTTCCTTCCGCAAGGTGCAAGAAGTAGGAAGTACCAAGGGGTGGTGCGTGGACGTTCCGGTCGAACGTCTACTTTGAAAATCATATCCGGCAACGTTTCCTTTTGCAATTGGTTAATGCATTAACAAATTGTGTTTTTTAGCGGATTTCCCCTATAGGGAAGAAGCTATTACCGTAGGTAGCATGGTAAGACTTAAGCCCGAGACCATGATAACTTTTTGTTTTGAGGTCCCCAGATGCCAAAAAAACTATTCGTTCAAATTTATATATATGTATATATATATATATATATATATATATATATATATATATATATATATATATATATATATATATACACATATATATATAATACAAGACACTGTACACACTGCACTAAAAAACAACAGTGTGTTACATTGTGTTGTTGTCTAAAAAAAAAAACAACTGACTGATATATATATATATATATATATATATATATATATATATATATATACATATATATATATATGTGTGTGTGTGTGTGTGTGTGTGTGTGTGTGTGTGTAATGGGGGTATATATATGTAATGGGTCCACATTTGTGCCAAATTTCATAAAAATCGGGCGCTTCTTTCAAGTAAGTTTCGGGCGATTTTTATGAAATTTGGCACAAATGTGGAGAGTAACATTTATGACTTTAAGTTCGAAAACCAGATCGATCGGTTTATGGGAAGGGGGTTTTATGGGGGTTTAAAATTTTCCAAAAATCAGTTTATTGAACTTTTTACCCTACAATTTTAAAAACACTAGATTTTGGTTATAGCCATTTTGTAGACCTTAAAAAACAAACAATTTAGTATTTTGAATCATTAAGCTAGGTTTAGTGGTTGTGGAGAGAAGTCAAAAAGTGTCTTCATAAAATTTCCCATGTTAATCTTATGGGAATACGGTTTTTAGATTTTCCTCAGATAATTTCAATAAAAACTCCACATTTCTTTCTACCAATCAGTTTAGCTCTACAAAACAATCATTTGGGCGTTTTAATTGTTGTTTTACGTCCAACCGTTGCAGTGATATTCAAAGTGCTAAACACAGTACGTTGTCCAATGTTATCCTTATGGAGAATAAATAAAATTTTATATTTTGATTATTATTTATCTATATTGATGGAACTTGGTATGTGGCCTCAACTAGTTGTGGTATATTGATAATAGCACAAAAAAGTTTTTTGTTGATTTTCCCGGTAGCAGCAAACCTGCATATTCGGCCCCCATGTTGTTCATATGGAGAATAAGTAAAGTTTTATATCTCCCTTAGTTATGAACCTAAATTAATAAAACTTGGTATGTAGCTTCACCTGGTTTAGTTATATTGATAATTGAAAAAAAACACACATCTTATCTTCCTTGTTGCAGCAAACCTGCCTACTCATTTGTAATGTTATTCTTATGGAGAATAAATAAAATGCTATATATCACTTATTAATGAATGTATTTTTGTGAAACTTGGTAAGTGGCTCTAGGTAGTAGTGATACCCACATATTCGCATTGGAAATTTGCTGAGTACGCAGGTTTACTGTGACGGGGGTATTTTATTTTGGATTCGTTTTATGTTTTGAGTATTAAATGCATATACATCTTTAACTGCATGTTTAATGAAGGCGCAGTCGAGTCTTGTAAAAATAATTAACGTGTTGAAGTATATACCTAAAACACCTCAGGTTCAGATTCATGTTAAGAGGGGCCACCAGTCACAAGACTTCCTGCTTCCCCATATAAGACCAAGGTTAACTTTCGAAGTTCGTTCCTCGTCAACGGACTATCCAAAATCACTTCAAAAATCACAAATGTACCTATAGCGATCATTGGGTAACATTTTGATACCACAAAAAGGTGACAAATGAAAACAATCACAAATATATTGACTAGTTTTTATTTTTTTCTGAACAATTAGTATTTATGATACCAACGTTCTGTTCACTGAAATATCTAGGTATCTTTGCGCTTTAATTTAAAAAAAAATCAAGTATTTCGGATAATCCGTTGAGGAGGGGCGGACTTTGAAATTTAACATTGGCCTTCTGGGAGGAGTAGATAGAAGCCGGCGATTGGAGTCCCCTCTCGGTTCGGTCTGCAATACTTTCCTGCTATATATTTTCTCAAAAATATACATTCGACTGATTTGTATTTTTACGTAAGAGTATGCATTGAATCAAGACCTGAGGATCAGATCCCCACAGACGTGTAATGTCTCAACCCCTTTAAAACCTCAACCTCTTGAACCTCTTTAAATTGACGCATCATGCATACAAATCTGTTCAGTAATATATTATATCTTGATATTGCTCTTCAAAACACCCACTTATGTATAAACGATGTCATCCCTGATGTATAAAATAAATACTTTTAGCGAATTTCCCCTATAGGAAAGAAGCTATTACCGTAGGTCTCATGGTAAGACTTAAGCCCGAGACCATGGTAACTTTTCATTTTGAGCTCCCCAGATGCCAAAAACACCATTCGTTCAAATTTTTATATATGTATATATATATATATATACATATATATATATATATATATATGTGTGTGTGTGTGTGTGTGTGTGGGTGTGTGTGTGTGTGTGTGTGTGTGTGTGTGTGTCCGTAAGCACGATAACTCTCGTAAAAAAGGTCCGATCTTAATGCAATTTGGTACAAACGTGTAAAGTACCATTTATTTTAACGAGTTCGAAAACCAGAAGAATCGCACCATCCGAAGGGGGTTTTGGGGGGGTTTTGTACCCCAAAAATGGGTTTTTCGGGGTTTCCACATCTAATTTTTATTAAAATCAAATTTTAATTTTCACCATTGAATTCTGCATAAAAAAACAAACAATTTGGTATCTTGATCATTGCTCTACGTCAATTGGTGACTGAGATATTAAACACAGTACGTTGTCTAATGTTATTCTTATGGAGAAAAAGAAAAATTGTATATCTCGCTTATTTATGAACATAAACTGACGAAATTTGGTATATAGCTTCATCTGGTTGTGGTTTATTGTTGTTTGCACAAAAAAACAATTTTTCACCTATGGTTCCCGTAGCAGCAAACCTAGGTACTTGGTCCCCATGTTATTCTTATGGAAAATACTTAAAATGTTATATATCGCTTATTTATGAATGCATATGGATGAAACTTGGTATGTGACTTCACTTAGCTGAGTTCCTTTGATATTTTTCATAAAACCCCATTATTTTGTGTTCCTTGTTGCAGCAAACCTGTGTACTCATCCCCAATGTCATTCTTAAGGAGAATAATTAATATTTTAAATATCGCTTGTTTGTGAATATATTTCTTATGAATCATGTTAAGTGGCTTAATGTGTTATGTTTTAATTCATTGGAAATTCGCTGAGTATGCAGGTTTGCTGCGACGGGGGTATTTTCAGAGTGTCATAAGCGGTTTGATTTTGAGATGAAACGCTAAATATACAACTACAAATATAATCAAATACTGTTGACTTTCCTTAAACGATTTTCTGTGCAGGTAATTATTTTTTCTCAAGAGTGACGTATAATTTTACTATAACTAGATACAAGTGACGATTTACCAAAATTGAGCAGTATCTATTAGAATAATTGGGTAAAAATGTAAATTTTACACTCCATCCAATGTTTGAAAGTACAAACAAATCCATAAATAGATAGTAAATCAATTCTCAATTTAAGACTTTAAATAAATACTAAGCAAGGCGATTTTTACATCAAAGGGCTTAATTATAGCTTCAGCGTTAGCCTATACTCTAATATGAGTAAGGTTTGCTTGTTTGAGTGCGTGCGTGGTTGCTTGCTTGCAACTCTGATCTCAAAAACGGCTCCAACAATTTCCTTAAAATTTTGGAAATAACTAATTTATGGGATAAAAATAAGTTATAGACAAGTCTCATTCCCAGGAAAAATCAAATAATGTAAAAAATAAAATGAAAAGTTAATCAAATAAACATTGGGCTTATGGAGTTTAAAATCAAAACAAAAGAATTGTACAGCTCACAATCAACCAGGGAACTGTCAAAATAACACTCGTGTTGTTTATAATTAACATGTGGTATCCTGAGAGCAGTGACTAAAACTATTAAGTGAAGATTACATATATAGAGTGGTCATATCAAAAATTAATCAAAAGGACATTGAGCTATAAATTACAACTGGAGTGACCTTAAAAATGCAGAAAAAAGACAAATGAGCTATAAAAATCCGATAATCAGTGGAAGTGGGGGAAGTGGTGAAACATTACTCCAAGCCATCTAAAAAAAAAAAAACAACTGACTGACCTTCCCGAGCAAAGCTCGGCCCCCCTGGAACTATTATATAACATGTGAAACTTAATTGCAACCTGATTAATACGTGTACTAAGTTCACCCTGGTAAATCAATGGCCTCCCTTCGTTGAGCGTAAAATTGAAAAATTTTCGGTCGCGAAAGCAATTAATTACAATCATCAAGATAATAATCGCAACCACTGTAGTGGTCCCTGGGGCAGCGCTGCATCCCCACCTCTACTACCCCTTGGAATATAAATCAGAACTCGGTCAACCGGGCGGGCAACTTTGATGATAAGAGGCCCTCATTTTACTGTATCACCGAGTATCCTGTGAAGGGCTGGTATTCGGAGCCATTAACCCGTGAGCTTCTTAAGTGCCTCCACCCTCTAGTCAGCTGATAATACGAATCGTACGAGGGGAGGGGGTGGGGAGACGCTCCGTCAGTTCCGATCACTGCCACCGCGCGGGGAGCGCTAGTGCAGCTGCCCGCCAAGCTCAATGCCTCGTTGATTTCGCCGATATAACAATGCCCCCGTGATTACGTTTCGAGAGCAGTTTTGATGCACTATATTCAATGATGCATTGAACCAAGTTTTTCTTCGTAATTAAATTTAAACGAGGGACTGTGAGTTATTGGGTCGTTTGAGGTTGGTGACTAGGACACTTGTTTGATAGTAATTTAAGTCACTTGGAAGTATTATATGAAATATTGAATCAAACATTGTTTTGTGACACACAACTGTTCTCTAATTGATACATAAAATATATATGTTTTCATTCTTGGGACAAAAAGAATATTTTGAAAGTAATTTATTTGCTAATTTGTTGCACTTTCAGGAACATTATGAGACATCTCGACTGCTAATTTTACACTGGAAATTGAGCCCATGTGTAGCTAGACAAGTTTTTTAGGAATAACATATGAACGATATATTTTTAGGGTGATTCACTAACTATCACTTGGGGGGAAACCCTCAGGGGCGTACAGGGACATGACATTAGAGAGTAAACATAAATGCAAAATACATGTTGCGAAAAGTGGGAAGGCTTCTTCTAGAGAAACCATCAAAGGCTTAAATTTGCTATCAAAGTTTATTACCCGTCAATATTAGCAGCACTACAGATAATCTAACTGAATCCATGCTGATTTAATATCAACTAACTTTAACGTGGTTAAAAACAAATTTACTTTATTTCACAGTGATTAACTTGAAGGCCACATTTTTTACCAAAACAGTGTGGATGTTGATGGGATTCGGAAACCAGGATTTTTTAAGACGGTAGCTATTAAAGTTGTCTCTACCTTTGTACGTCACACAATATCTGATTCATTAGGATATCTTACACTAATGATTACACCCCATCAATGAAGTTCTCAATTACATTTCCATTTTTCAGATTCGTTAATTGTACCCTATCTTATACGATCTAAGTCGTACTACTAGTAGTGACGGTTAATTTTTCCGCATAATGTTTAACTTCTGATTAGTTATTTCATCTCTAAGATTCTTCTCATTTTTGCTTGTCTACACCTCTGTAATTTTGTATTGTGTTTAACATTGCTACAGGACAACTTCCCAAACCTCTCAAAGCCATATTAGCATCCGAGAATCTTATCCTTGACCTCTTGCACATCAGTCCAAGACTCTAACCGTTAGGATAGCGAGGCGCGAGGGTTTTGACTTAAAATCAAATCAAATCAAATATCTTTATTGCCACGAAACAAAATAGCTGCATACGTCATTACAAACATTCTTCTAGAACTAAACATATTTCTTGTCAAAATAATCCTTAACATTATAAAAACTACTTTTGAGTAAGAACTACTTTCATTCTCATCAGCTTGCATACAAATTCAAACCATAATGACTGATATCCGTTACAGATTTCACACTGGTTATAGAACACTGCAGCCATGACTAGTATGACTATCGATCAACACGGTGCATTCGATTACCCCTCCCCCGCCGCCGCGATAAACAAAGAGCGCAAATTAAAAGACTCCCCAAGTGCCCGGGGCTCCCCTACTAATCTGGCCTCGAATCGCCCCGGGTTCCTACCCCCATCCACCATAACAGGACTAGCTTACTCGCAGCTCTACTTTATTATTCATGGTCATGTCAAGCAAGGGTGTTTAAAATTTAAATCCCCAGTTCTCCTTGGATAGTAGCCTATTTTTAGTTGCCCGTTTCATTATGACGAATCATTGTATCAATGTTGCTTTGGGGTAGGATTAATTTGGGATGGGACCGATTGTTCGGAGTTGATTAAGTCGGACTTCTACATTGTAAGATTGATCGGGAATTGTTCTGATTGAACACTAGATTTGATTGAATTTCAAATATTGATGAGCATTATGGAATGTAAGTCTAGACGCCAGAAAGCGGATTCTTTTATCTTCACTTCTCTTTTTTTGTATTTCAACGCCAACGACATTTTTGTTAATAGAGTACACAAACGCTTTTAGGGAACGCTCTCCAAACCTCTCAAATTAGTGTGGACACCCCGGGATTTGAACCCGTGACCCCTTGAACCGAAGCCCAAGACGCTAACCGTTAGCCTATGGGATGCGACTTATGAATCTATATTTTAGATAGATATCATAAGTACGATGTTGTTTGATGTATTTTTGACTCAAAATAAATATCTTGCAGCAGAGTTGGCAAGCCTACAAAAATGTGCGCAGAGTTACAGAGAAAAATCCCCATATCAACTTAAACTCTTGACCATGATATCACAAAACATACCCGAAGTTACCGAACTGGTGACAATAAAAGATAATGTCGTGAAATCAAGATTTTCATGCAAGAACAACAAGACGATTTGCTTCCTGACTCTGCCTAGCTCATAATGCGGCCGGTGAACATTTCATGGGAAATACAACACCGAAAACACGTTAACATGTTTGTTTTATGCCCTTCTACAGTCTTTCTGCGATATAATGTATATTTTTGTAGCAACATGAATTTTTCCTACTCTTATATTTCTGGGGTAGAAACCTGCTTCTCCCAGAAGGCCACCGTTAACTTTCAAAGCCCTTCCCTCTTTAATGGTTTATCCGAAATCGTTGATGGATAATTTTAAAGAACAAAAAATCCCTAGAGATTTCAGTGAGCAAAATTTCTATACCATAAATAGTTCACCCTTAAAAAATCGTAAATATTGATTATGCGGGAGTTTTACTGAACGAATATTATTATTGATTATGCGGGAGTTTTACTGAACGAATATTATTATTGATTATGCGGGAGTTTTACTGAACGAATATTATTATTGATTATGCGGGAGTTTTACTGAACGAATATTATTATTGATTATGCGGGAGTTTTACTGAACGAATATTATTATTGATTATGCGGGAGTTTTACTGAACGAATATTATTATTGATTTCGCAATTGTCTCATTGAACACGCTAGTTATTATTTTTTTATTTTTAAATTAGCCTTAAATTAAATATATCGGGTAATCCAAAGTGGAGGGATGGGCTTTAAAAGTTAACATAAGTCTTGTGGGAGAAGCAGGTAGAAATGTTCCCCCTCCCCACGTACAGAATGGTCACGGTGTTGACCACGAATGTGAAAGTGTCTCAGACAGAGGAAGTGTTGGATAATGTGGCATAACGCGCCGCAGTTGGATAATGAGCTGGGAAAAACAATACCGGGGAAACCGTCAGGGAACCGCACCGAATCAGAAAGCGGGAAAACAAATAATGCACGGTTATACTGCAAGGGAAACTAACTATGAAATACAGTAGCCAGTCCTACAAACCTCCATTCCTATTTTCAGAAACAGTGCAATGAGAAAAACGACCTCTAAGAAGAGCGTTTTCTCAATCTTAACCAAGGTGACGATTTATTACTAATATGTGAAAATAACTTGAAGATACCTAAACTTTCTTACTCGACATATATTGGAAGTAAATATTTTGCGTTATAACTACACTCTTTCATTATAGTTTATTCTACGGTAAAACATTAATACATTTGCACACGATAATACAAGTTATATTATAATCATCTCGTTAAAGATTGAATTAATAGTATTTTGAATACATGCCAACAACGTTGTGATTTTGGATTTTGTCAGGTGCATCGCAGTCCAGACTTTACACTATGACTGGCATAGTGCATCATTAAAATGTACATGATTAAAATCAGGTTCTGTAACTTACAGAACCCAGTTCTATACCAATATTGTTAGTTTTCAGATATTTTTCGCTTTTTTGGTAAATTATTTTGTTACGTTCTACTTTAAAGTGTCCAACATTTGGTTTAATTAAACATTTTTAATTATTATTTTGTAATTAAGGATGTGCATTTAAATACGTTTTGTAAGCAAAATTAATATTAGATTTTGATGTTTGTCAACATATCAGATAACAAATGTAATTTATGGCCCTGAAACTTTAACTATTATTGCTTTAGTTTCCTTCAGACATGTTAGGAGACATACGTTTCCATAAATCAATAACAGTTCCAACAATTTAAAGCGCTGAGGTTATTTATTGTAAAGCTGTTACCCGTTTAATTTTATCGTACCCAGACAGATGTTCTGGAAGCGAGACAAAATATTGAAATGCCGTTTTCAATTGGAAAACACACATTGCTTCTTTACCCTTTATCGTAGACATAAATCGGAATCTGACCGTGACGCCGATATCGGCTGTTTTCCAACCGATCGGGCGTGGAAGATCGCCATTATACGGCAGATGGAAGGGTCGACGGTAAATCAGTTGGATTGCGCGCCGTCCCGTTTACCGTTCACGGCGTCGTTTCACGCCCCATCGGGTAACCTGCGACCTGCGACCAATCGCCGTCATCCGCTCCTGGTGTGGATTCTTGTTTGTTTGTGCTACTCTGATGAAGTCATACTACTTACTGCTTATTATTCATAACGTTGAAATTTCAATAAATGAATATTATCAAGAGTCTTCATCACCGGAATTTGCTGGACGCCATCTCAGAGCTTTCTTTGTTCCATTAGAAATGTTAACTTTGTGCCTCTGTTACTCCTCACCTAATCGCCACATACCATTAATTTTGGGGTAAAGTTAATGGTTTCGTCGTTCTATAGTGAAATACGATTTCAAAATTAGTTTTTTTACAGATTAAAGAGAAAATGTACAGTAAGACAGTTGATGATTGTAACAAAATGAAACAATTTATTATGAAACCTTAATGCCCAAATTAAGGAAATCCAAAATTTAATTATCTTGAGAACCATTACATTTATTATTTATTTTGACACCTAAACGAATGCTCTGTGGCGATCGTGTGAGGAGAAACTGAGCCACATAGTAAACATTGGCTTTATGGAACAAAACTTCAAGATGGGGTCTGACAGCCTCTGTCGATGAAGACCCTTAAAAACAATCCACGAAAGTTGTATTTGATGGTAGTAATGTAAAATCAGTGCGCACATATTGGGGCAATACACCTGTCTGTAATGTCCAATATATAGAAATATATTTGAAACTGAACCGGTAAAAATTATGTCAATTCGGGTTTGGACCGATTCAAACATAATGTTCGATGCAGAAATTTGCTCCTCTTATTCCATGGAAAAGAAGGCAGGAAAAAGACGCAACTATATAGACGTAGCTCTTGAAATCCCATACAATAAATACAACTTAAGCGGTGCGAGGGATTCTAGGTTCCACTCATGGAATGATTTGGGACGACGTCAAAGTTGGACAGCGTCAAATCAGGACACTTTACAAAGAGTCCGGGTGTGTCGGGTGCGTAAGGCGTAAAACCCGGACACTTTAGAAACTGTCCGGGGTTGTCTACGTAAGGCGTAAAACCCGGACACTTTAGAAACTGTCCGGGGTTGTCTACGTAAGGCGTCAAATCCGGACACTTTTATTTCTGTGCAGATGCGTCAAAGTCGGACAGCGTCAAACCGGGACACTTTCACTTTTGTACCAGACTGTTCAGGCCCTTCAATCAGATGTACAGTGAGGGCCTGGTCTTCTCCCACTTGTTGTCATTGGCTGGCCGTCGCCCAATCAGTCATCATCGTTATTGAGCTCCGATAACTCTGATGATATCTTGTTAATTATTTTACAGAACAAAAGCTTAGGACGTGTTTACGATTTATTGCCTAACGAATCAAAATAATATTAAGTACCCTCTGCGTGCATTGCGTGCCATAGGCATTAAATCGGGTGGCAAGAATTATAGTTCACTTCTAGTTTTTTTTCGTAATTTGGGCTAATAAAGCTAATAAAATTCGTAATAAAGCTAATAACATGAAAATTGTGTAAATACATTTTTCTATCATGTCAATGTACAACCAAATAACGTCAGCTTTCTTTATATAATTTAGTTAATCTAAGGTGTGCTTAAAATGGTATCTGGGTAGTAAAAATTAACATGGACGCCATATTGTTTTTACTTATAAATATTGTTGTGTGTACATATTATACTGTGTTACGCAACATAGCTCAGTTTATATGAAAACACATTTTTGAACTCAATATTACTATTTTTAATATCTACAGTTTGGAAGGTCATATAACTTTAAAAATGGAATAGTAAATATGTTTAGATGTATGAGTGCATTTAACTCTACTAGTTAAATTACTAAGGAAGGTTTTAGAGAGATTCTTGAGAAGGCGGGCAGCATCACGATCACTAATGGGGTTTGCGGATGAGGGTCATTGTTTCGCCTAGCATGGCGGACTGGCAGACAGTTCACAGTTAGTGACGAAATTTGGGCTTGGGAAAAACTGTCCGGGTTTGTCGCGTGCGTAAGGCTTCAAACCCGGACACTTTTATCTCTGTGCAGATGCATCAAAGCCGGACAGCGACAAATCGAGACTAAAAATGTTTCCGGATTTGACGCTGTCCGACTTTGGCGCGGTCCCAATGATTTTGCGTTTCTACCTGAATTGTCCATAAGCAGTTATAACGTCTACGCCTAAGTCTTGCACCTGCTTAAAGGATTACCCAATATCACTGATTTAACTATTTGGATTTTTAAATATGCAAACCCATGGATCCGGCCATATTGGTTATGTGTATTAATTTATCGTAGTCATGATAAATGGACTAAATGAGTGGCTATATATGATCCCCCTACTCCCTCATAAGTGCTAAGTAAAAATCTAGATTTATTTCAAGGTAAATGTTTTTCTTTTATACTTTCAAGAGTCTTAATTTAAAAAAAGTTTCGTTACCGCCACTCATAACAGTAATACAATTGTTACCAATCATTAATTTAACTGCCATGATTTATTATTACAGTATTTCAAGATGAAACAAATATTTTTGCTTTTACCCACGAAACAACCGTCTGAAAGGGGATTTCCCGTTTTTCAAAACTTTTCCAAATATTGACAGTATCACGATGAGTCTACAGTTTACCTAGTCACCGCGATCTCCCTCCACTGACGAGTGACAGGCCCGCAGTTTGCAGTAACATGTGGGCCACTGGAGTGTTTGGCTCTCCCCGTTGTTTTGGTCCAGTGGCTGTGTACGGGGGGATGCTAGGGGCAGGGGGTAGCTCCCTCCCTTAAACCAACAAAGCACCTGCCGTCGATCAGATTACTGGCTTAGTCACCGTCCGCGCGTAATTGCCGGGATTATCCGATAAAGATCTGCGAGAGCGAGGCAGCGGTAAAGAGACATTGATGGACTAGGGGACACCCCTGTCGCTTTCATTTGTTAAGTTGAGCCTTTAGTTTTGCATATTTGCATGGTGGTAGGTGAAGTTCAGATAATACTGTTCTGGATTATTTGGGAGCAGGAGGTGAAGTTTCAAAATGAGTATCTATTCCAAATTGTAAATGGATTTGTGTTTGAAATTAGAGTTTGGTTATGTTTGCATACTACAAGAATCACTATAAGGCACTTTACTTTCCACCTAGTTTTACTGAGGTATTCGTTCTCAAAACACCGTCACGAGTGTAATTATGTATTCCAGGCTGATATCTCGTTCATTTGTACACTAGGCCCCTAAGTATCAAACTGGCGAGAAATGCTGCAGTATTGCTGTTTTTACATAGTTTAAAATAAAATCGAACTGAACAAGTCATAAGGAAATGTCACCGCCTTCGCAATGATAATCTTAAGTATATTTTTTTTGCAAAATGCAGATCTAAACTCAGTATTTTGTGTATTTGCAGTGTTGTAAATGTGCGAGGATGTTTGTATTATGTTGGTTTAAATTAAATTAAATTTTAATCATCATTATTCCAATAAACAAGTCTTCTTAAATAGTAATTATAAGTGGTACAGTATTTCCATTAAATAAACCCCCAGTATTGTCCAGCCCCAGCTTCTCAGAATTGCCTGAGCTCTTTCACTGTCTGTACTCTTGCCGTGAGTCTAATTTAGTTTTTAATTAACTTAGATTCTAGAGTATTTTTGTTATATTCCTGTATCTTAAATTCTGAGTGCTTTAATTGTTTGAGGTTTCTATAATAACCAGCTTTGCCTTGATTGTTACCACTAAATTTGTTACGCACACCTGAAGACGGGTCAGAGTTCACAACCCGAAACGTCGTAAACATGTACTTTTCTGATCAGTGAGTAACCTGCTCTTACCTCTAAACCCCCAGTACCGACGTTAAGGCTTCCACACCGCATAAAACATAAAGAACGCATAAAACAATTTGCCCCAGTAACTGAGTTTGATAACATCGCGCGTCAAGAATAGTCGCTGTTGGACGAGATTATGAGAACGGTGCAGATATTCCCACATTCGCGGATCCCACGGTATGAATGAAGCAGGACGAGCAAGGTACAGGTAGCTGGCCTACATATGGGATCGGCTACAGAACTGGGACTGGGACTGGAGTGGAGCGTGGAGAGTGGAGAGGCTGGTTCACAGTTAGACCCCAACGGTGCTAGAGCTGGGGTGCTACGGTGGAGTGTACGACCCTGTCTAGCTTGGAACATAGAGAAATTAATCAACCAAAATACATATAGATTTTCCGTAAGACTTTATAACATCTACATTATTAATTCTGCAAGAGAAATTTTAAAAGATAAATTGTGGACGTTTGATAACAATTTATGGTGGGAGAAGGTTCAAATTAAAAGTACAGTATTTGACTCAAGAGACTCGGAAAAATTGTTGTTATTTTTGGATTGCATGCCATCCAGAATCAAGAAGTGAGAAATTTGTTGACCGTTTCAACAGTGTACATGTATTTGGTCTCGTCGTCAAACTACATACACGCGCAATACAAAGCAACTCAAATCAGTAACAAGCAATATTTCAAAATCTTCAAGCAGTCAAAATCTTCAAGCAATAAAATAATACATCCTAACAGAAAAAGTAATAAAAACATAGAAACGAGTTCGCACGCAGCACGCTGACGTGAGGGAAGTGAATTTCCGCATTAAAACCTTTAGAAAAATCAAATAAAGGGTTTAAAACAACACTGGTAACATTTTTTTGAATAAACGGTATCAGGAAACTCACACATACTTTCTCCCTTTTAGCCAAACTTTAATGAATAAATTACTTTTTATTTACTAAATATAGAATATAAAGCACGGTCGAATGTACAGGAAATCTTGTAAACAAGTTGTTTTCAAAAACATCCACCCAAATCCCTGCTTTGGAGGCACTACAGAATCCATTGCTACACTCGTGGTTTTAAGAGGGGAAATGCCCCCTATTCTCCCCCAGGGTTATTAAGGGGCAACATATTTCGAATTAACTCTGTTGGTCAATGCTAAATTGACAAGCATATCAAGTTTGAATGAAATTGATCAGTAAATAATAGAGAAATAGTAATTTTTGTATTCCCCATAAGAATAACATTGGACAACGTACTGTGTTTACCGCTAAATGAGAATTTCAATTTTCTCCGAAACCAGCAATCGTAGAATAGTAATTCAAAATACTAAATTATTTAGTTTTTTGAGCTCTTTTCAATGGTGAATAGTAATATTTTTTATATTTATGTCTTTTTATGAAAAATCCAAAAAAAACTGAATTTTGGATGTTTTAAGCCCTGTAATTTCTGAACCCGAATTTTTACAGGAATGCGGGTGATGTCATTTTGTTGGAAAACTAAAGTTCTACAAACGACTACAGTTTAATCAAAATCGTTAGAGCCGTTTTTGAGAAATTTGGATTTTTCATGTTTTTTGGCGGTTTTTGGGGGATAATTACCCTTAAAAATCCAAAATTCAAAAAAATGAAAAAAACGCCTGGAGATATCGTGGATTAGTACCTACATACCAAATTTCATCAAAATCGGCCCATTGGTTAGGGCTCTAGCTCTGTACACATCCACACAGACACACACACACACACACGGACACACACACACACACACACAGACAGACATCACGTAAAAACCACTTTTTTGGGTTCAAGGAGCACCAAAACGAATATTTCCACTAACAACTCAAATTCGAAAATTTTGACGAAAACAATACTTTCTCCATATACTATGTATAGAGGGAGAAAGTAAAAATTGAAACTTATTTGAGTTTTTGGGCCCAAAAAGGGTTATAAAAGCCACGAATGTAAAATTATTGGTAATTAAATTATTGTACGTAAAATGCCAAAAATTGTAAGCCCTCCCTCATTATTCTAGGACTAGTATTCACTGAGTTATTAGAGAAAATGTTAATTATAATAACACAGTACGTTGTCTTATGGGGATTTTACACTGGGAAAGACTGTCTTTCATATCTTGATGTAGTTTTGTCACCCCCAATATCACTATATCAACTTTTTATCCTAAATATACCTCCTCCTAACCTTATAATGTACAACATTGGCATCCTAATAGTGAATTTAAATATAACCAGGAGCATCAGAATAGTAAAAAAATAACATTTCTCAATTTTCCCAAAAAATGTTACTAATGTTGTATTAAACCCTTTATTAGATTTGTTTAAAGGTTTTGATGTGGAAATTCACTCGTTTACGTATTAACGTATTCATACTTTCATAATGATCACACTATTTTATTTTCCTCGCCATTTAAACAGTACAGTACTTTGTTTTAAATTCATTGATGGTAATGGTGAGTTTATGTTATTTACGAAATTATTGCGATAATTTTTCTCACTTATTAGAAAAACAAGTTTCTCACAATTTCGGGATCTGGAATCTGATCTCGTCTTCGAAGAGAAGAATACGTAGAACATAGCAGAATTAATGGCACAATACAGAAAAGGCTGGAAAAAAATAGAAACAAAATTAAAACACAGAACTAATTAACCAAAAGAAACAAAAATGTAAACACACGACACAATCAAAACAGTAGGGAACAATACTGTCCAGCGCGGTATATAGCTTCTAGATGCAGAGCCCATTGCATTTGTTTTAGAATCACTGTACTAAAGAAGCAAAAAGAAGAAAAATCACTGTACTTTTGAGAAGATCTAAAAAAGCAAGCAAAATAATTAAAAAGTAATATTCATCTACCTCCATGAAACTGCATAAACAATTCTATATTAATAAGTTTTATACTGGATTATTTTATTGAGTCCTTGTGTAATATCACGGTTATTTATCACATTTTAAAACAAGCTTTTAAGAATTTTAAAAAGTCCATTAAGGATTGTATACCACTCCAACAGTTTTAGAACAATCCTACTAATATCTGCACTGAACGCAGAAGGTTTGTGTATTTAATTTATTCATTTTTGGATTATTGCCCCTGAACTGTAATGACTATTAAATGGTTTTAAATTGCATTTCGTCAGCAGTTCAATCTGCAGTGAAAACACTACAACCTGGTATTGGCGCTTAATTGTGTCAAAACGTAGGTGTCAAAAAATAAAATACCCCCGTAGCAGCAAACCTGCGTACTCAGCAAATTTCCAATGCATATATATTATGTACCACATAAAGTCATATATCAAGTTTCATCAATATACATTCATAAATAAACGATTTATGACATTTTAATTATTCTCCATAAGAATAACATGGCGGCTGAGTATGCAGGTTTGCTGAAGCAAGGAACATAAAAAATGGGGTTTTATACAAATATCAATATAACTCATGTAGGTAAAGCCACATACCAAATTTCATTAATTTATTTTCATAATAAAGGGAGATAACACGTTACTTATTCTCTATAAGAATAACATGGGGCTGAGTACGCAGGTTTTCTGCTACGGGAGCCTTTGGTAAAACATAGTTTTTTGAGCAAATATCAATGGTCCACAACCAGATGAAGCCGTATACCAAGTTTCGTCAGTATACGTTCACAAATAAGCGGGATATAAAATTGTTATTTTCCTCCATGAGAATAAGATTAGACAACGTACTGTATTTAGCACTTTCAATATCTCGGTACCCAATTGGCGTAGAGAAATGATCAAAATACCAAATTGTGTGTTTTTTTAAGCTGAATCCAATGGAAAAAACTAAAATTTGACTATTTCCAAACTTATATGTAAAAAATTCGAAAACCCATTTTTGGGGTACAAAACCCCCCCAAAATACCCCTTCGGATAGAGCGATCTGGCTGGTTTTCGAACTTAAAGTCATAAATGTTGTTTTACACGTTTATATCAAATTTCATCAAAATCGGATAATTTTTACGAGAGTTATCGTGCTCACGGACACACATATATATATATATATATATATATATATATATATATATATATATATATATATATATATATATATATATATACAGTTTCGAACGAATGGTGTTTTTGGGGTCTGGGGACCTCAAAACTAAAAGTTATCATGGTCCCGGGCCTAGGTCTTACCATGCCGACTACGGTAATAGCTTCTTCCCTATAGGGGAAATTCGCTAAAATAAAAAGGTGAGGACACTTTACCGGCAGCCGCGACGGTGCAGTAAGATAGGGATCCCGTCCATGTGTTCGATAAATGTATTAATGTTTTGGTGTGTGACCGTGTTTTATGTCTTTGTGTTGTTTGAGAACTTTTAACTACGTCGTCTCGACTGAGAGAAAAATGTAAGGTTAAAAATTGACACCTACGTGATCATGACGCAATTGAGCGCCGAAACCAGGTTGTAGTGTTTTCACTGCGGATTGAACTGCTGACGAAAGGTAATTTAAAACCATTTTGTGTATTTGTTAGTGGCTCCATCACGCACTCACTACTGAAATTATTGCGTTAAATTTGTTAAGAATACCTGCGAGACAAACTGTTATAAATGCACCCAAGGCTATCACCCGCCTCCTCCAGTTTCGAAAAGCGTGGAACTCTCCTTTGAAGTTCCATTTACCCTTTATGCACCATCTTATTGAACCATAGAACTCTATTAATACACTGAAACTATTGAGTTAAATTTTGTAGGAGTATATCAAATACACTGGAGGCAGACATATTATAGACTTATTACCGTTCCGAAAATATGTTGGTATACCGGCACACTAGTTTTTAAAGTTGGTAATCTTTTGGATAATATACAAATAAGTATCCTCTGGATCGATCGAAATTAGATTTTGTAGGAAGATAATTAATTACTACACTGAACTCAATCAGAGGCCCTACCTATGGCCTTCTCCCGTTAATAAATCCCGTTGGTAGTAGGACACTATCACACTGGCCTTAAAAATTTACATCTTTAAAAATGAGATCATGTTTTTTTGTCCATTAAGATTCCCAGCCATTTACACCTTTACATATTTGTAAAGGTGTAAATACGCTTCTCCTAATACGCTTCGTTTCCCTGTTAGACTTTATTTTAATTAAACGATTTATCTCTGGAACGGCTCGAGCAAATTATTTTAAATTTGACATAGGTATTAATTTGATTTGCATAGTTAACTAATAAACTTCATACTTTTTAATTTGAAAATGTTACTTTTTACCAGGTATCTGGCAGGATAGTTTGGTGACAGGAAGTGCAATATTTAAGTAAAACAAGTAACTCCTTTCCTAAAACAATGGTCTTATACCTTGAGTGCTATTTGGCTAAGAAGAATATGTTTACTTATTCATGAGGAAGATGATATTTTTCACGATTCTGGAAGGCGAGAAAATATGTTCCTTGTGTTCCGGAATTTACAAACATCAAGTAAAAATAAGATCGTTTAATTACCTTTTTACTGCGTTGCCTTTCTAGTAGTATTTTTATTTAAGCTTGTAGCATCTGTTTTTGTTGAGTTGTGTTTTGAAGATTTATTGACAGTTCAACTATCCTCCCACCCCTGAGGGACAGTCCTGATGAGGAGAGGTGGATATTACGAGTATAAGGGATCTCTGCTATTTTCTGTCTTGTCATTTTAATTGGGATTTAAATCATGACAAGTAGTTCAATAGTTCCTCAGGTCTTCTACCTCCCAATTTAATATTAAGATATGTGCATGATTAACGTACTTATGCGTGAATAAAGGGGAAGTTGTAAATCGCACGATCAATTTGGGGACACTCCCTCGGAGATGAAAAATTCCCTAACTCCCAGTCGATCCGGCGCATTTATTCTTCATCCTATAGAGAAGAATTATGAACAGCTTTTCCACTGGGAATGGGATTTTAGGGATATTTTAGTCCTATGGGATGAAATGGGATCATGGGCTATTTTGGACGACCCTCATTTAAACTTAGTCTCCGCTATCTACAATTATTGTTCTTTAATCAAATTCTTAATACATTTTGCTAGTGATAAGCACCGTTAAATAAATATTTTTTCCCAATACACGACTATGATGGTTTTCAGCCATAAAATCAAACATTGATAAAAATCGCACTTCTTGGAACAGGTTTCATAATTTGATTGATGGGTTGGATTTACTGAACACAAACTTTTAACTAACTACATAACTATATCTAAGAGAGCATCATTTTAAATATAAGCGGCTTTAGATTTTTCGTATTAATTATTTTGTAAATCAATGTTAAGTGAAAAAATATGAGCCAGCAATCTCCCAAAAATACACTCCTTAGAAACCAATTTATAGTATAATATATTTATTTATTTTGATTTAAACCCAAGGAACACAACACATTTGATTAATATCAAGCACAGAATATAAACCTAGAAACCCAAACCTCTAGAAACTTTTAGATGGGTATTTCATAGCAGATCGAGGGATAAAATGATAGATACGAAGTCTGTGATATATCTTTCACTACGTAATGTTAACACTGAGTCGTAGCTCCCGCCTAGCACCAGACCTCTAGACGAGCGAAGTCGTCAGACGGGTAGTCAGTGAGGAGGAAGGGCCGCGCCAGTCGCCACGCCAGTCGCCAAGGAGTGCCGTGTGTGTAGTGTTGTGTAGTTCTGCTATGTGTATCGGATAGTCTCACCAGGTAAGCTGGCCTTGCATTCTCGCATTCCTTCCATGGGCGATCCGCTCCGGCGACCCCTCCACCCTCCTTCCGTCGGCCACCCTTGAACGCAGGGCGTAGGGTGGCGTTCGCATAACGTAATTCACGTCATCTAAATAACACGAGCACGATAGTACTCAGGGTTCGATCATTTCCTTATTGTTATTTAATCACTTGAGAGTATTTTAGTTAACATTTTTATTTCGATCCGACTTGGCAACTACTGTAGATCTTACATCCCAGTTAAGTACATAGAGGAAAAAGTTAACAGGATGGGTTACATAAAACGTGTTATAATCCTCGCTATATATACTTTCATATTTAAAAAAACACATTTGAAGCAACAAGTAATTGAGTTAACAAATTGAATTTAATTTGATAATGGTTTCCATGTATTACTTATGTACAGTGACTGTTTACTTATAGCGTTTCATTGAGCTAAGATCAAGCTATGTTATGGTTTAGATTTAAAACATACTTTAAGATTTTACGTGACATTGTTGATAAACTTACATTGTAGTAAAAATCAAAGATTTACCCTTAAAAGAGAGGTATGTGCACAATTTCCATACTCCCTCAAACGACTTGGATGGGTTTTTCATTCTCATACAGTTTTATGTTACATATTACCACAATAAATGAATCATAATTATTATTAACAGTAGTCTTGTGGAGTACCTTGGCGTCTAGCCTTCACCTTTGCGTCCTTTGCGTCCTTTGCGTTGCCTTTCGCCTCTCAGGGCTGTCATTGTGTTGTGCTCGCCTGAACCGGGCAAAAACTGGTCTAAGGTTTTGCCTTTATGCCCTGCATTGTCCTATTTAGAAGCCTCCTAGGCCAGGCCAGTCATCGTTGTTTGATAATTAATAGAAAGAATTTCCATGTTAAAAGTCGGTTCAAGGTCGTAAATTATCGACTCTACTCCTAATTAAAGTTAAATGTGGAAATATACGAGTGAGGGATACGTAAAGTGGTTTAGGATGGTATTACAAATTATTCTGGCTCCCAAACAATTCCATTTTGAAATACACTCAAGGGTGATTTATATATTACTTCTTTTTATAATGTAAATGCTCCAAACGATGTAATACTATCGCCACTAAAATTGCTGCGTAATACAATTTAACTCTTTTGGAATCCTAGAATCAATTGAGTCAATGTACTTCTAGCCAACTCTTTGGAACACCTTTGCAACAATCCTGTCAGAAAAAAAACTCTTGTGGTATCGAGTTTCCAACTGGTTGCAACCCGATCCTGACTTGCCATCATCATAATACAGTCAGACAAACAATATTTTTATATAGCAGCGACTCTCAAAACCGGTTTTGTGATTATTTTCTCGTAGAATGATATTATCTTGATAACTAAATGCAAAGTATTTATATAAATACTACATCTGAATTGCAGCGGCAAGGGTAAGGTTTGAAGCTTTTACGGTTTAATTTCTCAGTTACGTAGGGCAAAGGCACACTGAAATATCAAAATTACCTAAAAATTATGGAAATAAATTGTTAGTGTTTAAAACAAATGTTGAATTAATCAAAAATAATTCGCATCCAATAATTAACAAACCAACTTGAAAGGCGCCTTCAGTGCACCCGTGCGTTGTAGTCTCCGTTTCAGTCTTTGCTGCATTGAAGTGAAGTGTGTTAAAGTATATAACATACGCTCTTAAATAGTTTGTACATTGTTAACAGTCAGAAAAAACGTCAAACCTGTAAATACTCGTAAGTAGCTATATCTTCTAACTTTGAAAAGTTGTCAACACAACTTTTTGTGTTTTATTTAACACAGTTACAACAATATTTATTCTTTGTAATGGATTATATATTTTTTAAAGTGAAAGCAATATTCTGATTCCTCACCAACCGGTATGGTGTCGATTGAAATCACTAAGGTGTGATTCAGAAGTCCCAAGTTCTATTTAGTAATATTATTTACTATTTTTGACTATTTGTTGTTTTTGTTTTGAACGTAACAGCGTGTCGTGATGGATGGATTAGCGGTCCAATCGAAGCAACAGTCATGTTTCCTCGCTCGTATATATAGCTTCTAGTTTAATCTCTAAATCGTTATAACAATAAAATGTATACAATTTTTAAAATATCTATAAATAAACTAAACGCTTTCTACTAGGATAAACTCTTCTAACTCGAATTAAAACGTTCTGAACTCTATTTCCGCCAAATAATTCTCTGGGACGCCTTTAATAAAATCGACCGTAAATGTTTCGTGTGTGTATTGTCCGAGTCGTCGTCATGTACGTGTTTAGTGTTCTTTATCATTATCGTTCTTCTAATGAAGAGATGCAATCTTGGCAGCCTGAAGATGTCTTCGGCTGGTGCAACAAGATTGGATTACTTATAGAATCAGGTAATTTAACCACATTAATATTAATTTGTAATCCGGAGGCCAAAGTGGAGTTTACACTAGTATTTAGCGCTTGCGTAAGTTAAATTGCCATCCTATTTGCATACAAACTTGAAAATTTTAACATTATTACAAGAAAGTTGCACCTGCAAGTAGAATGCAAATAAACTTGCACCTGCAAGTAGAATGCAAATTAAACTTGCTCCTGCAAGTAGAATGCAAATTAAACTTGCACCCGCAAGTAGAATGCAAATTAAACTTTCGCAAGCGGTCGATGCTAATGCAAACTTAACATAAAAAATTAAACGTCCACATGACGCATAGACATTGGTAACTTTTTGTATCATACAATAGCTTAAAATGGACTCATAAACATCTGTTCTGCCCATTTGGAAAGCTCAATGATAAATTTTAAGTAGAAAGTTTGTGTGCGGTCCTCCTGCCGCGTGTCTGAGTTTGCGAGTTCTCGGGAACTCGACTTTCACCGCAGCCTGGAGTCGGTCGGGCCGTTATATCCACTAGACCCGTCCCTCTGTAAATGCTACATTGTGGCCATCATCAGGATTATACTACTGTCGGTTCCTCATTTACTTTAAACTTCAGGGAGCTTCAGACAAGGAAAATCATGGGTTTATACCTGTTTCTCCCATAAAGTCAATGTTAACTTTCAAGTCCCGTTCCTACTTAAGAGGGGGCTCCAGTCACGCAACAGACTGCGTTTATTCCAGCTTCTCCTAAAAGGTCAATGTTCATTTCAAATCCTGTCCTTCCTCAACAGATTATCATAAAACGATAATTTATGGTTAATTTTAAAGGGCAAATATTTCAGCGATAACAAATCGTTGATATTTAATATTGTGTAATGTTATTGAACGATCATTATTTGTCATATCGAAACTTTGCTCACTAAAATTGCTAGGCATTTCTTGATCATTAAAATGAGTCATAACTTAACGATATCAGATAATCCATCGAGGAGTGACGTGATTGGAAAGTTTGTTTTTATTTAAGTGACAATTTCACTTCATTTTACAACTTTTAGTTTGACACACTTAACAAACTATATTAGCCTACATCTAGTTCTATATAAGAGTCATAAATATATTTTAGCGAATTTCCCCTATAGGGAAGAAGCTATTACCGTAGGTATCATGGTAAGACTTAAGCCCGAGACCATGATAACTTTTTGTTTTGAGGTCCCCAGATACCAAAAACCCTATTCGTTCAAATTTATATATATGTATATATAAATATATGCGTCCGTGAATGCGATAACATGAGTGAAAAACCTCCTATTTCGATTAAATTTGGCTCAAATGTGTAAAGTGACATTTATGACTTCAAGTTCGAAAACCAGAAAAATCGAACTATTGGAAGGGGGGTTTTAAATTTTCCAAAAATTAGAGTTTTGCATTTTTCACCCTAACATTTTTAAAACACTTAATTTCGGTTTGAACCATGTTATAGAGCTTACAAAAAATTATATAGTATTTTGAATTATTAACCTAGGTTAAGTGGTTGCGGAGAAAATCCCAAAAAACCTACTCATAAAATCTCCCATGTAAATCTTAAGGGAAAAAGGGTTTTGGCTTTTCCTCAGTTCATTTTAATGTAAAATTCACATTAGCTTTTACCAATCAACTCAGCTCCACAAAAAAAACATTTTGATGTCTAAATTGTGATTCTACGTCCAACCGTTGCAGAGATATTCTATGTGCTAAACACAGTACGTTGTCCAATGTTGCCCTTATGGAGAATAAATCAAATTTGATATCTCGATTATTTATGAATGTATATTGATGAAACTTGGTATGTGGCTTCACGTAGTATTGATATATTGATATTTGCACAAAAAGTTTTTTGTTGTTGATTATCCCAGTAGCAGCAAACCTGCATACTCAGCCCTAATGTTATTCTTATGGAGAATAAGTAAAGTTTTATATCTCCCTTATTTATGAACATAAATTGATAAAACTTAGTATGTAGCTTCACCTGGTTGAGTTTTATTGATAATTGCACAAAAACATATATTTTTTTTTTGCAGCAAACCTGCATACTCAGCCCTAATGTTATTCTTTTGGAGAATAGATAAAATGCTATAGATCACTTATTTATTTATGTATTTTTATCAAACTTGGTAAGTGGCTTTTTTTATGTGGTAGTGAGAAACATATTTATACATTGGAAATTCGCTGAGTATGCAGGTTTGCTGTGACGGGGGCATTTAAATATTGCTTATCTAGTGTCATGAATTACAGCACACAACATAAATAATATATTTTTATGCCAACGGATTATGCTATACTTCTTTAGGAAAATTATACTAACTTATAAGTACTGTATTGTCAGTATGCAGAATTTTTTAATTAATGAAAACCACATAGTGAAAGCGGTTATATAAAATCCGCATATATGACCAATAGGTTAAAGTTATGTATTTCCAATACATAACTCAATTTATTGATATTTCTGGTTTCAATGGTGATCTTAAAGTGTACGAATGGTTGGAAAAAGAAATGAATTTCCAGTTAATCATACAAATAGTCTAGATAATTTTTAGTTGTTATGAGAACTTTCAAACTAGATAATTGCCCACACAAGGTCGGTTATTATATGGGAAACAGAAAGTGTAGCGCCGGCCGTGGGCGTCGTGTCATGGTGGATGAGCTAATGAAGGTGTCGAAGCTGCGAAATGGAACGGGGGAAGGCTCGCTGTTGAAATATATAAAGCAGCTTATGTGTAATGGATACTTTAATATATGTGTGGCTAGGAGTATACGTCATCATGGTCACCAATTGAACACTTATATTACATCACCACTGTTGTGAATTTGAGTGAAATAAATTTCTAACTAGTACAAACTCAAACTCGAAAATGCTTAAAACTGCAGACTTCAGTCTTACACGATGTTTCGCAAGGCAATACAACATTTCACGCGTTTTATGTGTTTTCTCCTCACCTATAATCTTGAACATCAGTTATACAGTCAAACGTCAAATCCAAATTGAAAGATGGGGAGCAACTAGTGGCTTGAAGGGGCCATAGTCCCTAACCTTTCTCCAATACTCTGCCTCATCTGATTTTCATGCTAAGAAAAATAGAACAAAAAAGCAGGAGCACATGTTTTAATGTAAACAAATGCAGACGTTTTTAAATCCCATGCTTTTCTTATGGGGGATGTTTTACGTTATTTCTCGTTTGATGGTAAATTTTTAGAAATACTGATATTTTTCCCGAGTCCCTGGGATCAAGACCTTTAATTTGAGCCGTCTCTCATCATCCTGATATTTGCCAAACTCCCACAATTTTGACTTAAAAATATTGAATACAGAATTATATATAAAGAAGATAATGTTTTTTTTTGTTAGATTTAAAGCCGTCTTTCTTTACCAAGAACATTACACATATGAAATATATATTAAGTACTAATATGATCCGTTATTTAAGAAACTATTGCGGACAGTTGCAATAACTGAATGAGGAATAAGTTTTACGGGTGTTTCAGGTTCTGGAACCTGATCCTGTTTTCAGGTGAGAAGAATATGTACCGTACTTATTACATAACAACATTAGTTGCACAATCCAGGCAAAGCTGGAAAAAAGCTAAAACAGAGCACTGTAAAAGCAGTAAACAAATTAACTCGATTTCTTACTTGAGTGAGAAATTTGAAACAAAACCATTTGTAATCAATCTATAAATTTCAATCACATACATAAGCTCTAATCTACGAGTACAGACATGCGACCTCCACAATCCTTAAGTATATTCTTAACATAGATTTGACTGAGTCACGCACTACTTCACCGAACAATATGACTTTGTTCCGGGTAACATCTCATAGTGCTGGACAATTTACCGCCTATCAACTGGCAATAACGGGTAACAAAACTTCTGTTGATGTAAAAAGCCGTAATTGCCGTAGTCCTCGGTGCGCTGCGAGATGGCCCATTTCGTAGAATGAAATGACGGTCGTCTTCAAAGACCGTGACATCGCCTGCTGACCCACAAACGGGAAAGTGACGCAACCGCGCCGTGACATCTGCGAGTATAACAGCTGCATCTTCTGGTACTCCTCTTCAGATGTCATTTACATTTTTAGAGCTTGTTTTATGGATCCATACTATTATAATATGAATATGGTGTCTTCAGTATGTCGTAATGTATGACTCCTGAACTGATTAAGGCTCCAGTCACGAAACTTCGCATTTCTACCTGATTCCTCCATTAGGCCAATGTTAACTTTCGAAGCCCGTCTCTTCCCAACGGTATATCCGATTTCGTTGATTTATGGCTCATTTTAAAGAGCTAAAAAATGCCTAGCGATTTCAGTGAGCAGATTGAAAAATCACAAATTACAAAACTTCAAAAGAATTCCAAAACATTCACAATTATATATTTGCGATTTTTTGGGGGGGAACTATGTGCGATATCGAAATTATGCTTTTTGAAATCGCTAGGTAAATGTTTCTCTTTAAATTAACCATAGATTATGACTTCGGATTATCATTCGGATTATAATTCAACTATCATTCGGATTATCATTCGTATCATCATTTGAATTATCATTCAGATTATCATAAGATTATCATTTAGATTATCATTCATATTCGAATTATGACTTTGAGGAGGGATGAACCTTGAAAGTTAACATTGCTCTTATGGGAGAAGCAGGTAGACGCAGGATGGAGCCCCTTCTCAATCCTTGCTATTGTAGGAGACCTAACAACTTCGCCCTCCGAGGTTGAGAGGCTTCTTTCCCCTACATTCTCTTCAAAGAGCCTTGCACACGGGGACAGTAGTACTAGCCGGTGATGGAAGTCACTAAACTCACACGTGTTTGAGATAGGCGACCGCCAGAAACCTATTGGACGTTGAAATTGAAGCGGAAGTGCCCCTGCACGCAGGGGCAGTATTCTTACTCTGCCCGGGGCAGCTGTAGTTGTTTTCTTTGTGATGGTTGATGGAGATTTGTACTAGAGGTAGTAGGGGTTGATCTGATTGCTTGGGAGAAAAAAGCTAATGTTACTTTCGGCTCATCCCCATCAGAAATGTAGTGATAAATGTTGGGGGCTCTGGGGTTACAGGCTCCGCCATGGCGGCGGCACGCCTGCCCCCTCCTCAACGCCTCGTAAACTGAAGCTATATAAAGTTGCTCCTCCGAGTTGCCCCCCCCAACAAACTTTCCTTTTCTCTGTCTCTCTATGACCTAGAACAATTGAAACATGTATTAGTAAACAAATGAAATATTATTAGTGGTATAGTTTAAATTGTAAATCCACTAATTGAACACCATAAGTACTTAATCAACTGTGTCCAGAGCAACAATCAGTATTGCCAAGAAAAAGCTGTACTTGTTAAAACAAGTGGAATAATCACTGTTGAAAATAACGAACTGAGCTGAAAGGTGTAAAAATAAATTAAAATTGTCTAAAATAGAATGTATTGTTGGTATTTGACATAAGTTCCCTTTTTCAAATTTGTATTAAACTTTTTACTAAAAAAAAGCGTTCTATTATAAATCAATTGTAAAAGATTTGATTATACCTACCGAATTCTAGTGAACAAAATCCGCTTTTAAATAAAATTTGAATGTGATCAAACTTCTAAAAATATAATTCAATTGGCGTTTCCTAGGTTTTAAAAGTGTATTTATTAAAAATTTTTAAGACGATTTCTATGGTTATGCTTTTACCAGAGCCAACTTTCTTGTTTGTATTTTTACACAGTGACTAGCAGCCCCGTCGCGGCTTCGCCCTCGTAAATTTATGATTTAAACAGAATGAAACGTAAAGTTACTTTTTCGTGCTACTATTGCTGCATTATTTTTTATGCTATGCTTGAAGTGACGTAAAGCTAATTTTATTTTATTTTGGATATTCATCCGTTAATTTTCAGCTGTCCGCTTTCCGTTCGCTCGATCGATATATTATAAAATGGAAAGCGCCCAGAAGACATGTTGCAATACACAGACAAGAAGTAACACCTGCCTTTGTCTTACAGACCGGCAGTTGAATGTAACAAGGTTGTGTGAGAGAGAGAAAGATATAAAGAGAGAGAGAGAGAGAGAGAGGGAGAGGGAGGGAGAGGGTGAGAAGGGAGCGTATACTCTGGGCCGACCAGCGATCTCTATAACTACAACTGGATCGCGCGCTCCGTGCTGGGTATTCGGTCCGGCCGCTCGGCTCTCCCCCCACCACTTAACGGGTGCACTGTCGCTCCCTTATACATTACCTCTTACGGCGTTACCGTGCTCGCGCTCACAAAAACCGCTATATGTTCGCTCATAGTTGCTTGATTTTTAATTAATTTACACAGTTGCAATCTGCATGAAATTTCGGAGATTATGATATAGATTTTATATCAAAATAATTTGGTTATAAACTATATTCGTTAGCCATTTTTTTTGCATTTTGAAGGCTGTTATCTTCGCTAATGTTGTATTGATTTAATTTAGTTTACGCACTTATTGTGGTTTGAGTATGAAGTTACAACAATTAGGTTATTCAGTTTCAAAAGGTATATTAATTATTTTACCAAGAAAATAAATATGGCAAGCGCGCGTGAACGTGTTGATTAAATATATTTGTTAGGTTGATGTATTAAATTAAATGAGCGCTAAAAGGCTTGGAATAGGTCATAACAATAAGCATAAAATACACTAATCAAACTATTTACTTGAAAAAAAAAACAAAATATTTTCGTAATATTAGTATTAACTTAACGGTTATATGTATTCTTAAACAATACTAACTTGTGTAGTTTTTGCCGAAGGCCAGCTGAACTTGGGTTTGGATTTAGTATTCTCAATTTTGATTGGTAGTGTAGATTTATTATAAAGAACAAATATCCAATCCTTTTGATTAATTTTACCTCATGCGATTAAAAATTTAGAATTTTCTACAATTTTTTGGGCAAAAATAAATACCTAATGTTAACACCGAAAAAATCCTCTTGCCTTATAGTAAAACAGCATAAATAACTGAAATAACGTGGGTACTGTACAAAGCAGTAACCTTTTAAGGGCGTGCTCATACTTTACCTAGACCTAAAACTTTACACGTTCACAAATAAACTGATGTATACGCAACATTAAAAGTTGCTTTGTGGAGGCGTTTTTTATTTATTGTTTGAACAGAGAATCTTAATCGAAATGAGTTTATAGCCACTATGAGTAGTTAAATGTAGCGGTCTTTTTGTATTTATTAGCGCTTATTAATCATAAGCATGTGTTCTTTGTCATCTTGTATGTATTGTGCACTTCGTAAATTGGCTGCTTGCCATTGGGAAATCAAATAAATAAATGTAAAATAACTAAACGCTTAAAATTTTTAACCAAATTACTAATAGGGTGAGCATTGGAAATAAATAGGCCTACATATTATAATCTCAACTAACTTGCAAAAACCAAATGAGGTCGTCTACGGTCGTGCATTCTGGTTTCTAGCGTTTAAAGTTGTTGCATTGCATTCAGGGGTTGTGTGTACTTTAAGGTTGACTGTTGAATTGAAACTGAGTGAACTTTAATAATCGTGCTTCTGTTACCAATAGCAACTGATATTACAACTATTGTTATCAATCAAAACTTATAAAAAAATTCAAATAAAACATTTTTCTGGGTGGAGCCCTTGGAATCACTTAGGGGTACAAATAGATTACGACCGATTCTCAGACCTACCAAATATACATACAAAATTTCATAACAATCGGTCAAGCCGTTTTGGAGAAGTTTGGTCACAAACAATGTGACACGAGAATTTTATATATTAGATTTACGGATTAATATTCAAATAAAAATTAATATGTCTTATAATATTACGTTGTTGTACCTTGATAATTAAATTTCTGTTTGTCAATCGAAAGGTATCAGGCCTATGCAGAAACCAACTAATACGTAGATTACATTAAATATAAACAAAACTTAAAACATGCCAAAGGCAGAAGTTTAATTAAATCATGACTTTGGGTTTAGAGTTTAGATTTATAACACTAAAAGTACCTGGGGCGCCGAGCTTTACCCGGGGAAGGCCAGTCAGTTTATCCCAGACTCAAATAGAACTTATTTTTATCCCAGAAATTAGTTATTTCGAACATTTGAAGGAAATCGTTGGAGCCGTTTTTGAGATCCGTGTCGCAAGCAAGCAAACAAGCAAGCAATCAAGCAAACCTTACTCATATTAGAGTATAGGATAGTATTGACAAAGCAACATAACTTACCAGTGAAATGATAACGACTTGTCTTTAGCATTATTAAGGAAGGGTGGGGGTTGGAGACAGATAAGTCGAGACTTGAATTTCCTCCTTTGAGTGTTTTTGTTTACCCACTTGCTACGCGGGCTGATATTTGTAAACATCTCTTTCTAGATACATACAGCAGATATGTTTTAATAACGTAAAACTACACCAAAACCTCCGAAATTTCACGAGGAGTACAATGGTGAAACCCGCATTTAAATCGAGTAAGTATCAACAAAGTTATGTCAGATAATATCAATGAAAACACAGTAGCCCCTTATGAAGTATATGGCCGCAGCGGCGCGGCTCACCCGTTAGGTGGTGGGGGGAGCGCTGAGAGAGGCCGGACCGATACAAGCCTAGTTCTGAGCATTACAGCGCGCGATCCAGTTGTAGTTATAGAGATCGCTGGGGCCGACCTGCCGGACCGTTACTGGCACAGAACGCTAGTGAAATAATTGTCGTGGTTACAAGATTGGATATGCAAGATTACTATAAGGAATGCGTTCGCTAAGAAAAAGAAAAAATAGCAAGATTGGTCCGCAAATCAAGCATGTAGCTTTGGGCAATTTATCATCGAATTAGGATACAGTAAAGAAAGTTACTGGACTGTGTAAAGGTGATAAATGGTGATGGGAGGAGGGTTGTTTTCATAGGTTGGATAATGTAACAAGATAAAAAATTCATTTAGTTTAAAAACTTACCTTTGAGATTCCATTTTCTTATTTAACCTAGATATCTCGACGATACTGATTTATACGAAAACTGGGTTGCAATGTAACCGTGCAAAGTAAGTTATTAAAATTCTAGTTATATTCAGTTGTTTGACACTTTAAACAAAAGTGGTTGAGGAATTAACCAAACTGTAGCCAATTTACTCTGTAACATTTATTGAGCTAGTTCTGATGGTGTAGAATGGTCAAGGTAACAGACCCCGGAACGATGGCAGCTGGTTCGATCCTAATCCTGGCAATCAAATGTTATCAGTACTTTCCAACTTTGTGTTTACTATAACGCCACTTGCATTCCAGGATAAGCCCCAGCACAGCTCTGAGGTCCATTAGGGCGGGCAAAATAAGGTTTAAAATTTAAAAGAGGTCGCACTTGTCTCATAAAATTCTAGATTCTGTATTTTCATAGTCTCATATTCGTTATTAAAAACCAATTATTTTCATTGCCATGATTACAGTTGGAACATATGTGGTTTACAGGATGAATTTGTTTGGAAAATGTGTGGAATTTTGGTGTTTTCATAAAATGGGGAAATGTGGGGAATTGTTGGTACCATTAAGGGGGAAATGTGGGGAATTGTTGGTACCATTAGGGGGGAAATGTGGGGAATTGTTGGTACCATTAGGGGGGAAATGTGGGGAATTGTTGGTACCATTAGGGGGGAAATGTGGGGAATTGTTGGTACCATTAGGGGGGAAATGTGGGTAATTTTTGGTTCCAGCAGTAGGGAAATCGCTCAGTTTAATCTGCTAATCCCGCCGTGGAATGATTTCCTCTTCGTTATCAGAGGAGAACCACCGCGTCACGTCGCGTCGTCGGCGCCGCATCAATTTCCGCACGTCATTACGAAACCTCCGCCCGCGGGAGAAACCGCAAGACCTCATCGTTCTGCAGCTGTATAACCTCTGGTGTTGGCGAGAGATTCAATCTAAGGTATTCAAATTGATTTTCCAATCTTGGTGACTGTGTTGAGCCAAGAGGCCTACTCCCTACTGGAGAATCCGACTCGATCCCACTTGATATAAAAACGGCAGTCATCACTATAGATCCTAAAGTTTACTTTTGAACACCAAAATATACTATGAAGTGCTTTATTTTTACAATTTTCTTTGCAAAACAAATTTTAAACAATGATATTAGTCCTTTGTTAACACTTGGTAGTCACTGACGCCATTTTACATTTGTCTAGTTGTATGCACTGAACAATTTTAAATTTCTTGACTAAGGTTTTAAATGACTTTGTATAGCCCGGAGTTCGTCTGTTTGTATGGCAACACTGGTGTCGGTGCCAACTACTGTCTTAGACATTTATCTATTGAAAAATACTCCCAAAAAAGTAAGCTAACTTTTCAGTACAATATAATTCAATATTTACAATATTTTTTGTGAAATATTTTTGATACTGTAATCCTGCTCACTGATTTGGCTAGGTAAATTTTTACTCTTTTTAAAATTAACCATGAATAATCGATTTTGGATAATCTGGTGGGGGACGCACTTTGAAAGTGAACATTGACCTTACAGGAGAAACAGGTAGAGACAGAAGACTGGAGCCTCGTCCTAAAAGAGATTTATTTGATTAAAAATTTGCTCATTTAACAACGAAAGACGATTTAGCCGATTTTTCGCGTAAGGTAAAAACTAACTAGGAAAAAAGAGATCTTGAAGCAGGGACATACACTATGATAAATCATACCATCGGAAATGTAATTCAACACATTCCTTCGTTAAAATGCCGTAACTGACCACTGCTGGAATGAGCCCGAATAACGGTAGGTGTGTGGGAGTTTCGGCACCTGTTTGCTTCACCGCCAGACGTAACGGACGTCACGTGTGTGCTCGAACACGCCCCAACAAGCGTTTACACGCACGAACACGCCCTGAACACAACACGTACGGCGTGTCACGTCTCCACGTTCAGCCCAGTCAATAGCCTTCCGTGATTGGAATGAAGCGGTAGTGATTGCTCCTTCAAGAGGGGGCTCTGGTCAGGTAACATTTTGTGTTTCTGCCAGGTACTACCATAAGAAAGCCCATCATCAACAGATTGTCCGAAATGGTTGATTGATGGTTTGTTTAAGAAAAGAAAAATGCCTAGCGATTTCAGTGAGCAGAATTTCAATTCCACAAATAGTTCCATTCATAGTTCCTCCCATAGAAAAATCGTAAATATTTAATATTTCTGAATTGTGTTGATTGATTATTCTATGTGATATCGAAATTCTGCTCACTATAATCGCTAGGTGTTTTTTGCTCTCTAAAATTGGTTTTAAATCAACTATTGGATTTAGCAGGAACGGGCTTTGAAAGTTAACAATGTTTTGTTTTGTTTTTGTGTATATCTACGCCAGTGGCATTTTTTAACGTTTTGATAGGGAACGGTCCAAACCCTTCTTATTAAAAGTTTCGTGACTGGTGCGAACTCCTAACTTTCAAAGCCCGTTCCTTCTCAATATATTATATCCAAAATCGTTGATTGAAGGTTCATTTTTTTAATGAATACCTCAAGATTTCAGTGAGCAGTTCTTTTTTATTTTACTAATACAACCATAGACAAATCGTAAATATTGAATATTTCCGATTTGTTAACGATTGTTATTTGTGATATCGAAATTCAGGATAGTTATTTTATCCATGAAATTGAGCCATAAATCTACCTTATTGGATGATTCGATAAACAGGATCGGCTTTGAAAATAAACATTGATCTGATGGAAAAAGTGGTTTTTGAGAAACGAAAAATGTTTCGTGACTGGAGCCCACTCTTAAAGTACCGGGGAAGAGGTTTTTAAATACTCTGGTTTTCATGATTACTGGATGGTTTCGTATTTCTCATATCGTAACTCACAAATATAATTATTGTACATGAAATTCTGTGGAGTAAAGTGAGATGCACACATAACAATAACGGTTTCCTACTATGGAGTACTAATTAACTAAATTGTTAGTTAGGAACTGTAACTACCCTTTAGAACGAGTTTAATTTGTTAGACTTCTGATTATATTAATGCGGACAGACTTCACAAAAATAAATACCAGCTGTCTCGTTACTTAAAGTTGGAGAGCGGCCATGTTTGATTTTATCTTCATAAGAACAACGTTAAACTTAAAACCATATATCTTTCTTACTTATTAACATACGATTATGAAAGATGTCTCAAATTAAAGGTATTTTGAAGGTGCAGGTGGTTTGCTCGCTATTTTCTACATAAAATAATACATTTCCATAAATGTAGTAATTTAAAGTCTATATTTTTATACATATTTTATAGTTTTTCCTAGTCATTAAAAATAAAACTACCAGCAAACACTAATCAAAACTTTATAAAGATTCAAACAAAATTTATTACGAATCAATAGGTCAAATAGTAACAAAAAAATATGCTTTTCAGTAAAAACATGTTTTGTGCGTTTTAACATTGAAATAGCCCGTAGCGCTAGGGTCAGCGACGATATTTCTTCTGACTCCAACGTCCTCTTAAAACCCAATATTGTGCTGAACCCAGGACGTAGTTTCCTTGGTGACATAAGCTACAAGCGTTGGGACTGTGTCTTCCATCAACATCAACGACAGTAACGACTTCCATATAGACGTTCCACACGACTCTCCTACTCGTCGCCCAACCTGAACCCATCAAACGCCTACGTTCGTCGCCTCCGAATCCCCGGACTGTCCGTTGTTCTCTGAGCAAAACTTAACGAAAAGTCATTTTACGAAAAACATCATCCCGTCACGAAACCTTTGGAGCTTTTACCTGCTTCTCCCATAAGGTCAATGTTAACTTTAAAATCCCGCCCCTCCAATATCGTTGATTTGTGTCTCATCATAAAGAGCAAATATAGGCTTCACCTAGCGATTTCAGTGAGAAAAATTGTAATTCCATAAATATTAATCATTCAATGAAATTCCAAAGTATCCGATATTTCTACGAGTACTATTTTTGCTCACTGAAATCGCTAAATATTTGTTCGCTTTTTAAAATGAACCTTAAGTCATCAATTCCGGAAAATCCGTTGGGGAGGGATGGTCTTTGAAAGTTAAAATTGGGCTTATGGGAAAATCAGGCAGAAACGTGAGTTGTTGAGTGACTGAAGCCGAGCCTCATCTTAAGAGTCTTCATCACCGGAAGTTGCCGGACGCCATCTTGGTGTTTTGTTCCATAAGGCCAATGTTAACTTTGTGCCCCCATTACTACTCACCTGATCGTCACAAACAATTAATTTTGGTGTCAAATTAATGGCTTCCTCGTCCCCTAGGGAAATACAATAGTCGAATTTGGATTTTGTTACAAATTAATGAGAACATGTACAGTGTTTCAATTCAAAATTAAACTATTTATTATGCGAATATAGTACCCAAATTAAAAAAATCTATATTGTATTTCCCTAGAGGACGAGGAAACCTTTAATTTGACACCAAAATGAATTGTATGTGACGATCAGGTGAGGAGTAATGGAGGCACAAAGTTAACATTGGCCTTATGGAGCAAAACTCTGTGATAGCGTCTAGCAACTTCCGGTGATGAAGACTTTTAAATGTTTCCCCTCCCTCTTCCAAGTTTTAAAAGTTGTAAATGACCCTGGACTGAACGGCTGGTGCATTGTGTGGAAAGTTGCAAATGACACACTGGATGGTTTAGAATATCTGGTACACTGTGTGGATGGGAGGCGAATTAGCAGTCATTGCGGATACCTGGTGTAGTTATCAGTTACGTCACAGAGAAAGTTCCTCCGGGCAGTCTGGACGTGAGAGATCGCCCCACTGGGATAGTTCACACCGCAGACTGTTCATAGGTCACCGGTTACCTGGCTCGGTTCATTGGCCGACTTAGGCCTACCTTTAGTGTAGAATAGGCGTCCTAAGGTAATAGTTATAGCGCGTGACTTTGACCCGCAAGGTCCTTAGTTCGATCTTCATCAATATTAATGATTAATAATATAAATCCTGGTGGTTCGGAACCTACTTACGCCGACGCAACTGGGGTGTATTTTAAGGCGAATATGAATGGATTTAGAGTATAGAAGTCAACAGAGTATACAAGCCACGAAACTTTTAATAATAAGGGTTTGGACCGTTCCCTATCAAGACGTTAAAAAATGCCACTGGCATAAATATAAAAACACCATTTGTTCGAAACTGTATATATATATATATATATATATATATATATATATATATATATATATATATATATATATGTGTGTGTGTGTGTGTGTGTGTGTGTGTGTGTGTGTGTGTGTGTGTGTGTGTGTGTGTGTGTGTGTGTGTGTCCTTGAGCACGATGACTCTCGTAAAAATGATCCGATTTTGATGAAACTTGGTATAAACGTGTAAAGCAACAATTATGACTAAGTTCGAAAACCAGCCAGATCGCTCTATCCGAAGGGGTATTTTGGGGGGGTTTTGTACCCAATTTTTTGTTAAATTGTTTACGTATAATTTTTGGAATAGTCAAATTTTGGTTTTCACCATTGGATTCAGCTTAAAAACACACAATTTGGTATTTTGATCATTCCTCTACGTCAATTGGTTACCGAGATATTGAAAGTGCTAAACACAGTACGTTGTCTAATGCTATTCTTATGGAGGAAAACAAAATGTTTATATCTTGCTTATTTATGAACGTATACTGACGAAACTTGGTATACAGCTTCATCTCGTTGTGGTCTATTGATATTGATTTTTGCCAAAGGCTCCCGTAGCAGCAAACCTGCGTACTCAGCCCCCATGTTATTCTTAAGGAGAATAATTAAATGCTCTGTCTCCCTTAATTATGAACATAAATGAATAAAAACTGGTATACGACTTCACCTAGTTGAGTTATATTGATATTAGCATAAAACCCCGTTTTATGTGTTCCTTTTTGCAGCAAACCTGCGTACTCAGCCCCAGTGTTATTCCTATAGAGAATAATTAAAATTGTATATGGCTTATTTGTGAATATATTTTTATGAAACTTGGTAAGTGGCTTTATGTAGTATTAAGACATTTATATCTCCATTGGAAATTCGCTGAGTATGCAGGTTTGCTGCGACGGGAGTATTCAAAGTTAACATTGGCCTTATAGTCCATGGTGTTAAAACGAAAATATTGCACTTCTGGCTACCGGTCAAAAATTTTGTATGGTAAATCTTCATCTAAATAGCTTTCAAAATCCGCCGGGAGTCACTCTCTCAGAGCTCCCTAACCCCTGTGATGACGTCATCAAGATGGCGGACTAAAAGATTTAAACGATAATAACTGTCGTACCTGTTGCTTGATTTTTAATTTAAAGGTGTCATTTTGAAAATAATTAACTATTAAACCAGCACAAATAATATGAAAAACGTAAACTGTCTGTATGTTTATCTGTTCAACTGTGAATTTTATAAATGCATTTGTTTGTTTGTTTTTTCTTCTACAGAGAATGCTCTATCCCTGTAGTCTTCATAGTATGAAATAGGCCTTGGACCATAATAACTGTTATTCTTTCTTTAAAAGACATGTTTTTGGTGGGGTTGATGTATTTAGAAATAAACTATTGGTCACTACCCACCTCCAGGATTTATGGCGTTTAGTCAGAAGTTGCTGAAGATCTCCGTGTAGAAATCCTCTTGTCAAATTCCATTACACAAACACATACAAAACACACACGATTAAAACAATTACTAAAACGCCACTAATATTAACCTGACGTTTCGTTTCTTGGAAAAGAAACCTCAGATTTTATAATGAATTTAGCAGAAGTTTTGGCTAACCTGGGTAATTAATTACACCGCAATTTATAGTTATTTAAAATGCAACTCGCTTTCTTTTCTTTTCCAAAGTTCATACCCTCGTTTCACCCAAGCGTCTTGGCGGTGAGATCAGTGAACAACAGCAAGTGTGCGAACACAACAAGAATGCGAGAGCTATAGTGGTGGTAGGGGGGGGGGTCTTTCTGGTTTGTTTGTTTGTTTGTTTTGTTGCCGACTGGTCTATTAGCTCTCCATTCATGGGTGTCTTCGACCTACGGCAGAGAACGTCTTGATGACCGAGTGCGCTGCTAGCAACCTCGGACCAGCATGTAGGTACCAACGCGACAACAAGAGGTTGATGGCCTAACAACCGAGAATCCACACGTTATCATGTTGAATCATGCACCCCTGAAATCACATATTTCCTCAAGATAATGTATTGGTACAAATTAATACATTTCACTGAAGTTGTCGTAAAACAAAGGTTGCTAATTAATGGAATAATCTTAGACATCATTAAGTCAAAAGTTCGTACTTTTTGTCCCTTTTTAAATTGTTGTACAAGTGATCTTTCATGATTGACATGAAACATTATACAGTTAAAATGGGTATTGTTGGTAGGTCAAAACACTCTTTTTTCCATTTCATTCTAGTCCAAAAGTTACCAAAACATTTTGAAATTGTTTCACAAGGTCCAACAAAAAACCTATAACCTCTATTCCCTCGCATCCATATTTTCCCTTAAAGCAATTTATCATTGGCATGTTAATTCTTTTTTGCGTCAACGTCTATATGCTGGTCTGATTCAGCCTTGAACCTGCTGGGTTTGTTATGTAAGCCGATTTGCCGTTCTTGTCAACAGATTTATATCTATTTTTAACTATCCATTCTCCACCATTTCCATCACTTCTTCAAACACCTAATTTCCTTTTTCATTCATTAGGTGAAATATTTAGAATATTAGAATTGCGTATCTCTGGCTTCGTAATAGCTTCCTAAACGACTATACTATTCGTCAAGTCTGAGAGAAGCGGAAACCAGTCGACCGTGTTAATAAATCCTCCCCTTGGGTCTATTGTGTGAGCTTGGAGTTGGCCACACAGGTGGCGGCCTATACGATTTTACGATTGTTTTATAAGTTCGACGTTATGTGCATAATCTATCAATACAAACGTAAAGTGAGGTGGTGTATGTCTGTAATGTATATGATCCGTTAAAACTCAAAAACCTCTGAACCGAATTACCTGACATTTGGCATAAATGTAGTCTATTTCTCCGACTAGGCTTATAAACTGGGATTTGGAATCCTACAATACGATGCGTCACAGTCATTACTTAATGTTCCTTTTTCCCTATCCAAGGGATGAATACGACTCATACTTTAAGGCGAGTAGTGAGGCCCGACCCTTCCTTCCTTAATTATCTTTTCTAAGTACCACCATTTATCACGATCCTATATTTGTCACTAATTTCGTTGCTGTGGTCAGTTTATGTTTGGGAGTTTAACAGTGAAGTGCAAAGTAGTAACCAAGTGTATCAAGTAACTGACATGGCAGAAGTTGGAGCTTCATCACCAAAGAAGTAAATTGTTCCCCACTGGAGAATGCGCGTTGATTCTTTTCTAACCCAACGTCATTAAACCTTTATTTTATCCCCATGGTTTACTATCTCTAATAGCCCGGTGTGTTGGTCAAGTCATCGGCCGAGCCGGTTCCTAGTGATGAGGTCATCCAGAGATGACTGACTGTGATTGTATGTTAATTTCACCCGTCAGATGGCGTGGTAATTGTCCGGGAAATCCGCCCATCTCGCAACTCCAACAGTCGACATTCCCCTCCGAATATCCACCTTAGGTGGCTGTATTTAATCAACAAACAAGGTAATACATGTTTTCTACTTAGTCCGAACAATCCTTTTTTATTTCTTGGCGAATACGTATTCCGGCAATTTATGCCATCTTCAGTGCTTTGTCTCGGTTACTCCATCGGAAACAATATATTCTTGGCCATGAAGCCGCGTCGATTTTTTGATTAAGGATTTAAAATGTACATCTCCAAACAACTACAATAACCCTAGTAGCACACATCGTTGGGCCAACGATGGGGAATGGTAGGGATGTTAGAAGTGGTTGGATAATGGTCGGTTGGCAAATCCAACCATAGGAGACGTTGGGCCAACGAACCAATCGTTGAGTAACCCGCGTTGGCAAATCCAACCATAGCAGACGTTGGGCCATCAAAAGCTATGGTTGGCAAATCATACTATATTATATTATTATTATTATTAATAGTAATGTATATATTATAGTATACCATATTGACATAATATATTTTATTATTATAATTATATTAAATATATATTAATTAGCTCATAATTTAGTTCATCATATTTCATAGCAAGAACAGACACATAAATCAAAAGAACCAAATTACATTGTTCCAACTGTTATTCTCTTATTACAGTGATTTGCACAAGTAAATTAATTTATAGAAGAATTAAACGAAATATTGTCCATTGTCCTAGTCGTTTAGGTGTACACTATTGGTAATTTTTATATCCTAGTCCTTCCGTTCATATATATACACGAGTCAGAGTGGCCACGAGGGTTAAGGTGAGTGTACAATAGAGAAAAAGGTCGTAGGTTCAAAACCCGATCAGGAAATAATATTTTCGCTATTCAAATCGTTTATACAAATTTATATTACTGGTTTACTAATTCTGGTTTACAAATCAATGTGAATAAATTGTGTTTTTTTAATACAAAATAACTATTTATATACAAAATTATAAACGGTTGGCATTTGGTTGGGTGTTGGTTGGCATTGTTGGCATTTGGTTGGCAAATACAACTTTGGCCCAACGGTGCGCCAACGGACATTTCTTACCGTTGGCCAACGAACTGTGCCAACCATTTCCCAACGTTGGCCCAACGATTTGTGATACTAGGGAAACAATATTTACGCTTAACTTTAAAAACCAGGCTAGATAACAAATCTGAAACTATGCAGTCAAGTTTGTAGCTATTTTATAAACACAAATTAATGATTATTACGAATTAGATGAATATTTACAGTTATAGTTCTGAGTTAGCCCGTTCTATTAAATTAATTTATTGTCTTTTTTATATGTAAGGTAATAAAATTATTATTTTATAATATAATGATTTGATAACTGTACACATAAACGTGTTCATGAGACTTTACCATGAACCATGAGTTTTTATTTATATAGCTCGTGGGTCCGTCCCTACACGCGAAACGCAGCACTTGTTTTGTTTTCTATGAAATCGACGTCAGTGAGACTCACTCGTGATTAAAATGTTAAAATAAAAAAATCGTGGGTCCAAACAAAAATTTCATAAAATCTATTTATTAAAATAATCTTTTTTGAGAGGCTACAGGAAAAACGATTACAGGTAGGGTTACTAGAGGTCCGAGGTAATCCCGGACAGCCCGGGTTTTGAGGCGTTGTCCAGTGTTCTGTCCGGAGTTACTATTTGTCCGTGGTTTAGATTTTCAAAAAAGTAATTTTTGTCTCGAAAAAGTTTAGCTTCTCTTTAGGGATATGTTGATTGACCGTACCTACAAAACTGTCCAGGGTTGGCCTCATAAATATCTGGCAACCCTAATTACAGGTGATCTTCTATGTGTTATTTAAAACCTACTAACATATAGATGAGGCTTTTGGGATTTGGAAAACACCCACATCCAGCCAGGGTTCCGGAGCTCTGGGCCCTGGGATAAAAAAAAAAAAAAATAGCGACAAAGCGAAGCCCAAAAGTAAGAACAACTGTTTCAGGTTAACTTATGGAATGGTATTACAATATGAACCAACAAAATACCTTAGATGAGTGACTTACTCCTAAATTCCTAAAAATATATAGCCAAAACAATACTCCTCCACAATCAAAACACGCAAACAAGAAACTGGCAGTCTAGGGGTTTTATGCCAGTTTTTCTGGTATATTGATTTCGATGAGCAACTGGATTCACTCGTTTTTAACTAAACAACTACAAATGGAAAATTGTGAGATCCCTCCCCTCATTTTCAGTGTAATCTACAGACAATACAGATATAATTCAGAGTGGCCAAACCTTGACCCGAGGAACCGTTTTGCCAGTGGGCCGTGACCGAGGAGTCGCGGGTCGCCGCCTCTGTGGCTAACGAAGGCGTTAGTCTAGCGCGGTGAGAATTATACAAGACTATTCCGGCGAGAGGTCATTGTCAGAATCGCAGTCGCGACAAATCTTCGCTCAAATATCTGTATGATGTGGGTCATTCGTGCGAAACCTCGCCATTCAACTTTTAGAAATCATGCGACAAAGATTATAATTATTATAATGTTGCCCTTGAATGTGTACATTTTCTTAAACTCTCGATAGAGCTATTTATTTTAAGTGTAAACAAAATCTATTATTCTTAAAGACTTCAATAGGGATTTTGATTGATTTAACTGCTTACATATATTAATTTAATCCCGAAGTCAAAATAATATTTTCCATTCTGAACTTTAATGGTATTTATCGATGCTTTTAGGTTTTAGGGCTTCCCTACAGCTTCGTGTACAATTTATAAAATATATCAATACCCTAGTAAGCTAAATACACAGGATTTATGAAACCTTAGCATTTTATCCTAACGCTGATGCCCTGTTTTATTAAGCTTTCAAAGACTCATTACAGAGTAATAATGACCCTTTATCAGCTTACTTCGTATATTAACCAGGGACGGATTTCCCACTGGGCACATGCCTAGGGGCACCACGTCCTGGGGGCGGCATGGGCGTCGGGCGTCGCGTCGTCACGGTGTACCTTCGGATTAAGTTATACTTTAATATAATATAAAGGCCAAAGCGCCATGGTGACCTCGAACGGGTAGTCAAAGCTCGCTTAGTTTACATTCTTGCACGTATACTTGAAATATAAACACAGTTCTTAAGTTACTTTTATGAATATAAGCGTGAACATTTTTACTACTTTATGCGGGTATATTTTATGCCGGTAATTTAATTGTTGGCAACGAGGGTTGTCTTCATTGGCAACACTAGCTGTCAAAATCTTTATTTATTTCTCTGCGCCAGTTCCTATCTTTATCGCGAGTGTGTTATTTCTTTATGTTGTTAGAATATAATAAACGTAGAAAGCTTTGCGGTTCAGGTTGTCGTAAAATGGCACGTGAAAAAGAAACAAACCTTTCAAAAACCACCAGTTGTTTAAACCTCTTGATAATGTCACTGACAGTGACAGTGGTCCACACAATGGAGACAATGAATCAAGAAACAAGTCTGTCTGGAACGGATAATTTTACATTGAACGGAGGTAACGAACTTATAGAGTCGACTTTACACGTTTACACAATTAAATCAAAGTTAGAATGTTTCAGTTTCACAACAACCTGAAACAATTAACTTAGATCTGGTAGTGACGAAAATTAACACTACCACTCTGGTAGATTTTTGAGTGGAAAATAATACCCCCGTTGCAGCAAACCTGCATATTCAGCGAATTTCCAATGCATATATATATATACTGCCACTTACCAATTTTCATAAATAAATATTAAAAAATGAGCCGAATATTAAATTTTAATTTTTCTCTATAAGAATAACATGGGGATTGAGTACTCAGGTTTGCTGCAACAAGGAACAGATAATATTAAGTTTTAATGCAAATATCAACAGACCACAACCAGGTGAAGCCACATACCAAGTTTCATCCGTATCCATTTATAAATAAGCAATTTATATAATTTTAATTATTCTCCACACGAATAACATGGGGGCTGAGTACGCAGGTTTGCTGCAACAAGGAACACAAATTATGGCTTTTTATACAAATTTCAATGTAAATCAACTAGGTGAAGCTACATACCAAGTTATATTAATTTATGTTCATAATTAAATGAGGCATAACATTTTTCTTATTCTCCTTAACAATAAAATGGGCGCTGAGTACGCAGGTTTGCTGCTACGGGAACCATCGGAAAATTTGTTTAACAATTATCAATAGACCACAACGAAATGAAGCCATATACCAAGTTTCATCCGGATACGTTTATAAATAAGCGAGATATACAATTTGTCTTATTCTCCATAAGAATAACATTGGACAGCATACTGTGTTTAGCACTTTCAATATCTCGGTAACGAATTGACGTAGAGAAATTATCAAAACACCAAATTTTTCGTTTTTTAAGCCAAATCCAATGGTGTAAACTAAAATTAGATTTCTTAAAATATTATATGTAGAAAACTGAAAAAAAAAAAAACACTTTTAGGGTACAAAACCCCCCTAAAATACCCTTTCGGATAGAGCGATCTGTCTGGTTTTCTAAATTTAAGTCATAAATGTTGCTTTACACGTTTGTACCAAATTTAATCAAAATCGGACTATTTTTACGAAAGTTATCGTGCCTACGGACACACACACATATAGATATACACACACACACACACACACACACACACACACACACACACACACACACACACACACACACACACACACACACACAACACACAAACACACACACAAACACACACACACACACACACACACACATATATATATACAGTATTGAACGAATGGTGTTTTTGGCATCTGGGGACCTCAAAAAGAAATGTTATCATCGTCCCGGGCCTAGGTCTTACCATGCCGACTACGGTAATAGCTTCTTCCCTATAGGGGAAATTCGCTAAAACTGTATTCTACGATTGATGTATCATTACAAAGAGGGATAATGCAATAATAAAATTACAAAATCAGTATAAAAACTATGATTTTAAAAGTTCTAATAGGATTGTGGCAATAAAACCATAATTTTAAATAAACAATTTTTATTTTAGGTTACATTTGTCAATCTGAAAATAACATCTTTGACATTGAAATGGAAAACAAAATGTTTCTAGGTGAAATACAGTATGCGGAATATATACATATAATGTGTCAGAATAGTGCCTAGGATTGGCACTAGGATAAATCCGTCCTTGATATTACTCATTACCGGTACCCATAACTGATGTAGGTTATTATGTTTATATTAGACATAAAAATGACTATGGGCAGCAAAAGATCAAGAAAAACCTTCAAGAATACCTTGAGCCAACCCTGTAAAAATCATTTAAGTTTTTTTTTTTTACAAAAACCTTGTTACATTTGAGTTTGTGCCATCACCATATTACATTTCTAATCAGCTAGCCTGTGTTACAGCATGTGGCGGGTGGTGGGGTGGTGCTTGCTGGCGCTCGCAGCCCGGGGGGCATGTCAGCTCAACCGACCCCCGCAGTTCCTCCCCGGTGGGGATATGGCCAGGTTTGCTCTGCCGGAAGACACGCCTGTCGGTGCTCCCGTCTACCGTCTGCAGGTACCTAATAGCGAAATGACCACAATAAACAAATACCCCCGTAGCAGTAAACCTGCGTTCTCAGCAAATATCCAATGCATGATTATGTTTCTCACTACCACATAAAGTCACTCACCAAGTTCCATAAAAATATACGAATAAATAAGTGAAATATATCATTTTATTTATTCTCCACAATAATAATAATTGAAAGCTGAGTACTCAGGTTTGCTGCAACAAGGAACACAAATTATGTTTTTATGCAATTACCAATATAACTTAACCATACCAAGTTTTATTAATTTATGTCCATATTCAAGGGAGACATTACATTTTACTTATTATCCATAAGAATGACAAGGGGCTGAGTATGCAGGTTTGCTGCTGCGGGGAAAATCGGCAACAAATTATTTTGTTGTGCAAACATACAAGTACTAGGTGAAGCCACATGCCAAGTTTCATCAACATTCATTCATAAATAATCAAGATAGGTAAACAATTTTAATTATTCTCCATAAGGATAACATTGGACAATGTACTGTGTTTAGCACTTTGAATATATCTGGAACGGTTGGATGTAGAATCACAATTTGAACACCAAAATGATTGTTTTGTAGAGCTGAACTGATTGTTAAAAAGCAAATGTGAGGTTTACATTACAATGAACTGAGCAAAAGTTAAAAACGTTTTTCCCATAAGATTAACATGGGAGATTTTATGAACACGTTTCTTGGATTTTCTCTGCAACCACTTAACCTAGGTTAATGATTCAAAATACCATATTGTTTGTTTTTTAAGCTCTATAAAATGGTTGAAACCAAAATTAAGTGTTTTAAAAATTTGAGGGTGAAAAATGCAAAAAACTGATTTGTAGAAAATTGTAAAACCCCATAAAACCCTCTTCCCATGGTCCGATTTTTCTGGTTTTCAAACTTAAATTCATGAATGTCAGTTTACACATTTGAGCCAAATTTAATCGAAATCAGACTTTTTTATTCAAGTTATAGTGTTAACGGACACACATATATCCATATTTTATATATTTACATACATATAAATTTGACCGAATAGTGTTTTTGGCATCTGGGGACCTCAAAACAAAATTTTTTATGGTCTTGGGCTCAACTCTTACCATGCCACCTACGGTAATAGCTTCTTCCCTAAAGGGGAAATTCGCTAAAACATAAGAAGGTAAAGTAGTAGTTAAAAGGAAGGACATTATGACAAAGTCTTAAGTAGTTCCTCACAGGGATGTAAAAGATAACCAGTTTTAATAAGTTATGTTGGTGGAAAATATGTTATCATTGATGGTTCTATACTTAGTTTGAACCAAACCTGCAAAAAAGAACCATTGGACCACAAGCTGAACCTTAAAAGTACTGAACATAATCATCCATTTAAAGTTTTAAAAAAAGCGCTTCAAGAAAAGTTTCACCAGCTCTCAGCTGACATTTTTGACTCAGTAGTCCGTTTGATGACCGCATCATGGTCTACTAGTCCACAAATTGTGGTAAACTAAGACCTATAAATTTATGTAGATTCTGGCCAATTCTTTTTTGACGTTGTTCTTACTCCTTGCGGGCTTGTGAGCCATCACAAAATAAACAGAATTGTTGACAATTTGTTTTATGAAGCTTACCATAACTACTCAAAATGATATTGTACATGTAGTATTTAATTTCTTATTCGTCTGTGTGTTACCGTCCACAGGGCATGGACCCCGAGGGAGCGGGAGTCCACTACAGCATCAGCGGTGAGCATCTGACTGTGGACCGCCAGTCCGGCGTGGTCACTCTGCTGCGACCCTTGGACCGGGAGACAGTGGACGTGCTGGAAGTCATCATCAGCATCACAGGTACGCTGTGTCATTGGGAGATGTAATGTGGTCTCTATCACTATTACTAGCTAGTATTACTAGCTGTTGCCCACAGCTTTGCTTGGGAATTAAACAACCTGTGGTGTGTTCTGAATTCTGTCGTTAACCTGTGGAACTGCTACGAATCACGATCAGCTGTTTGAATTTTCATCGGCTCAAACCAAACATAAAGCTCAACCGAATACAATCTAAACAATCGATTGTTGGGTGAAAGTTCAGCCTGCTTGTGGGAGAAAATGAAGTTTAATAATCCCTGAAGAAGCAGGACGTTATATTCAAAATGGTCCCGCAAAATGTCGGAATGCCATCTGGAACGATTGTTTTATTTTTATTCGTGTTCATGCTGTCCATGTCTTGTGTAAGTGTTCCAGAACAACAAAAATTAAGTGTTTGAAGCCCAGTATTATATCCAACAATAATGGAAAATATGGTATGGAAAATACCAATCACAGTCTTACAGATCTATCAATTCAGGTCCTCCAAGTCCCAATGTTCACATTATTGAGTCTCTTGAATTAGCCTATATGTGTTACCCAGCCAACTGTGGATTTTCAACAGATGTTATATTGTAAAATATTTTAAGTGCTTTCAAAGGAGACGAGCGGCAGGTCCTCCATACTTAGTGCCGCTCGCGGTCTCGACTCGCTGCAGAATGTGGACGGTTACACGAGCACGAGTCGCTCGAAATTGCAACGATCTGGCGGAAGTGTAGAGGTACCTTAGCGAAAACAGACAACTCGAAATCGGTGATGCGCAAATGCGATCGCTATATGCTTTGAGGTTATGATTCAGGGTGTGTAGTGTTTGAGGTGTGTGAGTTTTAGTTGTTCTGGTGCCATATTAGGCCTATTCTATTAGAATATTTAGTATATTTCCATTACAGACGTTAATGGTTAAAATGGATAAGTTACCAAGAAAAGTAGACTCTGCTGAATTATATATTATTTAAATGTTAAACCTTAAAAACAAATACAAGCAAAACACAACTTAAGACAAAAAATAGTATAATGACACGCGATAAAAATGCGAAAAGGAAAATATTTTTTGCTACAAGTCTCTTAAGAGCTTGTAGCATTTTTGCTCAAAGAATTATTTTCTCAGCTGAATCCCTGCTTCTTAATTCCTTATGAATTTGTGGTCAGCTATGTTTTTATTTCATGAACGATTTTAATGATTGAGGAGACAAAGGGATTATCCTCTAGATAGTATTTTGAAAGTAATTTATTTTTTGCTCGGACATCAGGGCTCTGCCCCACTGGTCCTTGAATTTCCCATATAGAAAGTTTTTATGGAAGAAATATTTTGTTAGTTAATTATATTGAAATTAATAGCTGTCTTAAGAAACATTTTTAACTAGAGACTGTCAATGTGCTGTTTACGTTTTAATTTTGTACTGAATTGCACTTTATGACTACGAGATGCGAGATCCCCGTGAGGTGAACGGGAGATCGAGTAGTCTACTTTTTAATTACTTAAGGATTTTTTTGTAGCCAGGAAGTATTTATTTCGTGACCGATTTCGAACAATTGTGGTGACAAATTAAAGTGATTATCCTGGATTTTTCGAAAGCAATTTATTTTTCCCTGAGATGTCAGGGTTCCACCTGTCTGACCCTCAAAGTTCCAACCAATATTATTCTTAGGGTAGAAATATTTTATTGAGTTTGTCTCATGTGTTTTATATTGTAACTAGCAAATCCAGCTGCTCGACTTCGAACAGTTACAATTGTGATGCCATTTAATAAGTTAGCTTAAAATAGCTGATCTTGTAGCCAAGATATACTATTAGCTTAAAATAGTGGAAATTCCTCAAATCTACGCATTATCCTCTTTAATTTGACATATCTATCTTGTAAATCGGTTCCGTAGTGACTGAGATCTTACCGTTTCAGCCGTTAATATATAGGATTTACTTGAAATAAACAGCTGCTTTATCAAAATTTCTAACCGCAGACTGTCACTTGTCTGTTTACCTTTTAATTTTGTACAGAATTTAACTTTATGTCTATGAGATATCCATGAGGAGAGCAGAGTACCGGTTAGTTATATTGCTAAACTTTCATAAGTTTAATAATATCAGAGCAATGAAGGTATTTATTTCTGCTAATTCAATGTTGTATGTCTCTCAACCACGTTCACGTTGTGTCTCAGATGAGTCGGTGGGGGGAGCGGAGCCAAACACGGTGTCGCTGCGAAGGGTGGTGCCGGTGCTCGACGTCAACGACAACCCTCCACAGTTCGTCGGCCGCCCTTACGCCTTCGCTGTGCCCGAGTCTACCAAGGTCTGTGTGTGATGAACAGTTGCATATTTTTACCCTTTAACCCTTTGAGCCCCTTGCATGTGAATGGAGTGATTAAACTAAGTTGTGTTACGCATTAAATACTTTGGATGCCTAAATTAAAAAAAATAGTGTATCTGGCGGACACACACTCAGTAAGGAAAGGTAAAATGTACTGTCTGGCAAGGAGGATAAAGGAATTGATCGGGCGGCTACTAACCAACTAACTAACATCGGCTAAACTGAGCGCCATGTTCTGTCTGATCAATCACGCTCATACTAATGTTATAAACTTAAAGAGGGGGCCCTCGACGGCTCTCTGACTGGTCTATACTAATACAGAGGTCGACATTGGGTACAGCAAAATGAAGCTGTCACATTATTGGTAAGTCTTTTGGCTATCCAGTGTGACAACTTCCTTCCTTGGTTCCTCCTTGTCTCTTCTGGGGGCTTGACTCCCCCAGAGATGCACACCATATGTTTTGGTTTCATTGAGAATCACATGTTTGTTGTTTACATTGAAAAATTTTGTTGTTATTTCAAGTTGTATGTTATTTTTATATGCTATATTCAGTTTATATTTAGTATAAATGAATTACAGTGACATTTCTTCTGAAGTAGGACTTTAAAATCGCCGACTTGACGTTCACCTAGCCTAGCTGACGTAGGCCTAGGCTAGGCTAGACTAGGCTAAGCCTAAGGCATAGTTATTTTTCCATTTGGTTTACTTTTGGATGTTTTATGACATTTTATGTTATAGGTAGAGTTGTACAACAAAGTTGCAGTAGATTTTCTAGGCAAACAAATCATATTTATTTTTTGTGTTACAAAAAAAGCTAAAATTTGGAGGACCGCTAATACAATTTTTATTTTTTCCCTTTTACTTGCTTGTTTTTTGAGATAAATGCATTAAATTTTGTGTGCATGTTTATAACTACATATGAAAATTCACCCCAATACATGATGGGAAGAGTCATAAATGAAATTAAAAAACTTCACAAAACTGAAGTAATTGGAAGAACAGAATTAAGAAAAGTAAAAGAAATTATAATAAACAATCCTTTATTTTTATTGGATGAATTTTTTAAAGAAGAATACAAATTTAAAAGAAAAAAGATAACATGCAAAAGTAGAAAATTTAAGCTGCAGTATTTTTTAGAGTTAAGATAATTTTTGTAAAAGCCTACACAATTTATAATTGTTTTTCGGCAAATAAATATTATTAAATATTAAATTACTAAATGGGGAATCTGAAAATATCAATATAATGTGAAGGGTCAAGGGTTGCAAAATTGATTAAAAAGGCCCTGAGTTTTTGGCTAGTACTTTCAGAAAAGTAGGCTACTTGGAGTTTTTGGCAATGACCAACAATTTTTGTCCGGAGTGCAAAGGGTTATAGAGCGAAAATATACACACCAAAAAGTTAATCCATAACCAAGTCACAAATATTGAATATTTTGCATATCTTTTTATTTGTGATATCATTGTTCTGCTTACTGAAATCGCTAAGCCTAGTTTTTCTTATTTGCTCTACATCAGCCAAAAATAAAAAAAATTGTAATAATGTGTTGAGGTTGGACGGGATTTTAAAATTAAAATGTATTTGTTTTTTACAATATTCTTACATTATACTTTTTGTACTTGATATTTCATTAAAATGACATGTTTTTGAACAGTATTCTAGTGAAAGCATGGAGCGTGGATTTAACATTATGGTTACGAATGAATCAATCCAACATAAGGTTTATCATACTGCTTCCTGGCCTGGCCACTCTTTAACGTTAATCTTAAGATTTATCTATAATAACTATCGCTACTTGAATACAGTTTTTTATGAAATTTAAGAGGTGTGAAATTTATTAATTTAGTTGTTGTGTTTGATTACTTGAAGAAGGTTTATTTGTACTTTTCCTAATAATTTAAATTTCACTCCCTTTTCCCACTTGATGTTTAATTTACCTGATCAAATCAAATCAAATCAAATCAAAATAATCTTTATTCATTAAGTACATATTCATGCACATTGAATGGCGTCACTAATACTACAAACTAAACTATTATCCTAAAGAAAAGGGAAAGCACTTGCTTTTACATATATTGAAATATTAAACAAGGAGAAAACAAAATATGTTTTGAGAAAGCAAACTATAACAAAGTCTAGGGGGTGGTGGAAAAGAATTCCTCGAGGGAATAAATGGCTTTTTCTAACAGGTAATTTTTTAATTTATTTTTAAATTTAGCAATGTTTTCCTCATTTTTAATGTCATTTGGTAAATGCTTTAAACATTTTAGTCCTGTGTAAGTCGGTTTTTTTTCATAAAATGTTAATTTATGTTGCACTGAAGTAATACATTTTTTATGTCTAGTATTATATAGGTGGCTTATAAGGTCTGAGTTTTCTGAATAATTTTTTGCAATGATGGATGTATCTAAGATATATTGTCCATAAACTGTTAAAATCCCTAATTCTTTAAATTTGTCTTTTGCTGTTTCATAATATTTTAATTTCATTATTATTCTTACGGCCCTTTTTTGTAATTTTAGTATGCTATCCATATTTGATTTTGTGGTTGAACCATAAAGGCATAAGCCATACGCTAAATGAGAATGAATATTTACAAAATATATATTTTTTAATGTTTTTTGATTACAAAAGAATGACATTCTAGATAGTGAATAGATTCCCGAACTTAACTTTGCCAATACGTTATCTACATGTGCATTCCAGCTTAAATTTTGATCTATGATTAGACCTAGAAACTTTGTGCTATTTTTATTTTCAATTTGTTGTTCATTGTAAATTATAATTGAATCAATTATCTGTTTATTTTGATCCTCTTCAACCTGTTATTTTTTTAATGTCCCCTTTTTGTACCTGTTACTTTACCAAGATATTCCTGTGTTCCAGATCGGGACAGTGCTGTACTCCAATATCACTGTGTTGGATAAAGATATCGGAGTCAACTCAGAGTTGGTCATTTCCTGTGTCAAGTCCGATGCCTGCAGCGCCTTCAGTGTAAACACAGAGAAGGTAAGATACCGTTTAGGAACTGTGATATAAAGTACTCTGTGAGAACTCTTAATGAATGTTTGAAGTGATTACATGAGTAAATGTTTAATTGTATTCAGGCCGAATTAAAAAATGTAAATCTCACAAGCAGCCATCCATTCGCCTTATGGATGTTCAATTTTGAAAATTTTACCGAGTTTAAAAATCTTTCATACGACTATTACACGAACTATACTTAACATAAAATACAAGTTTTTATTTCACAAAAGTTATATGAGTTGTATTTTAATATGAGCAAATGTTGAGATATTCTCCAAGTTGACAAAAATCATTAATAAGCCATCAGGCTCTCAACATGGATTGGTGTTTGTCAGTTGGGTTTTCCGCAAGCTTGCTTATCCTACTCACACAGCTTCTCCTTATAGAAAGGCAGAATTATTATAAATCATGGTATTAGCACACAAATACTAAATGTAAAGGCTAATCTGAAGGGGTACTAAATATTGTAAAAGTGAAATATAGAGGGGAGGAAGATTAATACCAACCCCAAAACCACCCCTTGGTAATTCATGTACGAAGTAATTTGTCATACAAGAAATGAGTAAGGTGCAATCCACACAGTTTTCTACAGCACCTTTTATTCTTTGTAATTTCCTGTACTGTATTTCACTTTAACCTATTGGCGTAGACATACGAGCTGGTCTCGTTCCTTACTTGTAATTTTATTAACCTGTGAATTGGAGTATAAAACTGGTGTTTTTAAATGGATTAATGGCGTATTTTAATTAAAATATTGTTTTCTTTCAGTTTAGAGAGTCTCATTGGCACACACACACAGTAGACTTATGTAAAAATTAGCAAAATCAGTGTTGACCATGTGCAAGTCTCAAAGAATTAACCGATCCCGTCAACTTCCAAGCAAGCCTGCCACCGTTTGTTTTACTTGGGCCCTCCCACCAATGTTGCCACAGACTGGTTAACTCATTGACAGTTGCACAACTGGTCAGTAGTGATCGTGTGCAGAAATCGAACCCATGAACATCATATCACGACCTGGCCAAGTTGTTTCCACGACGTAGCCAACTCAGCTAACACCACCAAAGGCCTGGCGGCAATATTAAGGTTTTTCAGTTAGTCCGCGCCCCTAGCGGATAGAACCGTAGACGCCCGCGGTCATTAGTTACATATTTTGCTACTAGAGTGCAGCACCAATCAATTTCCGTTATAGGCTACTCAAATAGAATAAAATTACTACCTCAATGGGTTAAGCTCAACTTCTAAACCACCAAAATTAAATTATAGAGCTGATATACTTAACTCGTTCCATATAGCTCATCAACTCTGCCGCAATCTTCCTAACGAGATCATTAATAAAGAGGGTGACAGTATCACAGTTTACAAACGAAAGGTTGAGGAGTTGGTTTAGTAGCTTCCAAAGCTATATCTCACTTGCCCTACTCTTGAAATCTTTCTTTTTTTGCTTTGATTTTTCTCTGGATATTCTGATTGTTTTAATTTTTAAGATTTAAGGATTTTTTTATTGTCTATGTTCTGACCCGACTATTTTGCTTTCAGGAATTATTTTTTATAAGCTACTTATTTTGTAAAATATGAAAGAAGTACCATAAAGAATTTAGTAAAAATGTATCTGTACTTGAAATCTATTAGGTGTATAGATTGTTAAATTTAATGTTAATTAATTACATTTTTGTAATAATATTTATTTTAATCTTCATTATAAACTGAGAAGATTTCTGTGGAACAACGGTAACTGATGGACTCGTCCTCGCGCACAGATGTAGAGTCGCATGAGGAATATTTCCCATGTAAATATTTTTGTAAATAATGTAAAAACTGTAAATTAATTTGTAAATAAATATCTTGAATCTTTAAACCTTGACCCTATAGGTGGCGGAGGGAGAGTACATGGGCACGGTGGTCCTGTCGCGCAAGCTAGACTACGAGATGTGGTCGAGCTACCGCCTGGTGCTGGTGGCTGCAGACTCTAGCCCTCGCCCCCTCTCTGCCTCGGCCAACATCGTCATTGACGTCATCGATGTCCAGGACCAGGCCCCGGTGTTTGTGGGAGCGCCGTACTCCGCCACTGTCCAGGAGAACTCTCCTCCAGTGAGTATACACATATATGATCAAAGTTTCTGGAAAGTCAAGGAATTTTAAAAAGGTTTGAGAATAAGTTGGAAATATGCCAAAAGACAGGGAAACCACTCAATATTTTATACAAGTCAGGAAAAGTTTGTTATTTAATCGTAAACGCAAAGCACGACTACGCGTAAATCAAAACTTAATGGATTTTTAAAATTGGTTTTCATGGTGCAAAGAAGAGAAAGTGTTCCATAAGTGGAAAGGCATTAAATTTATAGTACGACTATTAGGGGTGTGCGAGTACTCGAAACTTCGAGTTTTCGGCCGAGTATTTTAATACTCGAACTTGACTCGAAGTTTTGAAAACTACTCGAAAGTTCGAGCGAGTATTTCCCGCCGATTTCCGGACGATCGCTAACGATTGCGACCGGCCAAAACGCGTAGTAACGGCCGCAAAAGACAATTGCATCACGTAAAATCGCCCGAAAATGACGACTGCGAACGATTGCGACCGGCCAAAACGCGTAGTAACGGCCGCAAAAGGCGATCGCATCACGTAAAATCGGCCGAAAATGACGACCGCGAACGAATGCGACCGGCCAAAACGCGTAGTAACGGCCGCAAAAGGCGATCGCATCGCGTATAATCGGCAGAAAATTACGATCGGACCGCGTGATTTCGGCCGTAACTAACGATTTCGTCATTTAATAATGATTAAACTTATAAGCAATGTCTGGACCAGGTGAAATTGATCAAATGACAACCGAGCCCCGTTTCATAGGCTGGAAACGAATGTCAAACCGTGTTTTGTTTGTCAATACGTAATCCAGTTTGATTGTACTGGCCAAAACTTTGTATTGCTACTCATGTATTAGTTAGAAAACCATGTTTAGATTGTCAAATCTAGGGTGGTATCCAAATCCCATTACACTATTTTAAACTACCAACTGATGGCAAATACTCGCTCGAAAATATTCGAAACTCAAAAATAATTGGCACTACTCGACTCGACTCGACTCGATTAAAAAAATCACTACTCGCACACCCCTAACGACTATGATAAAGTAATAAATGTATAATAAGAGGCGGTGAAAGGAAAAGTGGTTCAACTCAAGTTTTTATAAATTTTGAGTTAATGTCATATGTGTATTTCTTATATTTCAGTCTATGAGATGGAAAATAGGTTCAAATAATAACTCCATTATTAGCCATGTAGGTGGCAGCACAAACTTGACCAGCAAGCTGAATGATTGTCTTGGTTGTGGGAACAATGAGTCATGAGTTACATATATAACATTTACATAAAAAATGATGAGGTTTCTATAACACTTCTAGTAAAACACTTTATATCTTAAAATAACATTTTAATGGAGTTACACCACTTTTCCTTTCACCGCCCCCATTTAGTGGACAACAAAAACTGCAAACATTAAAGTGAAAAAATAAACAGAGTGTGGACGGATATAGATAAATTGGAGGTCAATAAAACAAAATTATTACCTACTGAAAAAAGTGCTTATTACGAGTCGCGAGTTAGGGAAAATTAACTTTTTTGGTTAGAGAAAGTCAGGGAAAATTAAATTTGTTGTCAGGGAAATCATTAACCATACACCTCCACAATAGTATACAGCCGTCTCCTGTGAGTCTCCAAGGTCATAACTGACTGTGCATGCGTGGAGAGAGCATTGATAATATTCCTTATCTTCAAGCTGCTGGTGGCTTCTATTACCTTCTAGACCCATGAGGGCCGAAATCTTACAGGGCCTCAGTGTTTGACTGGAAGACGTTTATTGCATGCAAATATAAACTAAATAAGAATTTCTCTCAAAAATAACACAACCTCTTCCTGTAGGGTCACAGTGTCGTCAAGGTCCAAGCCCAAGATGGAGACCTGGGGGAACCGAGGCCAGTGGCACTGTCTATCGAGGGGGACGACCTCGGTTACTTCCAACTGGACATGGGCGCCCGAGGCCAGGCCACCGTGGTCACCAGTGACAACCCTATAGACCGCGAACACCCCCTGGTGCTGCAGAGTGGGGGTGTGTACACCTTCAATATCAAGGTACACTTGCAGTTAAAGTTAGTGTAAATAGACATTCAATATCAAGGTACACTTGCCACTCAATTTAAGTTTATCAAAACTTTCAAGATCAAGTTACACTTTTAGTTATATTCAAGATAAACAAACACTTTCAATATAAAGATACACTTGCAATTAAAGTTAATGTGAACAAACATTCAATATCAACGCAAATTTTCAATTTAATTCAAGGTAAATAACACCTTCAATATTCAGAACACTTAAATCTCAATTATTTAGCCTTTGATGACTGCCTTAAAGTGAAATTTGGAACGTTTATCCCAACAAAATGTGTTAAAAATTTGAAGAAATGACTGATAATTTTGACATTTATTTCAAGCAATTCTGGTTTATGTATTTAGTTTACAGTGAAAGCTTGATTTGCCTTACATATTTTTGTGTATCCCTATTTGTTGTAGAAGTGGGTCTTTGAACTTGAGTCAGGATGCCATTTACTAAGGTGTTGCTGAGGTGTTCACTTGGTAGAGGTCAAATGAGACTTGCTGCACTTACTGACATTAAATACACAATTTACATCAACTTCACAGATACTATGAATGTACAACATTAATTATTGCTTTAAGATAAGACCGCAGTAGACTAACCAACTATAATGTAAATTGTTAATTAAGTGCAACTGAAACTAAATAAATAAATTGTAATCTTTCTAAACTTATTAAAACCTTAACAATATAAATTGTCTTTTTAAGTTGAAATATTACTATGCAGGAAAAGCTGAGCCAAATAAGATACGATTCAAAAGTTAAACATGCATTCCAAATAGTTACATCATATTCCTTGTGTTGGAATATTGATAACACATTCAACAAAGAAAATATTTTGAAACTTGTAATACACTCTCTAAGTATATTTCTATGTCTCTATCTACACTCTTTCCTCTTTCCTATCTAAACAATAAATAAATAAATCTCTTGTCTTCTATTATTTTGCTCCGGCAACTGTCTGCTCAATATGGGTACCTAACTGCTGATGGACTACAATATGTTACGAACTCGTATCGTCATTACCCCTTAATGAACCAAAAACAATGTACAAAGATAGACCTAACTTTATTTCGTTAAAATACAAAATGGTAATCTTGTAATGTGAAAAGGGATTTATAATAAATGTTTACAAAGAAGGGGAGATGTTTTATTACTTATAGTTATTTGATTATTTCTAATGATAGTCTTTAGGCTCAGGGTCACAAGATTCTTTCTCAGGCAAGGGGTGATCGTACTGGCGTCGAATATATTCTTACGATTGAAATCATCAATTATATGCTACAAATATGCTGTAAGATAATTTTGTTAAAGTCACTTGAAAAGTGGTAAAATATTAAAGGTTGCTCAATAACAGTTGGAAGATCAGTAATGTACATCTCAAAATGCTATGCAGTCCTCCAACAATGATGCTGCTTATGAAACATTATGAATTATCTTAAAATTATTTACTAGGCTAATTAACATTTTTAAATGATGAATTACATAATATGATAGGCCTATATAAACTAATTCTGGTGGGAAAATATGATGTAATTTTCCTACCTAAACTGTGTTATAACTTGTAACACAGACAAATATATTTCAAATGGAAAAAAGGAAATTAGCATGGAAATTATTAGGGTAAATAAAATAAGATGTTGTAAACTATCACAAAGAAGATTCTTTATGAAATCTACAATGACAATTTAAGGCTCAGACTTCCTAAGGTATGTTTTGGTCTATATTTTCCGCTTTGTCTGTTGTCCAGGCGACAGAGCTGATCAATAACGAGTTGCCGGGTGACTTCAGCTACGAGAGCGTGACGGTCGTCATCACTGACGTGGACGACCAGGACCCTCAGTTCAACCAGCTCATCTTCAACATCAACGTCTCCGAGGATATTGGTACGTGCTTTTGTTCATCAGTTTATTTTTATTCTCGTCGTTTAGTGGCGGGGTTAATGAGATCATAATGTAGGAAGAGTCTTCATGAGTTAAATCTCTTCCCACATGTTCTTCACAGTGGTGAAGATGTTCTTAGAACGTGAGTTGTATTTTTCCATGTTAGGTCTAGACCAAGAATTAGAAGCATTTTCCAGAGGTCTGGTCAAGAGTATATACCATGACGAGACTACTCGCTCTTTATATATTTTGGAAACAAAATAAAAGGTTATAGGACATTTTTTAGACCAACTACCTCTCCAAAGATTAGATTAATACTCCAAATCAGATGAAGAAACATTGCTTAAAAATGTATTTTTAATTCACAAATTAATTTGAAAATTTATATTTAGAAGGCTATTTAGTATTGTAGTGTAGAACGTAGCTAAACTTAGTTAATTCACAGTAGTTGCCATTTTATGACTGTAGTGTGCCCACAGCACGTTCTCCACTTACGGTAATCTTGCTGCTATATCATCTCTTCCCCAATTGAACAGCCTAGGCTGATCCTACCTAACCTAACAATTTATTTACCTCCTGTAATCGTCACCCCAGGTATCGGGACACCGCTGCCTGGCCTGAACATGGTGGTGACCGATGGAGACGTGGGAGACAACGCGGACTACTCGCTCTCCCTGCGTTCCACGGACAGTCGCGTTACGCGGTGGCTGCGTGTCGAGCCCCAGAGCTCGCGGGGCCGCACGCCGGTCGTGGTGCGTGTACAGGACAACAGCGGGCTCGACTACGACAGAGGCGTGACAGAGATCTCGTTCACCGTGGTGGCGCACAAGAAAACCCAGGAGGTTAGGATTTTTAATATGAAACGCATCATTTTTGTAAAGAATTAATAATCACAGGGAAATAATGGGAGATAGAAAATCAATGTACAGTAGATGCCCTCTTAAGCGCCCTTCATGGGCCCAAACCCTGGGTCGGATAGCTAAGAAGGCGGTTAAAAAGAACAACACCAAACTAATTAAGCACTAAAAAATAGGTACCAAGATGCCATACTTGATTAGCTACGGGAAAACATGATCGACTTGTTGTGACCTGAACAATTTTTATGGTACAATATCGGGACATCGGTAACGGGGGCGGACAGTAGTCATTTCCAGAAAGATGACAGTTATTTCGAAAGGGGGGTTGAAGTGATGACGGTTAGGAGAGAGTCTACTGTATATTCAAGGCATTAAAACAGGATCCATGCAGTTTATTGTAATGACATTGAGCCATTTAGTCTAGTACAGTAAAGTTACTTAACTACCAATAAATAAAACAGGTTATATGATATGAACCTAACCTATGTAATTTGATATTATTGTGTGTTAAAACTCTCAGTTACATCTTAAATTTAAATTTTTATCAAGCTCCACGTTCAAAAAACAAACTTTAACTTATAAAATAAATATTGACAGGTGTGTATTTTATAGGTTGTTATGGAACTAATAATTCTACTAATTGTAAAATCAAAAAATCTGCTCCTCTAAATAATTATTATGTTAGATATAGTATAACTTTGATTTAATTTTTAATTACCATACTACCAAAACTATAAAATCTATCGTTTGGTTTTCACAGTGTTTGGTGTGAAATATTATGTTAACAGACAAAAAATTGGGTAATTTTTTATTTTAATCAAGCAATAATTTATTTAGTGTAGGAGTCTTTAATATTTTTGCTTCGGTACTAGTTCTCTATTTAAGTTCTATGTAATTTATTTTATATGACAAACTGGATGATGTAAACACATGTATCCTACTGGCAATAAATTGAGTATTCTTGAGTATTAAATAAACCATAACCTACAAATAATGGGTGTTTGAAAAAGAACTCCCTATTTTTGAGGACAATTTTAGTGATGAAACATACAAAATCTTACATTTCTGAATACATAGTGTGAAAGAGAATTTCTTCAAGTTTTGGTTTTGTTCTAGTAAACTTTAACGTGCGCATCATTAGTTGCTCTACATAGATCAAGAGATTTTCCACTTCTCGCCAAGCATCCTATTCGCCAACATTGCAGGTGTTGCTGCGATGATCTTTAGTCGTTAATGTTCAATGTCATGGATATTTTCAGTATATTCCACATTTTTTACATTTGTCCCCCTCCAAAAAAAAAACCCAGCGGGGTTAAATCTGGGCTTTGAGGTAGCCAGGACAAAGGATCATCGGAGCAGTTGCATCAGTCACACCTGCAATGTTACGCAGGTGCGCTCATCAAAGTTTACGAGGACAAAACAAAAACTTAAAGATATTCCCTTTCACACTATGAATTCATAAATGTAAGATTTTCTATGTTTCACCATTAAAATTGTTCTTGAAAATAGAGAGTTCTTTTTCAAACACCCAGTATACGCATGGCTACTCCACTCAATTACAAGATGTTGCATGGTAAATTTAATTTAATTTTCAGAGGAATTCCTCTTACAGAAACATTTCTAATGCAAGAGCTGAGAAATTGGATAGTGTTACTTCACATTTGGAACTAAACTAAAATACATGATTTTCTTGCAGGGTGACACTGTGGAAGCCTCCAGCGCCGATGTGATTGTGAACATTCTGGACGCCAATGACAACTCCCCAGTGTTCAGCAGTCACGAGTTCTCATACACCATCCAGGAGGACCTGGCTACTGGCTCTCTTATCGCCAAGATATCGGCCACTGATAAGGACAGTGGGGAGTTTGGCCAAGTACAGTACACTCTCAGAGGTTTCGGCACGGATAAGTTCGGCACGGATCTCAACCTAGGAAATCTTTATTTGATCAATAGTAAGTTGTGAGAATACTTGTACAATGTTTATTAGATTATTTTTGATAGTTTTTGCTTGGAAAACAAATAAATTAAGGTATTATTTTATTTATTTTCCTTATTGGACTTGATTTGTTGGTTTATCTATACAAAGGCAATAACTATTTATTGATTAATGAAGCAATCAAGGTCCTAGCTTTGAATTGTTGTCCAACATACAAAAACAGTGGAGGGCAGAAATAGAAAAATTCAACTTGATCCTTGCTAAAGAATCAGTCGGTCTTCGTCATTAAGAAGACTATACAAGGCATCTCACTCACTCTACACTAATAGTTCATTCACATTTACCTTAAAATATGCCGTAGTTGTGCCTGCGTCTTAAATTAAGAGGGCTGATGTTTGGGTGAGTCTTCGACGTAGTGGTCAAGGCGAGGAAATCCCGAACCATGGCAGCATGTCGTGGGTTTGAATCCGAGTCCTGGCATGGAAATTTTATTACTGTACAACTCATACTGTAACGGCTCACCCCTTGCTTTGCCTATACATTCTACACACAGATGTATAGTCTCTGTGGATGGGCAAAATAAGGTAAACAAGCTGGACTGGGGACGGACTGTCCTGGGGCCCCCCGCTCCCTGAGAGGTTTGAGGCTTTGTGCAGTAGCGGTCCCTGTCTGATGGACTTGGGGGGCATCGGGTTAGATGACGAAACGTCCTGGGGTTCTGTTACACACAGAGCCCGGGAGCTAGGTAAGGTTCTCTCTCCCTTTCTGGAGATAGGCAGACTGACCCTCATACGACCTTTCCCTCCTTGAAAATCCCCTCTTTCGGTGGCTGCTTACTATCCCAAATGGACACATACCAGCCAGGTCCTCCTAATCCCCCCAAACAAATGAACATGGTAAAAACTCTGCCAACCTCTATTTAGAAATATTGGTTTAAAGTATGTTTTGAGTCATGACGTTATTCCGCAGAGGTGGACTATGAGAAGCAGAAGTCTTACTCCCTGACGCTAGAGGCCAAGGACGGAGGGGGGCGCGTGACCGCGGTCAACATCCTTGTACATCTCGCCGACGTCAACGACAACGCTCCGGTGTTCGAGCTCTCCGAGTACCGCAGAACCGTGCGCGAGGGAGCCACCACCTTCCAGCCGCAGTTCTTTGTCAGGGTGAGTGTCTGATGTTGTCTAAGTCTAAATTATCCATCAATAGCATCAGATGGTGTGGTTGACGTAATCAGATTAAAAGCTTACCACTTTGACTGATCAGATTGGTCAAACTGGTCTTCTGACCAGATTGAGAGCTTACCCCTTTGACTGATCATCACTTCGGTCCAACTAGTCAAATTACCAGATTGAAACATTACCACTTTGACTGATAATCACTTCGGCACAACTAGTCAAATGACCAGATTGAAACATTACCACTTTGACTGATCGTCATGTCGATCAATCTACTCAAATGACCAGTTTGAAATTTTACCAGATTGAAGTAATCTGTTTCATTGATGAAGAGCTTGTTAAAGTAATTAAATTCAATCAACTTTTTTATTGGAGTATGCTATGTAGGAGCATATATAGCATATATGAGTTGTGGTATTTATAACAGTCTTTCAGTGTTTATTATCAATTTTATTTTCATTTTGTAATTTGGGGAAATGCAGTGTGGTGACTCACTTAAGATATTTTGCAGCCAAGTTGCTGTTTATAGACGATATTATCAATTACAATAACTATTTCGAGTTAATAACACAATCCACAATCCAGCTAGTATTTTTTACCAGTAAAATATGCTTTGATAAGAGTTTTGGTGGTCCATTTGCCATTTTAATCAATTGCATGAGAAACAAAAGATGTTTGTTCATCAATACCAGAGTTTGTTTATTTCTTTTTAAGCAGATACTATTTAACAGTGGACTTTTTAGGCTGTTATGAGCAACGAGTTTAATGGAGTGATTATCTGTGGTGAAAAAGTGAAGCATACGTGGCCACCATTTTCTCTCCATTCATAAACAAAACATATGAATAGCCAAAGAGGGTGTCAGATGAACTGGTTACCTTGAACACAGAGAGGGTTTTGAGAATAGGTTTGTTTATGAGTGGAGGGAAAATGACGGCCACCATGTAGCCTTCACTTTTTCTTGGAGATTAACATGTGTTTGAACTAGCTTGTTAGTTGTGAGTGGTCTTATTTCTGTTGTACACCTATTTTACATGTTCTTATTGTCATTTTTTGTATCAATATCACATGACTCGGCAATTAAATTTAATTATTGACACTGAGAAAGTGACTTGAAAAACTCACTAAGTTTACAGAATAGTTTTCCTTTAAGTCATCAAGTTTTAATTTTAAAAATATGTGTTAACTCTAGTCCAATTTATAACTTCAAAATCACTTTTGCAGTTCCCTTTGTATCTTTCTTCACTTTATTCACTGCCTTCAACTTTTCATTGCGTTAAACCATGATAATTGCATTTGTTTCCTTAAGCAACCACCGGAAATCCCGTGTGCCGCACTAAGTAGATTATCTGTTTCCAGGCGATAGACGCAGACAAGGAGGGCAAGAGCCGGATGACGTATCGCATTGTCTCGACCAACTCGGACGTGCTGACCGTTGACCCCCAGAGTGGGGAGGTGCGGATGGTCACGCCGGTCAGCTCCCGACACACCTCCCGGGGACAATACGAGCTGGTCGTGAGAGCTGCGGATGATGGTATGCAGGATTATGTTTAGTAGGGGCTCCGGCCTCCTCTAAAACAGGTTTTGGTTATTTCTTTGGTATTTTTTTGTTTTCAACGCCAACGGAATTTTTGGTAAAAAACACTCAAACCTTTTAGGGAAAGCGGTCCAAATCCCAAAAATTTCTGTGAACACCCTGGGATTTGAACCCATGGCCCCTTGAATCGAAGTCCAAGACTCTAACCGTTCGGCTAGCGAGATTTTTAGGCGTTTCTATCCTTATAGGCCACTTGGGGGTCATGATACCAATATTGGAGTGAAAAAACTCTTGCAAAGTGTAATATTAAAGTTTTAAATTTTTATATCCTAAAAAGCACATGCATGTTTATTATTATAGCGGCTAAACTAATAGGTATATTTTGACAAACCAGCATTTAAAATATTCAGATATACAGCAGGGGTATCAAACAAAATTAATAGCCTCCAAAAGGATTAATTTGGTCGGGCAAAACTATTAGTTTACAGTAAAAGGCAAAATATTTGACAAATAATTAAGCATAAAGTACGGATTAATAAATTACTGCAGTACAAGTTACCTTCTAATAGTTTTTAAAACTATGAGGCTATTTACTGCAAAGATGAATAATTATCTCAGATTTCAGCACCATAGCCATAGACATGATATTATTATCATATGTTATTTGAAATTTGCCATTACTTGTAATCAAGTAAACTGATATTGGTTGCTCAGCATGTTATATTTTGTAATTTTTAACGGACATAATACCTTCAATAACACTGGTATTTCTACTCCAGGGGTGCCCCCTCTGCACGGGGATGTCCCAGTGTTTGTGAGGGTGGGAGTCCCGGGTAACCAGCGGCCGGTGTTCCGGGGAGTCCCGTACAACGTCACTGTTCCGGAGAACGCTCCCCCAGACTCCGCCGTTGCCACGGTCCGAGCCACAGATCCCGATGGCCCTGACAGCCTCATAGAGTACAGGATAGCCACCGGCGCGGACAACTTCTACATTGACTCTAGGTAGTTCAATTTTCATAGAATATATTTTAGATTATTCCTGCGAACAAGAGAGATGACAGTTAAGGGTGTGGTTCACCGGCCTATCAACCAAGACCAGCCAATAGTAGTGCTGGATTGTCAAACTGCACACCAGCTGAACAGATTAACACTCGAGTGATATTTTTATTTGGCAAAATGGCAACAGTGACAGCATAGAGCCATATTATTGGCTGGAGGACTGTCATCTTTCCTGCTCCCGATTATAGAGTAGCATTTGACAAATGGAGGAAGGTTGCCAGAGAACAAATTTGAAGCAGATCTGGATAATGCAGCTAAGGAAGAAGACATTTTAAACTAAACAAACTGCAGGAGTCAACCTTCTTCTTGAAAATAAAAATGTACTACAGGTTTTTCTTAAGATTTTCAATGCCAGGCAGAAGTGCTATTGCGACCTTTTAGGAATTTTGCTATTACTGTGACCGTTAAAATTGTGAAGTTTATTCCTCTGACGTAGTAAAAAGTGTGAAGGAAAATCAGAAGTGAGTGATTGTCTAATCGTTCAAAAACACTTTTTCTTTTAATTTTTATTTAATAACAATTGAACTTGTTATATTTACCAAAACACTCTTGAGTTGGATTTTAGCCTGCTATTTTTTATGTGTGCACAAGAAATATTAGACAAGAACAAAATAAAAAGATCATATTATTATTTTACTAACTTTTGTACTGATTTACTCATTAACGAATCTTATGTAACATCAATGTTTGGTTCTTAATTAATTGAGAAAAATATGCTTGCTACTTGGTTTTGCTCAGTTTTTATGGGCCCAAATCTGCAAACATTTTTATCTTGTATAATGTGACACTACTATCGCAAGCCAACTGATCTTGTTTTAACAAGTACATAAAGTACGGACCACACGTTTTTTTTTTTTTTTTAATACCCACCCTAATTCTAAATTATAAAAAAATGTACAAATTAAATCCTTGGCAATAAATATTGCCATCAGATGGTGATTACAACAAATGTTGCAAAGTAGCCGCAAAAAAAACATCTTTAGGTAATTGTTATCACCATAAATATTCTTCTTGTTGATATCCTGACGCTAAATCGTTCCAGCACCGGGGTGATATCGGTGTCCAGTGCTGCCATCCTGGACCCGGACATCACGGAGTCGCGCCGCTACGATGTTGTCGTGTTGGCAGTGGACAGCGGGACGCCGATACGCGAGACGGCACAGGCCACGGTCACCGTCAATATTGCCGACGTCAACAACAAACCTCCCCGGTTCCCACCGGAGGACAACTACGTTAGACACATCTCCGAGCGCACCACCGTGGGTCAGTACCAACCGTGGAGTCGCTAGTCATTACATAAGTAATATATATTCTACAAATAATCAAAGAGAGGTGATAAGGAATGTGGTCATTTTTATACTCACCATTGAAAAAAGGTGGGACACACAGCTGTGTGAGGGGAGTTAGCTTCACCTGAAGCAGCTGGTTCAAATGAGCACAGCAACTATAGGAAGATGTTTACACACACATTATGTAATATTTTGATTCCATTGGAGATTTCTTCAGATGAAGAGTAGAGAAGACGCTGCCTGTTAAAATACAGTTTGAATTTGAACCAGTTCCTTTTTTCAGTGAAACTCCTAAGCCAAGTGCTTTCCCTTTGTAAAACTTATCCTCACCATTGAGATCTTAGAAACTGTCTGAAGTACAGATTAGGTTGAGTTATAAAAGTTATGCATAATTGTAAGTCAAGCAAAATGGCATAGAGAAATAAAAAATTGTATCTCACACTTCTCCACTTAGAAAATTGATTCTGGTCAAAAAACATTCTGTAGCTTGGTTGTTTGAATAGGTAGAAAACACTTTTGAACACAAAATTATCCAACATGTTAATTTTTAAAACTAATTTCAGATTACATTTTGGAGTAATAAATGATAGCCTATCTTTTGTCAAAATTATTGTAAATGTAACTGCAAATGTTATGCCTCAGTTTTGAAATGGAATATCTTCAGATTTGTAATACCATTGACTGTGCATTTGTTTGATGCAAAAAGGAGTTTTTGAAATTGTGGCTTTTTCACTAAAAATGTCAAAAGTTTATGAAGTAATAAATTCACCAACTGCGCCTGCAATATGCTTAATCTAGGTGAGAAGGTGCTGACAGTCCGGGCCACTGATCCTGACCGCAGCGCTCGCCTGGAGTACTCCATCGTGGAGGTGCGAGCGGCTGACAAGACCGGACTGGCCCTCCGAGACTCCAACCCTTACGACTACAAACACGCGTTCAGGTCAGTGCAACTCTCAAAGTGTAGCTAGCAAATTAGAGTGTACTATAGAAAAAGTCTTAGGTATTTTCAAAAAGTTCAGCCAGTAAATAAAACGGATTCCTTTATTTAGTTTTAGTGACATTTTTAGAACTGGGATGTTATTAGGCAGTTTAACAGCGATTGTAAGCTGTTATTACAAATTGAGTTAGTACCTTTCTACCTTTCCAAATGTCATTAACGTTTAGTGTTAGTAAAATAAGGTATATTTGAAATTAAATAAAGAACAAACTAATGCTCTAACAGTATTTTATTGCTGAGTAATATTTATTGTTTTAATATGGAATTTTGTATTCTATTCAAAGGTACTCTGACTAAAGTGGTCCAATATTGGCCATAAAATAAAAAAAGCAACTTTCCAGCCACATTTTTTAAAGAAAAACGCCAAACGTACGCTGTATTACTTTGCACTTTAGTGACTTTACTGCCCGGCAACGAGGAGCAAAGAATCCCTCCGCTTCCTCACTGCCATATGCTGCAGATATTGTGACGTCCTAAAAACATTCAGGCTTCCGGAAGAGTATTTCTATTTATATCAATCTTATTCAGGTTACTATTGGTTCAGTTTCGTTCCCATGTATGCCAGTTTTTTATTATAATATTAGTATGAGCGAGAATTGATTCAAATTGTGAAACTAATTCATGGCGCACAGCTTAGCTGATGTTAGGGAGTTGGGTAGTAGCTGCCAGACTGATTCCTTTCTCCTTGTTGCCGGACGGTATTTACTGATTGATTCAAATTGTGAAACTAATTCATGGCGCACAGCTTAGCTGATGTTAGGGAGTTGGGTAGTAGCTGCCAGACTGATTCCTTTCTCCTTGTTGCCGGACGGTATTTACTGATTGATTCAAATTGTGAAACTAATTCATGGCGCACAGCTTAGCTGATGTTAGGGAGTTGGGTAGTAGCTGCCAGACTGATTCCTTTCTCCTTGTTGCCGGACGGTATTTACTGATTGATTCAAATTGTGAAACTAATTCATGGCGCACAGCTTAGCTGATGTTAGGGAGTTGGGTAGTAGCTGCCAGACTGATTCCTTTCTCCTTGTTGCCGGACGGTATTTACTGATTGATTCAAATTGTGAAACTAATTCATGGCGCACAGCTTAGCTGATGTTAGGGAGTTGGGTAGTAGCTGCCAGACTGATTCCTTTCTCCTTGTTGCCGGACGGTATTTACTGATTGATTCAAATTGTGAAACTAATTCATGGCGCACAGCTTAGCTGATGTTAGGGAGTTGGGTAGTAGCTGCCAGACTGATTCCTTTCTCCTTGTTGCCGGACGGTATTTACTGATTGATTCAAATTGTGAAACTAATTCATGGCGCACAGCTTAGCTGATGTTAGGGAGTTGGGTAGTAGCTGCCAGACTGATTCCTTTCTCCTTGTTGCCGGACGGTATTTACTGATTGATTCATAATTTTAAAATATTAACTTTTGCATTCAGCAAGGAACAGCTATTTGCTTGAGCAAGGGTTTACTAACAATACAGTTGAATGAATTAATGAATGAAAACAACTTTATTCCAAAAATAAAACTACGGTACAATACAACAAATACAATTAGAGATATAGCGTAAATTAATATTCACGTATTAACCCTCCCGGTGTCAAATGTCGATTAATCGACGGTAATTACCGCCCGCCGGGTGTCAAGCGTCGATGCATCGACGGTACTGCAGACGCTTTTTCAATCACCTATAATGCGGTAAATTTTGTTTCAAACTGCGTTGAGTTTGGTATCACTGTCATCGGGATGGAACAGGCTTTCTCCCGAGGTCTGTTTCTATAACCTTACTCCTTGTACTGTGTCGAAGTATTTCACGAAAAACGAGAATGCAGATGACGTAATTGCGTCATCTGCTGTTTGTTTGTTTTGAGTTGTTGTTGTTTGTGTTTATCATTGAAATGGATAGCAGTGACATTCGAAATGCATTAGATGATAATATTAGTGAACTAAATGATGAAATTAGTGATCTAAGTGATATAGAAGCACCGTTATGGCCATCTGATGAGTCACTTTTGGATTTTTCGTCAAGAAGTGGTGAACTGTATTCTCGTCATGTTAGCGAATAATGTTGATACTGGATGCAAATATTTATGCAAGTAGGCTATATTATTTTATTCTAGATTTATTTATTCTAGATATGTAAAATAGGCCCATTTTTATCCATGGAAACATGCAAAAATAATAAGTTAACTTTGTAAATACAATGTATGCACTTTTTCCATTTCTCTACATAGCCTACGAAAAATTACTGAATCTTGAGCAATTTTTGGAGCGTACCTACATAAGAATATGACTTGTAACTATCTAAGTAATTTGTTTAACCTACTAAAAGTGCATATTTTCTTGATTGTTATAACATTTAGAATAAGTCAGCTATCTTTGGCTTTGGATACAGTAATATTTACATAAATTTTAGTGGGCACGGATATAATTTATATATTTTTTATTTTATAATTTTACATTTTCAAACTGACCATCAACCATAAAATGTAAATGAAACAATAAATAAATAACACAGTATTGTTGTTCATGCATTTAGCTTTACAAAAATATATAACATGGTATGGTTTAGTTGAAAAAATTATTTTTTATTAATTTTTAAAAAATGTTTGGCAAAATCCTTAAAAATGCCGTGACGCTAAAGGGTAAAATGAAGACATCAGGAGGGTTAATGAGCGAATAATAAATCAAGGATTTAGTTGTAGTTACTAAAAATAATATTGGTCTTAGTCTTAGAAAACAATAGACACAGACAAGTGCTGCCTGAGCGTCCACTGAGTTGCGTATAAAATATAAATGACCGTTTATTTGAATAAAGTTAATATTCTTGAGTTGGAATTTAAGTTGCTATTTTATTTTGAATTAAGAGCAAAATGGTTAAGAAGATTATAAATCGTTTGTTTGTAATTTATTTTTTTAGATCTAGTTCAAAAGAGATAGTCATTGGTAATACAGTACATCAAAATTTGTATATACCTGACTGATATTGAAATTGTTTTTTGGCCAGTGTACTGTCCACTGATTTTCTGTGGCAATAAGGATATTTCTAACTTAATCAGTTTTAAATCTTTAAAAACCTTTTAACGAAGAACTTTTGTTTCACAGGATAAACTCAACAACAGGAGATATTTCGGTGAATTCAACTCTGGATCACCAAGCTGCGGCAACAGTCATTCTCAGGGTGCAAGCGAGAGACGAGAATGCTGTGGAAAACGTAGAACAACAATTTACTGAAGGTGCCTTAAAACATGTACAATTCAATCCTAATAGTTAAGATATAACTAACAAAATATTGGCCTCGAGAAAAGACAAATACTGACCGAGTCTTAAGATATCAGATGTTTTATTGTAACTGACAATTTAAGGAAAATAAATTGGAATCTGCAAAATTTGTTGTGATTGAAATATTTAGATGATAAAGCTCTCGTACAACCCAAAGAAGAGATTTGCAAACAGGTTGCAATCGCAGACAAACAGATAATGCTTAATTTTCTTACTGCCCAACAAGTTGCAAGCTGATCCAAATTCCACATTCCGACGACAATGCCTAGACTGCATTCATATCAATCCAATTTTACTGTAAAATTACTTTAGAATTCAAATCTACGAATAACATAAGACAATTCAAAAAGGAAGCAATACCTCGTTGAGAAATGTGTATACAAATTGAATACTTTTGAAATGAAAACAATATCGAACATAAAACATTATTCTAAAATCAAAAGTTTGTAGTTTCAAAAGTCAAGATTCTAGTAATCATTATTATAAAATATGCTCTCTTAATTTAATGTAGTCTTAACCATAAATTAATACTATGGCAATTAAGACCAATAAAGAAGTAAAGATTAACTCTAGCATCAACGTCAGCTCGTCTAAACTCACCGATGAACCGACACTGTATGTGTTACAGTGGAGGTGACCCTGTATATCCAAGCGTACAACGAGCTCAACCCCAGGTTCACCGTGGGTAGTTGGTCCCCTGCTGACCCGACCATCAGAGCGACGGTGCCCGAGGAGCAGCCGGTTGGTACCACTGTGCTGCAGTTGGCAGCCGTGGACAGCCCCTCGGACAGGCCCATCTCTCACTTCAGTGCTGCCACCACGTTGCCCACTGGCTTTTCATTGCAGTCGTCCGGGGTTCTTCAGCTCACCAGTACCTTTGACTATGAGACTCTCGATAATAAGGTTGGTTTGGGTGTGTCTCCTTGAAAATTGTTTAACTGTAGATCGGTTAACCCTAACCTAACCTATGTTTCTGTTAACTAATGGGTCAAACTGTACTCTGAGGTGGATTAATCGTTTAGGAGGAAACTAATTCTATATCTAATATTCAGCTTGATATTCAATCTTGCAGACTCTCAGTTTCCGAGTGCTGGCTCAGTCCGACGACAGACTACGCAAGAGTGAGGCGCTCGTACTCCTGACCATCAAAGACATCAATGATCACGCTCCCCAGTTTTCGCAACAGGTACTCTTTCGATTAAAATTCTAGTATGCAATATATTTGATACCCTATGTATTGATATTCACATGCAAATTAAGCCTAAAGTGATTTATTACTATAATCAATGCATAATTATATGTATCCATTTTATAAACAATGGATTCGTCGCAAAAAGTTCATTTTCTAAATGATTAAAAGAATAATCAATATTAAATTAATCTAAATGTGCACTACCATTACCAGCGGCAATCATTGACCAGATGTCTGGACGGATCTTGTCACTGAATAGATACTACTTAACTCACTAAATAAACTAATATTTACATATGTACACTTGATTGATGGCAACCAGTTTTAGGGTTTGAAGTCCAAGATGGCTTCAAAATTTTAATTGAAACAAAAACTATTTGTTTATTTCTTGTAATAAATAGACAAACAAATTTATTCTTACCTATGAGAAAAACTACTAATCTATGAAAGTCTACATTCCAAAAACTTGGAAACTTCTAGTATTTTATTTTACTCCAAGTTTTTTTTTTAATATGCATATTTTTGTTATTTATTTTGTCCCATAAACAACATATAACTTAATATGCTGATTGTTAAGTTTCTAACTGGGTGTTAGTTTGTATGTGCGTTGTGTTCAGATATACCAAGGCACAGTGTCTGAGGCTGCCGCTAACGGCACTCTGGTGTTGACGGTGTCCGCCACTGACGGGGACCTGCCCAAGACGGCCGAGGGCTTCGGCGACATTAGGTACTCCCTGTCTGGAGAGAGCGCAACGTTTTTCAACATCGATCCCATCAGTGGAGAAATAAAGGTATGACATTTATTACACACAATACATTAGGAAGAGACTGATTTAATAAAAGTTTCAACTTAACTGTTAGAAGGATTTTCATGATTCTTTTTTAAATTTAATATGACATGATTATTAAATGTGAAGTATAATCAGTAATTCAAATTCCGCGTTTACCTTTAATTTTGAAACAGCCCAGTAAAGATCAGTTGAATTAATGTGGAATTGAAGAAATGTTGGTATCAAAAACGTAAATTAAATTTAATGTTTGGACTTTTGAATTGTGAAACTGTTGAAATTACAAAATAAGTAATTATTAATGGTGATTTAACCCTTTGAGTGCCAAGGGCCGAATATATTGGCTTTTGCCTGCCACCTAAAAGCACTGTTAAGTACTGCTCAAGCAATTGTACCATTGCGAGCTCTGTCTGACATGTGGTGTAGGCTGGTAGACACAAACGGAACTAACTCATACTATGTGATTGGCTGTGGTGTATTACACTATGGCTATGTACTCGTTTCACACTGTGGTGTATAATACAACACAGTCTGATACAACTGCTAGCCTGTCAGGTTGACTTAGCGGTCTAAGGGGTTATCTCCTTGGCCAGGGTGTAGCGCTTGGATCGAGGGTTCAAATCCTGTCTCAGTCAGTGGTTTTTATATGCAACTTTTTGAGAGTTCACCTATCAGGCAGAGGTGAAGAGGTGGGTGGACCTTAAGCTAACGGTGGACGGCACGGGTCCAATCTGATGAGACGGGTGAATTCTCTATGAGTTGCAACTGATTAGGTGTTTTGCTACTTTTTACCTATCTTTACTGTATGTGTGATCACCGGAAGCTCAGTTTTTTTTACAAATTTAATTGTTAAACACACAATATCTTTTAAAAAATCAACAAAATAACACATATTAAACCATTATAGTCACTAGCTTTGCACTCAAGGGGTTGACTGGAGATAACTCTGCTAGAATAAAATAATTCTGTAAATTACATAAAGTCTTCACAGACCCTCGAATGTTACAATCTGAAATTCAATTAAATCACTTTTCTCTCACGCAGGTGGAAGAAGGGGCGCAGATAGACAGAGAGAGACAGTCGCTGCTGCGGCTCGTGGTGACCGCGGCTGACGTGCCTCAGGGGGGGCCGTCCCAGAGGAAGACCTCCGTTCCGGTTGGTACAGTACTCTTGTAGTTGTTACAGGGAAATAATGACAGGCTCCCTACATGGGATACAGAAGTTTCACCAGCGGTAGGTAGTTCTGCAGTTAAGCAAGAGATAGCGTGCAAGAGAAGTGACTATTGTTGGATCAGTTTTGACTGTGTCCACGCACACACTCCAGTACTATCTTTTGTTTAAATGCAGAACTTCGCCTTCAGCGCTCACGCAAAAAAAAATAATTGTTAGCATGAGACCTGATTTTCTTAGTGTTTCTGTATTCATTGTATTATTGTATTATATATATTTTTTAACATCTCTTTCTCTTTTTGCTTTACTTTGCCTGTCCACATAGTCTATAGATCTTTGCGTGGAACGTATCCCGCAAAGCAAGGGGTGAGCTGTTACAGTACGATCTGTACAGTACTGATCAAATATGCCAGGACTGGGATTCGAACCCACGACAGGGCTGCTGCCATGATTATGGAGTCCGTCGCCTTGACCTCTATGCTAACACAAAATATATTTTTTTTCTGTGCAAAATAGCGCATGAAACAGCAACATATAAGTTTGTCTAACGTTTTTTTGTAATGGACAAATCACTTTTCTCAAACCACTTTCTTCACAACTTTGACCGTATTTTGTTTTGTATGTCTGTCAATACCAGTGGCATTTTCTAATGTTTTATAGGAAACGATCCAAACCCCCAAATAACCAGATGCTATGCTGGTCTTTGTACTACCTTAGGTCAACCTACTCTTAGGAACTACCTCACATTTATAAAATGTTAATGCAATGGAGATCTGTATCTGTATATTAGTAGCCCAATGCCTGAGTCCAGTTTCAAACCTTCAAAAATTCAATTGTTTTGCTCGGGTCAAACTCGCGAACCTTAAATTGTGAGTAAGCTCTAACCACTGCCCTATTTCTACTGCAGGTGGAGATTGATGTGTTAGATGTCAACGACAACGCCCCACAGTTCTCTCAGAGCCACTACTCGGCCGTCGTGCTAGAGAACGTCGACCCAGGGACAAGCGTTGTCAACCTGACGGCCACAGACAGAGACACAGGGCCGGGGGGCGACATTACCTACGAACTGGTCGACCACGGAGAATCTACTGGTGAGTTGTTCAGAAACTTCAGATGTGTGACTTCCATTTTTTCTGTTTGCTCTTATTTAAGGTTAGAGAAGCAATCAATTTATATATTAACAATTTAGTACCTGTCTAAGCGAGTTTAGCTAGATTTGATTAGTTTTGTGATTGCAATCTTTATTCAATGGTTCTAGTCACGGTTTTCAAGAAAGAGCTTATTGATACCTTGCCATGAGTAAGAGCTACTTTGACAGTTTTCTGGTTATTTATTTACAGCTGTTATGATTCTTTTGTTTTGATTAGAAACTCCATCAACCCAATGTTAAAACTTCCATCTTTCCAATGAGTTTTAACAAAATATGAATTTTCCTGTAGTTCAGGTTTTGACCAAAATGCTTTTTAGGTCCAAAAGCCCCCAACTCCAAAGTTTAAGCAAAATCCTTCTTCTGGATTCCGGGGTAAATTTTAAAAAATGACTGACATTGCACGTATTAGAGTATAGGATTAGTCTCAATTATAATAACCAATTTGGCAGGTAAACATTGTTTCCTGATCATTGAACATTGTACCAGATGATCAGAAAACTTTACAATCCTTTAAGAATAAGAGAGAATTTCATTTAATTGGATTCTACAGTTTATGAACATACTTACACGTTTACTTTATACTGTCACATTAGTTTCAGCGGTGGTGATACATTGCAAAATATGATTCTCATTTTGGAGAAGGAAAATAAAGTAGCCTACATTGAAATGAAACAAAAATGTCTAAAATGTTAACTCAGTCTAATCCTATAATAACACATTGTACACAATTTAAGAGCAAAAGGGTTTCACTACTAAATAGTTCTGTATTAGAAGGTAAAGTGAACTGAGGAAGTAAACTTTGGATGAATATAACTGTTTATGCCTTAAGGTAGTTTTACAAACGGTGTGTTCTTTTAGAAAACTCCAACCAAATTCCTCCCTTTGCTTTTGGATAGTATTCACATTTCTCATACTCCAAAGGCAAAACCATCTTATTACTGATTTTGATCACATTCTCAGATAAAATCCTAGCAACATAACATTTCATTAGTAACTGAGCAAATTTCATTGCAATACACATTCTCGGACCTGAACCAAAAGGGAGGAATGAGAAGGTCGGGTTGCAGTTACTGTCTTCAAACCTGTCAGGATTGAAAACTTCTGGGTTGGGATAATATTGAGGATCCATGTGGATTGCATGAATAGGGATCACAACTAATAATCCCTCCTCTAAAACAAAGCCGGTTCTTGGAATCTCATAATTCTTCTTCACTATTCTGTACAATCCCAGATTAGCACAATGCAGACGTAGGGTCTCTTGAATCACTCGGCTTAGGTAAGTCATCTTTTGAATGCATTCAAAGGTCCAGCCACCGTGTTTTGCGAGTCTTGTGTCAATTTCTTTATGCAATCTCTCTTGAATCGAACGGTTTCTCGCTATCTCGAAAAGTGCAAAGCTTAGAGTTGTAGAAGTAGACTTCAAACCGACCAGTAAAAAGTTGAACATTAGCACAGATATCGATTGATCAGTAAATAGGTTTTCTTTCTTTAAACTGATGTCGTTGACTTCCTGCTCTTTTAAATCCAATAATATCTGCAGATAGTCATTTCTCCTAATTTTATCTTCTTCCCGTTGCTGTATGATATTTTTAGTCAACTGAAAGAGCAATTTGGAAACTTTATTTGGGAGCAAATCGATATTTAGTAGGTTGACAATCCTAGGATTAAATGTCACCATCAAGTTGAACAGAAGCCTTGAAAAACTTGTGTCGTATACAAGATCTAAAATGCTTTGAAACGCTCTACATTCTGCTGTATCAGTAAAGAGAGAAACGCCAAAACTACACCTCGATATCACTTCAGAGGTGTACAAGAATGACATGTTTTCTACTTGTAGGGGCTCGTTTTTGTCAATGTTAGAACTGATTTGAATCATAATGTCACCTGTGCAATCAAATATTTGCCCGATCATACCTTTTATCTTCACGGAGGAGAAAGTCGGTGCGATTTTCAGATGAAGCTCCCTCCATCTATCCCCAGATGAGTGTGATAAGGAGGTCGCCATTGCAATTTTGGTGTCATATTCAGGAACCCTATCACGAAAATAATCAAAGTCCTCCACTAATATCTTCTCTATCAACTCCACATCACATACAAAGGCAACTGGTGTTCTCAGGAAGTACGCTCCTCCAACTCCAACATTTTTGAACTCCGTGTACCATTTATCAAACAGCGACTTCCAAGAAGTACGTTTCAAAATAACCTCCTGCAAGCTTCCAAACAACAGGGTGGGCTCAATGTAAGCCACGTTCCTGTCATTCCAATAGTTGAAATGTCTCGTGAGAAACCAGTATGCAAGGAGTAGCAGTGATCCGAGTAAAACTAAGACAACCCACGAATGCAAAGCTCCAATTTGGATGTCCATCGTAACCAAATTATTCTTATTTTCACTTTTCAGTTCTCAGGTCACTCAGCAACTGATATCCCTTGAATTTGCTATGACAATGTCACAACCAAGTACCATATTGTGTATAGATGAGGTAACCTTGTTACTGATAATGTTAATGTAACCACTTTATGATAAAGTATTTTTTTGTGTCAATGTTAATGTATTTTATGAATTGGATGAAGTTAAAATAAAATCACCTGAGTACTTAGGTACTTTTATTCTAAAAAGAATATATGGTGATTTAAACAAACATGTTTATTACAATATATAGCAAATAATTTGGTAAAATCAGCAAAAATGTTGTGCAGTTGATTTATTTTTTCTTCTGCTTGAAATGTACAATGTTATTCTCGCTAATAATTGGTTTAGTATTTGTCAAGAATTGAACAAATAAAACTGGATAGGGAACTACACGTTTAATTACAAATTTATTGTTGTCAAGTTCGGTAAAAAAATCAATGGGCACAGCTTCTGACATGCATAAAAGAAAAACTTAACTATTTTTTCATGAGAAAATTAGCCTATTATAATTGGAACTGATGAATGGGATGAAAATATTTATGTCCTTTCATGTTTGAATGACAAAAGATTACCTTTTTAATGATTAGAAATTGAATATATTGTAACAGATCTTAATAATGTATTTTAAGATGTTCCCAAAATTGTCCAAAATTGTTCATTTCGTCAGTTTTGGGCAAGTTACCAATTTAAATATTTTGAAAATCCCTTATCAGTGTGAAGATTATAATTTAATTTAATTTATTACCTTCATTACTATTACTTATTCTCTGTTGTTTATTTTTATTTACTAGAATTGTTGTGTTGGTGACTATCATAATCAATAATTGAATGACAATTTTTTTAAACCTTAAAACAACTCCTATTTTGATTTAATAGTGACAACACTAAAAAAGCCTGAAATTATTTATTGTTATCAAAATGTGGCGAGTACTGTACTCTGCTTTGAGTAGGAAAAGAAATTAACTAAACGAACGTTGTTTACTCTCATATCCACATTACTGTGATGGCTGGTGTTTTGGCCTTGCGGTGCGCAACGGTACATTCAGATCATCCTTATTGCACAATAATTGTCCTTTATTAAAAAAATTTTGGATAAGGATGGACATTAAAATTGATAAAAGTAATAAATTAATAACCACATTTTGACATTCAGTCTGATTTTTCAGACTGTCCACTGTACAAATAAATTTGATTTCTAGGTTTGTTCCACTTGGAGCCCAAGAACGGAGCTATAAGGACCGCTAAGCCATTGACAGGCAAGGGCCGCTCTGAGCCATACAGCCTCACGGTCCGAGCTCTGGACAACGGAACTCCGAGTCTGTTCTCCGACGTGCCTCTCAAACTGTTCATCGGCGATGTTGTCAACAACGACGGCATACCCTCCTTCGTCCACCCTACACTTGACGAGATGGCTTACATCTCTGAGGTGAGAGTGGGATTGGTGTAAGGGTTCGTCCTTGCACAAATGTTCCTCCTCTTGTCCATAGTTAAAGCCAGCTACTAAACTTTCTTCACATTGAATAAATAGATTAATCTAACGAAAAATAAATTACTAGAAGGTTGTAAACCTAATTTGGATCGAAGGGAATTCATATTTGCTTAGGGAGAATTTAAAAAGGTAAAATTCAATACAAATTATTTTGGTTTAGTTCTCCCCAATGTGTAATGTTTGTATGGAATCTCTCTCTCTCTCTTTTTAGTATTAGTATTAGCAAAGGATGTCCTTTCAACTCTTTTTATTAATAATTTTGTTAAGGTTATGAATTAGACTCTGACGATGGCCTTAGTACCGAAACCAGTCATTCATTAATAAAAATATAAGACTCTGTTTTAAGTCTGTTAATATTAATAATCTTAGTAGCCCTGAATTGTGAACATAATTATCACATTTTTCAGTGTAATTTTGAGTTTAATTATTAATTGAGAAATTAATTGCACATTGACCAGCCACATTAAATTCAATATTTGCTGTGATATTAATAGAGTGTGGGATATTCAGTGTGCCGATATGACAATCTCAGTCTGGTGTGTAATACACAATTACATTTCGCGGATTAATTGAACAAATACACGGTTAGACAGGTTCAGTTGATTTATTTTAAAACTTCTAAATTGATAGAAAAAGTGCACTTTTGGATCACATAGTTCATCTTAACTTGTCGCTTCCATTAAAAATTTCAAGTTCCATCAGATTTCTCCTTAACTTTGGACGATTTTTAAAACACCGTTGAGAATTAGTAATTGAGAAATGTGTCCCCTGTACTGATTAATCATCTTTTTGTCTGTTTCAAGAACTCATCAATCGGGTCCCCTGTATTCCGAGTGGTAGCGTCAGACCCTGACGATCCAAACTCACCGGAAGGTCAGTTGAGGTACAGCTTCTTGCAGGATGGGGCTGACTCTCTCGCTTTCAAAATTGGTGAGTTAATCCTGTTTTGTCTCTCAGCTGTGCAAATGAAATTTGGGGCTAGGTGAAATTGATTACAGTTTGTTTTGAGTAACTTGACATTTCAGCACCTGGGGTGCCTGTTGAATGTGAATGTTCCAAAGTAATTGTTTTGCATCATCTTTTACGTCTATGTACCCACTCGCTTAAATGTGCGGTATAAAATATGTAATTAAATGCTGTAAATTCATTGTTAGATTTCACGTACTGTACTGTAATTGTAACAACACGTAACATGCTTATGAAAAAGGTTTGTACACTTAGATAACAACACAAAAATATTCAAATATTTTTAAATGACGAAGGTCATCGTTATATTTTACGTAATTTTAAATGCATGTAACATGTTTGTGAAGAAAGTTTTTATCACAAAGCTATAAATCACTGCAGAAGTCTGACTGGAATATAAAAATGGTTCATACTCAATGGAAGTCAGGTAGTTAACAATAATGACAACAATAGTGTTTAAATTGTGTTTTTTTAATCTAGTAATTATATTAATAAGTACAGCTGATTGCTATTGGTAGACACAGCAAGCTACTAGTGCTTCTGGTGTCAGAATAACTAATAACAGCGTGATAAAAAATACCAGCTGTTGTTATGGTACCAGGACGGAAAGTATCACTTTGGGTACTCACAGCTGATATCAATAACAGCTACTTTCGACAGTGTGATGAAAACATATTCCTGATTGTGATTCTGCCCCGCCACCAGACGGGGAGACGGGCCTGGTGACTCTGCGCCAGACGCTGGACCGGGAGGCCAAGGACCGCTACTCGCTGGTGCTGCTGGCGCAGGACATGGGAGCGGTTCCCCAACAGGCCACCAGAGTGCTGCACGTCATAGTCACCGACGTCGACGATCACAAGCCGCACTTCAAACGCTCTCTGGTCAGGCTCCTGCAACGTGTTATTATAATATAGTACCCGGGAGACCTAGCCGTGCTTGGTGATATTTTATTAGTTTAGTGGGTGAAAAAGATCTATATAGAATCTTTATTCAATGGTTCTAGTCACTATCAAGAAATCGTTGGTTGATACTTTGCCTTGTGCAAGTGCTAGTTTGACAGGTCACTTGTTAATTTATTGACAGCTGTTATGATTATTTTGTTTTGATCTGAAACTTCATAAGCCCAATGTTAAAATGTCTAACTTTCAAATTTGGTTTTTAACAGAATATGAATTTTCCTAAGGTTGAGGTTTTTAGCAATCAATTTTTTTAGAGGCAAAATCCCCTAATTTCAATGTTTAAACTAAATCTTTCCGATTCTGAGATACATTTTGCAAACAAGCAAACAGACAGACATTGCTCGTATTAGATTATAGGATTGTTAAACCTTTCCAGTTATTTTATAGTTACAAATTAATACAGTTCTATTCCTAATTTAAGGATGATAAAAAGTGAACAGCGAACAAAATTTAAACACATTAAGGACATGTATCTCTTTTTAAGAATTTTGTTTTGATAAACTAAAAGGCTTTTAAACTTTTTTAAGCTTTTAAACTTATATGATAAGTTATTTGAGATAAGAGTCTCTTTGTTATTTGTTAAGCTTTTTATTTCCAAGCATGATTGTCATAGTCAATGTATTGTTTTACAGGATGAAGCTCCATTAGAATTGATTGTCGAAGAGGAAGTAGAAATTGGTACAGAAATCGGAATTCTTCAGGCAATGGATCAAGACATCGGAGAAAATGCAATGATTGGTTATTTGATTACATGTGAGTCTGGATCTACATGTTGTGTATAAAAGGGCAATGTCTTAAAGACATTTTTTATGAATTAAGCATGTTTAAAATATAAAAGGAATGGTAAAAATTGTACTGAAATTTGAGTTTAGTCACAGTTTTTTACTTTCTCACCTATTGGACAGCATTGGTGATATACCGTATGGAAGAACTATTATTTTTGTCAACCTTTTTGAATTTGAATTATTGATGAAAATATTCATTTTCATGCTCCTTAAACCATAAAAGAGGTTTTCAAAGGTATATCTTGTCTGCCTTTGTATATTTAATATTTAGTAACAGACCTTTTCCTAAAGATTTTATTTAGGCCCACTAACTATTAGAAGGTTTAAATGGAAGAAAGTTTGTGTCAGTTTTCTGATTGTGTTACGAAGCATGTAGTCTACTGATTTGTGTTGCAGTTTAAAATATAGATATTATTTTCTTAATTTATTATGAAACAAATATTTAAATTCATAAGTACTTGCACATTTTTAAAATCATAATTCTCATCAGTTTGAAATCTAATTATTGTATTTCAAGCCATAAACTTTTATATGACCATGTATTGGGTTTCCAAAACTTAGTTGTCAACATTTAGAAATCTCTTAAATAACCGAATTCCAAACGGTAATTTGTTATAAATCAGATAAAGCGAGTTTCTCCTTTTGCAGATGGAAACGAAGACAACCTGTTCAGTCTGAACCAGACAGAGGACAACCGTGCAGTGTTGGTTGCAAACAACCGGTTAGACCGTGAGGCTACCGGTCACTACGTCATTACTGTCAAGTGCTTTAAACTCTCGGCGCTACCCATCAGCTTGCGAAAGCCTTACAACAGACAAGTGAGTCTCATATATTATTTATCAAGGGTGTTTTTTATGCCAGCCATATCCTTCCTAAAAAAAACTATGATTGAGCCATCAATTTAAAGATTACCTTCACTGCTACATGCGGAAAATAAACAAACAATCAAATAAAAACAAAATGTCTTAGGTTATTCTCGCTTATGTATTTTTCAACGTACTGGTTGAATCTTCTCACAGCAACAAATTCATACTAACTGGAAATAGGTGTTTCAATATACAAGCTGCGCATGGGCAGTTCTAGTTTAAATTGTTATTATATTGGATTTTACTAAGCAATGGTTAAGTTCCAGGTTTCTTGGGTTGACAGAAATTGAGGATTTACTCTTTTACTTTTTACTTTTTTTAATACTTCACAAATTGATTATTCACAGAGCTATCATTCTAATCCTAAACTCTAATATGAGTAAGGTTTGATTGATTGCTTGCTTGCTTGCGATACGATCTCAAAAACGGCTTCAACGATTTCCTGAAATGTTCTAGAAATGTTCGAAATAACTAATTTCTGGGATAAAACTAAGTTCTAGACAGGCTTCATCCCCAGGAAAAATCAAATAATGTAAAAAAACTAAAATGAAAAATTAACATTGGGCTTAGGGAGTTTCAAATCAAAAGAATTGTAACAGCTGTTCATAATCAACCAGGGAACTGTCAAAGTAATATGTTGTATATGATTATTAACATGTGGTTTCCTGAGAGCAGAGATTAAAAGATTTGAGTGAAGATTACATAAATAGAGTAGTAAAATAAATCAAAGGGACATTGAGCTATAAATAACAACTGAAGTGACCTTAAAATGTAGAAAAGAGGCAAATGAGTTGTACAAATCTAATTATCAGTTGGGGGAAGTGGTGAAATATTACTCCGAGTCATCTAAACAAACTGACTGGCCTTCCTCCGAGCAAAGCTCGGCCCCCAGGTACTATAAATATAAATATGCAGTGACATGTTATTATAAATTGTTGTTCAGATCTTTTGTTTCATCACATTTCTTTAATTTGTTTCAGGATCCCAGTGAAAGACAGATTAAAATCCAAATTCTCGACATAGATGATAATCTGCCTCAGTTCACTGATAATAATATTACAATAGGTGAGCAAAACCTTTATGTTATACAAAACGTCCCAACCGTCACAGAATGCTTCAATAGTTCTGAAAGTGAGATAGGAAAGTAACACATTTTGCACTACTTTGGGTTTGGTAGCTTATACCCGGTCCTGTCCTCGAAATGTTTTCGTGGTTAGCCGGGTAGCCCCAAATTTTCAAATGTAAGTGACTGATTATTTTAAGAAGCTAGGTGAGTTACAATCATAAAGTGAACAATAAGGATAACGTTAAAATGGTTATTTAAACGATATGTACAAAAAAGCATGTTTTAACCCTTAGAGTTCTTAGCATGTGAATAGATAGGTTCATTCTGTGTTTTATTAAATTTTGTTTAATCCTTATGGACGCATGAATATTTTAAATTCTAAAAATGTGCTTCCAATACACAAACACTTACACAGTAAGGATAGGTAAAAAGTAGCATAACACCTATCCTACTGACATACCTGATCAGATGTGCAACTCACAGAGGATTCTTGGACCCATGCGTCCACCGTTTGCATAAGTTCCAACCTCCCCTTCAACTCTGCCATGGACCGGTGAACTTTCGATGAGTTGCATATAAAAACCACCAAAAGATGGGATTCAACCCCTCGAACCCAAGCACTACCCCTGCCCTTAGATCTTATATATTGCCTTAGACCGTTCAGCTAACCTGATAGGCTAATAGTTGAGCCGGACTGTGTTCTTCTCAAGCTAGACGCTAGATAGTGTTAGTTCCGTGTCTGTCTACCAGGTTCTCCACATGTTGGTCTCAGACTGTATACAGTGCTTTTAACAGTACGATTGCTTATACCGTAACTAATGTTTTTAATTATGAGATTCCAATGCTAAATTAAATCGGTCTTGAGGTAGTGAGGTTCTCCTGTACTGATACATTTCACTACTTTACTTTATGGTAATTTTTCATCACTTCTTTTCCTGGTCAGGAGTGAGAGTCAACGTTCCGATCGACACGCTCCTGCTGACTCTTCTGGCTACGGACCTGGACACGGGCGCTGAGCCGATCATGTACCAGCTGGAGAGCCTACGGTTCAGCCGGGCCGCCGTAGAGCTCTCGGACAACAAGACGTACTTCTCCCTGGACAACGTGACCGGAGAGCTGCGAACTGCCACATCCATGACACCGTTCTCCGATGGCCACTTCACTCTGTCGATATCTGCGGCCAACAGCCCCAACAAAACTTACGCCACTGTAAAGGTGAGGTGATAGCGGAATATCTTGGAATTTTTTCCTTGTTTGATTTGCATGGGCGTAATGTAATACAGTAGACTCTCCGAAATCCAGATTAATGTCGCGTACAGCTGGACGGATTTTGAAAAATCCGGACTTCCCTGTGGTGGAGAAGTCATAAGAGACACAAACAAGGCAAAGTGATGTCTGCTCTCAAAAAGTGGACACAGTGAACTGAGACTTTCCTGCCCCCTCCTCCCCCACATGACCATTTCCACTTCCTCGTAAATCATTAACGAGTTAAATTTTATGGAAATCCAGAACACCCAATGATGCAATCTATATGACATTTGTGTTATGCAAGTTAATTGTGTGAAAACTAAAGGGGCTAAACCATGAAATTTAGTTTTTCCTCTTTATGTGCAAAACAAATAAAATAATCAAGATCATCAGTCCGGGCTAGGTCGATCCGGATTTTTGAGAGCCTCCTGTATTATGTTTGGTAGTTCTACCTGTAGAAGTGGTCACATTTTACTACTACCCTTTATTAATATACTGAACCAAACTATTTTAAAAGCCTGCCAGTTTTCTGAGTATTTGAACAATGATATATCAAAACCAGAAGCGGTAGCTCAGAGGTAGAGCGCTGGCCTCGCAAGTCATCCGTGGTCAAGCGTAGGTTCGATCCCGGCAGACTGCTATGATACTTTTTCACGAGCGGTCACTACTAGCTTACCCATGTGACTAATGCCGTTAACGGTACCTCGCTGACTTCAGTTCGCCACACAGGCCTACTGGGACGGGCAGTTGATGTTTTTTTTTTTATAAAGAGAAATAGAAACAATGCCGTAATTTGTAGCGATGCATTTGGGTTACAACTTTCAATATAATTATTTTGAATAATGCCTCTGGAGAGTTTTTGAGAATAAATTGATGATCACAATTAGTTTTTTATTATTTGGAAAACACCTACCTTAATATTCAAACTAAGCATAGGTCCTTAGTCTTGTTGCAAACACTCATACACTAACTGGATCCACACACTATCATCCCAATGTATAGCGCAAACAAAACAGTAACGTTGAATTTGGGGGAATTTTTATTGTTTCTTACGGTGTTTGAAAATAATTTAATTTGAATATTAATCTACGTGTTGCCCAAATAATAAAAAAAAATTATGATAAATTACCATTGTTTGGTTTCTTTTCGATCGACACGCTCACATTCAAACAGCGACTGTGGTCTGTATTTTCAATACAGTGTGACAGTATTCTTATAACTGGACAAAATGGTATGCTGAAAAAAATAGTTATTAGAATTTAAATTTTCAACAGATTTATAAAAAATTGAACAACTGGAAGGCAGATTGTTTTTTTTCTATTTTGGTATAGCCTAGCCAATTGTCATATACACGTTTCAGATATTTGTGGTGAGAGAACGGGGTTTGCTCAAGTTTGTGTTCAGTCGCCCCCCGGCCGACGTGAGACAGACGTTGCCGGAGTTCAGGCGAGAGATGGAGAAGGCGCTGGCTGTCCCGGCCTCACTGAATGTCTATGACGCTCAGTTCCACGCCAAACTAGACGGCAGTTTGGACTTTAGCAGTACAAGGTAGTTAAAGTTTATCCAAGCCGATGTTTTTGATCCAGTGTGTGGAATTATTTTATGTGTTTAAGTGTTGATGATAGGTTTTTTTTAAAGAGGTGGGGGCCCCTCCTTTAAACTTAGGTATCCCCTCACATAGTCTTAGGCTTGGCATAGGTAGGGGACCTGTGTTGCCACCTTGGGCAGCAGATTTTTAGATATTAACATTTAGGGGTCTGCGGTACCAGAAATTTAAGGTCGGTACTGTTCGTTACAGTAAATATTTTTGTACCTCGGTTCTCGGTACAAAATCGGTACGGTTCGCGGTAATAAAATAGCCGCACTTTATCATTGTCTAAGTGTATTCAGAAATCAAACAGAACAGATACAAACAACAGATTTAAAAAAGAAAACATGCTGGCAGACAAACAAAATGTAGGTATTTAGGTAAGCTTTTGATTATTATTAAATACAGGTGGTATGATTGTAAATTATAGCCTCCAACAACTTTTACGTAACACAACAGAATAAGAATTTTTATTTGCAATCAGATGACACATACTCAGCAGACGACGAAGTTGTAGCCTACTCATCATAACAGAAGTCGACGGCATTGGCGGTTCATCAAGAATCCATCACAATCACTCATTATGTGTTAAACAATGGTTAAACTCTAAAGGCTATCACAACATTTGTTCAAAACATTTTATCAACAAAGACGACGCGCGGTCACTTTAAGTGGAGGTGGCGAGTACTTCCAAACGTCATCGTCACACAAAGAGTACACTTAGAAAGTGAATACCAGAGAGAAAGAAATATGCAGTTTCCAAAATTATGAAATACAACATAAAATTAAGAACCAGTGTAGGCTAAACATTTTTATTTTTTACAGCAGTAGTTTGTGTAAAACATTTGTTTTTTTATTAATCTAAGTTTTAGTAATCAAACTAATATTTAACCTAATAAACACTCTTCTAAACCGTTCACGGCATATTTAATATTTAATTCAAACATTTTCTTTTGGTTGGTTTAATTTCCATCCATAAAATGCTAGGAAGCGTCATAAGGCCTATTAGGAAAATGTTATGATAAGCCCGATTTATGTTTTTCAGTTGATGTACGTGTTATTACGTTTGCATATCAAGTGTCAACCTAGACTTTCTCCATGTTATTACTCTCCGTAACACACGATCGTAGATCAGAATGTATTTGCCAAATGTTTGATGATTTAAAGTAGTATCAAGTTTGATATAAAAATTATTAAATGTCATACAAATTCAGTTGTAAGTTTTTGTTTACGTTTATACCGCCTCCATACACTGGCCAAGCCTAGGTGAGCAAAGACAAGTGTCACAGTGTAAATGCGTAGTAGTTTGTTATTACCCTCTGTTATTCTCATTATAAAATTACTCGCCGAGTCGCATGCAACTTGACAAAACATTCGGCCAGTGTGTGGAGGCGGCTTTATCAAAGATGTAAAGGCATCTCATCATCATTCGTGATCGTCAACCTATAAACTCGCCAATGCCGGTTGAAGTTGAAAGTTGCAGTCGTGAGCAAAGGAACGTCACATCGTGTAAATGTAAATGGAATGTCAACAGACGAAAAGATGTTAAAAATAAAATTAAAGGAACAATTTGGTTGATAAACAGTGAATACTTTTTTTTAGTTGTAAGTTGTACCGTACCGACTTAGTACCGGCACCGTTAGTGGTACCGAACCAAATACGGTAATTCGTTTTGTACCGTACCGGTACTGATTTTTCGGTGCATCGCAGACTCCTAATAACATTCTTTAATGTTAATATATTAAGTCTTTACATGTCGGATCCTAAAGTTGGTTGTCAGGTTTATTGGTTTTTTAAAAAGAAAAAAAACTGCGAACTGAAGGCTGTATGTTGGTTTTGGTTTTTCGGTTGTTCTCTGTTAGTAAGATAAGTTTATATTTTAACTTAAAATTTAACTCTTCAAATAAAGAATAAGAACGAATGACAAATGAAGAATTGGTGAGGTGTTTTATGTTAGCCTTGTTACTGACTAAGACTGACTGATTCTCTAGCCATTCCTGGTCCTTAAGTAATATGTAATTACAAATCTCTGCAGTTATAACGGTATATCTAGGCACAAGACTTATAAAAAAATTAACTAGATAGTTACTTACCTGACTTTTCTTTTACACAAATGTAAACTCAAGTTACACATAAGTGTGAGCGTGTGTTTGTTAGTCGTAAAGTAGATAACTACAACTCAAGTAGATTCCTTCACCTGAATAAACAGTATTCTAGCCTTTAAATTTGTCCTTGTAGCAAATACAGATAATCTCTCATCACCTTGTATGTAGTTATCAAATACATTGTTGTGATATTTGAAGTACTCATTAGTTTTTACTGTACCATTAAAACTGAGTTGGACAGGCAGCTTCAGGAGGGGGTATAAATAGAGATCAAAAGGGCATTTAGTATACCAGTGGGTCTGGGGTTGTGCAATAAACGTTATTAGGACCATGATAAGCTCGTCAAGGGTGCCACATATAACTTTTCACGAGTTAAATCGCTTCAACAACTCTCTTGTTTTGTCGTCCCAGCTCCTGTTTCCAACTGGTCGGGGATCGAGTGCTGGACTTGAAGGAGATGGAGAGTCTGCTGCAGCCCGGACGGAGTGTAGAGATAGACAAGGTCTACACCAGCTTCAACGTCCAGGATGTGCAGGTGAAGAAGTTTGATAGGACAATTTGATTGTAAAAGATCTATGAAGTTGACAAAATGCTTCAGACATTGTCATGCAGTTCATTAGTTTTCAGAATGCTGACATTTTACCAAGTTTCATTGAAAAAAAGGTGGTACACACAGCTGACACACATGAAGCAACTGGTTCGAATGAGCACCTACAGCAACAAAGTAATATTTCGTCTCCATTGGTATTTTTTCAAGTGAATTTATATACTGAATGTCAATCTGTTAGACTTCTATATTTATTTATCTTTGTTTTCATGGCTTGATCAGAAAATTAACTAACAAGCCGCTTGGCTTACAAAGTGCCTATAGTTTTGTTTAATTATTAATTCAAGTAAACATGGAAAACAGGAGATCTTATCAATATAAGGACTCTTGATACAAATTCAAAATAAATAATAACCCCAAATAAGGTTTTTTTAGGGACGGTCGTAATCAGTTTTTCCAATTTTCAGACTTCCCCCCTGCATATATTTGTAATTTTTTTTGTAAACTTGCATTTTTAAGATTTTGATAGAGAATGATCCCATCAGCGGTGATTGCTGCCAGTAATTATCCATCTTCGCTATCGCTGTTTGTTGCATCTCTCTCTCACAAGTTCCCTGCAACGATTACTTTCCAAGCAGCCCAACCCTAGCCAATTTACACCTTCATTATAAAGACCTTACACTATGAAATCCATGTTGACAATCCTTAAATATATATATATATATTTTTGTTTCAAAGAAATATTCGAGTTGATACCTTTTCATACATTTTGGAGATTGAGGGTAACAGGGCAATAGGACTAGAGTTTGATACTATTTGCTTATGTCCTTTTTTTTAGTGGTTTTAATTTTTCAATTTTGAGCTTGTTTGGGAATATTCCAGATATTTTTGAAGAGTTTATTAAGTGTGGGATTGGTTTTAGTAAAACTGATCTAGCTTTTTTCAGGAGCGTGCCACAAGAATGCCATCGTAGCCAGCACTGAAACAATTGTTTAGGTCATTTATAGTTTATGTATTATAATTTTCTGGATATGGTATTAGTTTACGGACAGGAATACCATATTTTGAAGAACAGTTTAATTTGTTCACGTTCAGCAGTGTGTCACTGTAGTTGTCTAATGGTGTGGTCTGTCGTCCAGCGCTGCGCCATTCACGCCGGCAAGGCGGAGGTCACGTGGGCCCAGCAGTGTGTCACTGTAGTTGTCTAATGGTGTGGTCTGTCGTCCAGCGCTGCGCCATTCACGCCGGCAAGGCGGAGGTCACGTGGGCCCAGCAGTGTGTCACTGTAGTTGTCTAATGGTGTGGTCTGTCGTCCAGCGCTGCGCCATTCACGCCGGCAAGGCGGAGGTCACGTGGGCCCAGCTGAGTGTCACTGTAGTTGTCTAATGGTGTGGTCTGTCGTCCAGCGCTGCGCCATTCACACCGGCAAGGCGGAGGTCACGTGGGCCCAGCTGAGTGTCACTGTAGTTGTCTAATGGTGTGGTCTGTCGTCCAGCGCTGCGCCATTCACGCCGGCAAGGCGGAGGTCACGTGGGCCCAGCTGAGTGTCACTGTAGTTGTCTAATGGTGTGGTTTGTCGTCCAGCGCTGCGCCATTCACGCCGGCAAGGCGGAGGTCACGTGGGCCCAGCAGTGTGTCACTGTAGTTGTCTAATGGTGTGGTTTGTCGTCCAGCGCTGCGCCATTCACGCCGGCAAGGCGGAGGTCACGTGGGCCCAGCTGAGTGTCACTGTAGTTGTCTAATGGTGTGGTTTGTCGTCCAGCGCTGCGCCATTCACGCCGGCAAGGCGGAGGTCACGTGGGCCCAGCAGTGTGTCACTGTAGTTGTCTAATGGTGTGGTTTGTCGTCCAGCGCTGCGCCATTCACGCCGGCAAGGCGGAGGTCACGTGGGCCCAGCTGAGTGTCACTGTAGTTGTCTAATGGTGTGGTTTGTCGTCCAGCGCTGCGCCATTCACGCCGGCAAGGCGGAGGTCACGTGGGCCCAGCTGAGTGTCACTGTAGTTGTCTAATGGTGTGGTTTGTCGTCCAGCGCTGCGCCATTCACGCCGGCAAGGCGGAGGTCACGTGGGCCCAGCAGTGTGTCACTGTAGTTGTCTAATGGTGTGGTTTGTCGTCCAGCGCTGCGCCATTCACGCCGGCAAGGCGGAGGTCACGTGGGCCCAGCTGAGTGTCACTGTAGTTGTCTAATGGTGTGGTTTGTCGTCCAGCGCTGCGCCATTCACGCCGGCAAGGCGGAGGTCACGTGGGCCCAGCTGAGTGTCACTGTAGTTGTCTAATGGTGTGGTTTGTCGTCCAGCGCGGCGCCATTCACGCCGGCAAGGCGGAGGTCACGTGGGCCCAGCTGAGTGTCACTGTAGTTGTCTAATGGTGTGGTTTGTCGTCCAGCGCTGCGCCATTCACGCCGGCAAGGCGGAGGTCACGTGGGCCCAGCTGAGTGTCACTGTAGTTGTCTAATGGTGTGGTCTGTCGTCCAGCGCTGCGCCATTCACGCCGGCAAGGCGGAGGTCACGTGGGCCCAGCAGTGTGTCACTGTAGTTGTCTAATGGTGTGGTTTGTCGTCCAGCGCTGCGCCATTCACGCCGGCAAGGCGGAGGTCACGTGGGCCCAGCTGAGTGTCACTGTAGTTGTCTAATGGTGTGGTCTGTCGTCCAGCGCTGCGCCATTCACGCCGGCAAGGCGGAGGTCACGTGGGCCCAGCTGAGTGTCACTGTAGTTGTCTAATGGTGTGGTCTGTCGTCCAGCGCTGCGCCATTCACGCCGGCAAGGCGGAGGTCACGTGGGCCCAGCTGAGTGTCACTGTAGTTGTCTAATGGTGTGGTCTGTCGTCCAGCGCTGCGCCATTCACGCCGGCAAGGCGGAGGTCACGTGGGCCCAGCAGTGTGTCACTGTAGTTGTCTAATGGTGTGGTTTGTCGTCCAGCGCTGCGCCATTCACGCCGGCAAGGCGGAGGTCACGTGGGCCCAGCTGAGTGTCACTGTAGTTGTCTAATGGTGTGGTCTGTCGTCCAGCGCTGCGCCATTCACGCCGGCAAGGCGGAGGTCACGTGGGCCCAGCTGAGTGTCACTGTAGTTGTCTAATGGTGTGGTCTGTCGTCCAGCGCTGCGCCATTCACGCCGGCAAGGCGGAGGTCACGTGGGCCCAGCAGTGTGTCACTGTAGTTGTCTAATGGTGTGGTCTGTCGTCCGGCGCTGCGCCATTCACGCCGGCAAGGCGGAGGTCACGTGGGCCCAGCTGAGTGTCACTGTAGTTGTCTAATGGTGTGGTCTGTCGTCCAGCGCTGCGCCATTCACGCCGGCAAGGCGGAGGTCACGTGGGCCCAGCAGTGTGTCACTGTAGTTGTCTAATGGTGTGGTCTGTCGTCCAGCGCTGCGCCATTCACGCCGGCAAGGCGGAGGTCACGTGGGCCCAGCTGAGTGTCACTGTAGTTGTCTAATGGTGTGGTCTGTCGTCCAGCGCTGCGCCATTCACGCCGGCAAGGCGGAGGTCACGTGGGCCCAGCAGTGTGTCACTGTAGTTGTCTAATGGTGTGGTCTGTCGTCCAGCGCTGCGCCATTCACGCCGGCAAGGCGGAGGTCACGTGGGCCCAGCTGAGTGTCACTGTAGTTGTCTAATGGTGTGGTCTGTCGTCCAGCGCTGCGCCATTCACGCCGGCAAGGCGGAGGTCACGTGGGCCCAGCTGAGTGTCACTGTAGTTGTCTAATGGTGTGGTCTGTCGTCCAGCGCTGCGCCATTCACGCCGGCAAGGCGGAGGTCACGTGGGCCCAGCTGAGTGTCACTGTAGTTGTCTAATGGTGTGGTCTGTCGTCCAGCGCTGCGCCATTCACGCCGGCAAGGCGGAGGTCACGTGGGCCCAGCTGAGTGTCACTGTAGTTGTCTAATGGTGTGGTCTGTCGTCCAGCGCTGCGCCATTCACGCCGGCAAGGCGGAGGTCACGTGGGCCCAGCTGAGTGTCACTGTAGTTGTCTAATGGTGTGGTCTGTCGTCCAGCGCTGCGCCATTCACGCCGGCAAGGCGGAGGTCACGTGGGCCCAGCTGAGTGTCACTGTAGTTGTCTAATGGTGTGGTCTGTCGTCCAGCGCTGCGCCATTCACGCCGGCAAGGCGGAGGTCACGTGGGCCCAGCTGAGTGTCACTGTAGTTGTCTAATGGTGTGGTCTGTCGTCCAGCGCTGCGCCATTCACGCCGGCAAGGCGGAGGTCACGTGGGCCCAGCTGAGTGTCACTGTAGTTGTCTAATGGTGTGGTCTGTCGTCCAGCGCTGCGCCATTCACGCCGGCAAGGCGGAGGTCACGTGGGCCCAGCTGAGTGTCACTGTAGTTGTCTAATGGTGTGGTCTGTCGTCCAGCGCTGCGCCATTCACGCCGGCAAGGCGGAGGTCACGTGGGCCCAGCTGAGTGTCACTGTAGTTGTCTAATGGTGTGGTCTGTCGTCCAGCGCTGCGCCATTCACGCCGGCAAGGCGGAGGTCACGTGGGCCCAGCTGAGTGTCACTGTAGTTGTCTAATGGTGTGGTCTGTCGTCCAGCGCTGCGCCATTCACGCCGGCAAGGCGGAGGTCACGTGGGCCCAGCTGAGTGTCACTGTAGTTGTCTAATGGTGTGGTCTGTCGTCCAGCGCTGCGCCATTCACGCCGGCAAGGCGGAGGTCACGTGGGCCCAGCTGAGTGTCACTGTAGTTGTCTAATGGTGTGGTCTGTCGTCCAGCGCTGCGCCATTCACGCCGGCAAGGCGGAGGTCACGTGGGCCCAGCTGAGTGTCACTGTAGTTGTCTAATGGTGTGGTCTGTCGTCCAGCGCTGCGCCATTCACGCCGGCAAGGCGGAGGTCACGTGGGCCCAGCTGAGTGTCACTGTAGTTGTCTAATGGTGTGGTCTGTCGTCCAGCGCTGCGCCATTCACGCCGGCAAGGCGGAGGTCACGTGGGCCCAGCTGAGTGTCACTGTAGTTGTCTAATGGTGTGGTCTGTCGTCCAGCGCTGCGCCATTCACGCCGGCAAGGCGGAGGTCACGTGGGCCCAGCTGAGTGTCACTGTAGTTGTCTAATGGTGTGGTCTGTCGTCCAGCGCTGCGCCATTCACGCCGGCAAGGCGGAGGTCACGTGGGCCCAGCTGAGTGTCACTGTAGTTGTCTAATGGTGTGGTCTGTCGTCCAGCGCTGCGCCATTCACGCCGGCAAGGCGGAGGTCACGTGGGCCCAGCTGAGTGTCACTGTAGTTGTCTAATGGTGTGGTCTGTCGTCCAGCGCTGCGCCATTCACGCCGGCAAGGCGGAGGTCACGTGGGCCCAGCTGAGTGTCACTGTAGTTGTCTAATGGTGTGGTCTGTCGTCCAGCGCTGCGCCATTCACGCCGGCAAGGCGGAGGTCACGTGGGCCCAGCTGAATGTCACTGTAGTTGTCTAATGGTGTGGTCTGTCGTCCAGCGCTGCGCCATTCACGCCGGCAAGGCGGAGGTCACGTGGGCCCAGCTGAGTGTCACTGTAGTTGTCTAATGGTGTGGTTTGTCGTCCAGCGCTGCGCCATTCACGCCGGCAAGGCGGAGGTCACGTGGGCCCAGCTGAGTGTCACTGTAGTTGTCTAATGGTGTGGTCTGTCGTCCAGCGCTGCGCCATTCACGCCGGCAAGGCGGAGGTCACGTGGGCCCAGCAGTGTGTCACTGTAGTTGTCTAATGGTGTGGTTTGTCGTCCAGCGCTGCGCCATTCACGCCGGCAAGGCGGAGGTCACGTGGGCCCAGCTGAGTGTCACTGTAGTTGTCTAATGGTGTGGTCTGTCGTCCAGCGCTGCGCCATTCACGCCGGCAAGGCGGAGGTCACGTGGGCCCAGCTGAGTGTCACTGTAGTTGTCTAATGGTGTGGTCTGTCGTCCAGCGCTGCGCCATTCACGCCGGCAAGGCGGAGGTCACGTGGGCCCAGCTGAGTGTCACTGTAGTTGTCTAATGGTGTGGTTTGTCGTCCAGCGCTGCGCCATTCACGCCGGCAAGGCGGAGGTCACGTGGGCCCAGCTGAGTGTCACTGTAGTTGTCTAATGGTGTGGTCTGTCGTCCAGCGCTGCGCCATTCACGCCGGCAAGGCGGAGGTCACGTGGGCCCAGCAGTGTGTCACTGTAGTTGTCTAATGGTGTGGTTTGTCGTCCAGCGCTGCGCCATTCACGCCGGCAAGGCGGAGGTCACGTGGGCCCAGCTGAGTGTCACTGTAGTTGTCTAATGGTGTGGTCTGTCGTCCAGCGCTGCGCCATTCACGCCGGCAAGGCGGAGGTCACGTGGGCCCAGCTGAGTGTCACTGTAGTTGTCTAATGGTGTGGTTTGTCGTCCAGCGCTGCGCCATTCACGCCGGCAAGGCGGAGGTCACGTGGGCCCAGCTGAGTGTCACTGTAGTTGTCTAATGGTGTGGTCTGTCGTCCAGCGCTGCGCCATTCACGCCGGCAAGGCGGAGGTCACGTGGGCCCAGCTGAGTGTCACTGTAGTTGTCTAATGGTGTGGTCTGTCGTCCAGCGCTGCGCCATTCACGCCGGCAAGGCGGAGGTCACGTGGGCCCAGCTGAGTGTCACTGTAGTCGTCTAATGGTGTGGTCTGTCGTCCAGCGCTGCGCCATTCACGCCGGCAAGGCGGAGGTCACGTGGGCCCAGCTGAGTGTCACTGTAGTTGTCTAATGGTGTGGTCTGTCGTCCAGCGCTGCGCCATTCACGCCGGCAAGGCGGAGGGCACGTGGGCCCAGCTGAGTGTCACTGTAGTTGTCTAATGGTGTGGTCTGTCGTCCAGCGCTGCGCCATTCACGCCGGCAAGGCGGAGGTCACGTGGGCCCAGCAGTGTGTCACTGTAGTTGTCTAATGGTGTGGTCTGTCGTCCAGCGCTGCGCCATTCACGCCGGCAAGGCGGAGGTCACGTGGGCCCAGCTGAGTGTCACTGTGGTTGTCTAATGGTGTGGTTTGTCGTCCAGCGCTGCGCCATTCACGCCGGCAAGGCGGAGGTCACGTGGGCCCAGCTGAGTGTCACTGTAGTTGTCTAATGGTGTGGTCTGTCGTCCAGCGCTGCGCCATTCACGCCGGCAAGGCGGAGGTCACGTGGGCCCAGCTGAGTGTCACTGTAGTCGTCTAATGGTGTGGTCTGTCGTCCAGCGCTGCGCCATTCACGCCGGCAAGGCGGAGGTCACGTGGGCCCAGCTGAGTGTCACTGTAGTTGTCTAATGGTGTGGTCTGTCGTCCAGCGCTGCGCCATTCACGCCGGCAAGGCGGAGGTCACGTGGGCCCAGCTGAGTGTCACTGTAGTTGTCTAATGGTGTGGTCTTGCGTCCAGCGCTGCGCCATTCACGCCGGCAAGGCGGAGGTCACGTGGGCCCAGCTGAGTGTCACTGTAGTTGTCTAATGGTGTGGTCTGTCGTCCAGCGCTGCGCCATTCACGCCGGCAAGGCGGAGGTCACGTGGGCCCAGCTGAGTGTCACTGTAGTTGTCTAATGGTGTGGTCTTGCGTCCAGCGCTGCGCCATTCACGCCGGCAAGGCGGAGGTCACGTGGGCCCAGCTGAGTGTCACTGTAGTTGTCTAATGGTGTGGTCTGTCGTCCAGCGCTGCGCCATTCACGCCGGCAAGGCGGAGGTCACGTGGGCCCAGCTGAGTGTCACTGTAGTTGTCTAATGGTGTGGTCTGTCGTCCAGCGCTGCGCCATTCACGCCGGCAAGGCGGAGGTCACGTGGGCCCAGCTGAGTGTCACTGTAGTTGTCTAATGGTGTGGTCTGTCGTCCAGCGCTGCGCCATTCACGCCGGCAAGGCGGAGGTCACGTGGGCCCAGCTGAGTGTCACTGTAGTTGTCTAATGGTGTGGTCTGTCGTCCAGCGCTGCGCCATTCACGTCGGCAAGGCGGAGGTCACGTGGGCCCAGCTGAGTGTCACTGTAGTTGTCTAATGGTGTGGTCTGTCGTCCAGCGCTGCGCCATTCACGCCGGCAAGGCGGAGGTCACGTGGGCCCAGCTGAGTGTCACTGTAGTTGTCTAATGGTGTGGTCTGTCGTCCAGCGCTGCGCCATTCACGCCGGCAAGGCGGAGGTCACGTGGGCCCAGCTGAGTGTCACTGTAGTTGTCTAATGGTGTGGTCTGTCGTCCAGCGCTGCGCCATTCACGCCGGCAAGGCGGAGGTCACGTGGGCCCAGCTGAGTGTCACTGTAGTTGTCTAATGGTGTGGTCTGTCGTCCAGCGCTGCGCCATTCACGATGGCAAGGCGGAGGTCACGTGGGCCCAGCTGAGTGTCACTGTAGTTGTCTAATGGTGTGGTCTGTCGTCCAGCGCTGCGCCATTCACGCCGGCAAGGCGGAGGTCACGTGGGCCCAGCTGAGTGTCACTGTAGTTGTCTAATGGTGTGGTCTGTCGTCCAGCGCTGCGCCATTCACGCCGGCAAGGCGGAGGTCACGTGGGCCCAGCTGAGTGTCACTGTAGTTGTCTAATGGTGTGGTCTGTCGTCCAGCGCTGCGCCATTCACGCCGGCAAGGCGGAGGTCACGTGGGCCCAGCTGAGTGTCACTGTAGTTGTCTAATGGTGTGGTCTGTCGTCCAGCGCTGCGCCATTCACGCCGGCAAGGCGGAGGTCACGTGGGCCCAGCTGAGTGTCACTGTAGTTGTCTAATGGTGTGGTCTGTCGTCCAGCGCTGCGCCATTCACTCCGGCAAGGCGGAGGTCACGTGGGCCCAGCTGAGTGTCACTGTAGTTGTCTAATGGTGTGGTCTGTCGTCCAGCGCTGCGCCATTCACGCCGGCAAGGCGGAGGTCACGTGGGCCCAGCTGAGTGTCACTGTAGTTGTCTAATGGTGTGGTCTGTCGTCCAGCGCTGCGCCATTCACGCCGGCAAGGCGGAGGTCACGTGGGCCCAGCTGAGTGTCACTGTAGTTGTCTAATGGTGTGGTCTGTCGTCCAGCGCTGCGCCATTCACGCCGGCAAGGCGGAGGTCACGTGAGCCCAGCTGAGTGTCACTGTAGTTGTCTAATGGTGTGGTCTGTCGTCCAGCGCTGCGCCATTCACGCCGGCAAGGCGGAGGTCACGTGGGCCCAGCTGAGTGTCACTGTAGTTGTCTAATGGTGTGGTCTGTCGTCCAGCGCTGCGCCATTCACGCCGGCAAGGCGGAGGTCACGTGGGCCCAGCTGAGTGTCACTGTAGTTGTCTAATGGTGTGGTCTGTCGTCCAGCGCTGCGCCATTCACGCCGGCAAGGCGGAGGTCACGTGGGCCCAGCTGAGTGTCACTGTAGTTGTCTAATGGTGTGGTCTGTCGTCCAGCGCTGCGCCATTCACGCCGGCAAGGCGGAGGTCACGTGGGCCCAGCTGAGTGTCACTGTAGTTGTCTAATGGTGTGGTCTGTCGTCCAGCGCTGCGCCATTCACGCCGGCAAGGCGGAGGTCACGTGGGCCCAGCTGAGTGTCACTGTAGTTGTCTATTGGTGTGGTCTGTCGTCCAGCGCTGCGCCATTCACGCCGGCAAGGCGGAGGTCACGTGGGCCCAGCTGAGTGTCACTGTAGTTGTCTAATGGTGTGGTCTGTCGTCCAGCGCTGCGCCATTCACGCCGGCAAGGCGGAGGTCACGTGGGCCCAGCTGAGTGTCACTGTAGTTGTCTAATGGTGTGGTCTGTCGTCCAGCGCTGCGCCATTCACTCCGGCAAGGCGGAGGTCACGTGGGCCCAGCTGAGTGTCACTGTAGTTGTCTAATGGTGTGGTCTGTCGTCCAGCGCTGCGCCATTCACGCCGGCAAGGCGGAGGTCACGTGGGCCCAGCTGAGTGTCACTGTAGTTGTCTAATGGTGTGGTCTGTCGTCCAGCGCTGCGCCATTCACGCCGGCAAGGCGGAGGTCACGTGGGCCCAGCTGAGTGTCACTGTAGTTGTCTAATGGTGTGGTCTGTCGTCCAGCGCTGCGCCATTCACGCCGGCAAGGCGGAGGTCACGTGGGCCCAGCTGAGTGTCACTGTAGTTGTCTAATGGTGTGGTCTGTCGTCCAGCGCTGCGCCATTCACGCCGGCAAGGCGGAGGTCACGTGGGCCCAGCTGAGTGTCACTGTAGTTGTCTAATGGTGTGGTCTGTCGTCCAGCGCTGCGCCATTCACGCCGGCAAGGCGGAGGTCACGTGGGCCCAGCTGAGTGTCCTCGTCATCGCGGGCTTCATCGGAGTGGCGTCTCTCGTCTCCGGCTGTGTGCTGTGCTTCTCGTACAACAGGTCGGTCTTTCATAGTGCAGTGTTATAAGAAGTACCTTGGGGACCGAGCCTTGCTCGGGGAAGGTCAGTTTGTTTAGATGACTTATGAGTAATTTTTCACCACATCCCCCAACTGACAAGTAGATTTGTTAAGTACATTTGCTTTTAGCGAATTTCCCCTATAGGGAAGAAGCTATTACCGTAGTCGGCATGGTAAGACCTAGGCCCGGGACCATGATAACTTTTCGTTTTGAGGTCCCCAGACCCCAAAAACACCATTCGTTCGAAACTGTATGTATATATATATATGTGTCCGTGAGCACGATAACTCTCGTAAAAATTATCCGATTTTGATGAAATTTGGTATAAACGTGTAAAGCAACATTTATGACTTTAAGTTCGAAAACCAGCCAGATCGCTTTATCCGAAGGGGTATTTTGGGGGGGTTTTGTACCCCAAAAATGGGTTTTTTGAATTTTTCACATATAATTTTGGAAATAGTCCAATTTTAGTTTTGACCATTGGATTCAGCTTAAAAAAACACACAATTTGGTATTTTGATCATTTCTCTACGTCAATTGGTTACCGAGATATTGAAAGTGCTAAACACAGTACTTTGTCTAATGTTATTCTTATGGAGGAAAAGAAAAATTTTATATCTCGCTTATTTATGAACGTATACTGACAAAACTTGGTATACGGGTTCATCTGGTTGTGGACCATTGATATTTGCTCAAAAAAACAATTTTTTTCCAAAGGCTCCCGTAGCAGCAAACCTGCGTACTCAGCCCCATGTTATTCTTATGGAGAATAAGTAACGTGTTATCTCCCTTAATTATGAAAATAAATTAATGAAATTTGGTATGTGGCTTTACCTAAATGAGTTATATTGATATTTGTATAAAACCCCATTTTTTGTTTTCCTTCCTCCAGCAAACCTGCATACTCAGCCGCCATGTTATTCTTATGGAGAATAATTAAAATGTCACAAATCGTTTATTTATGAATGTATATTGATGAAACTTGGCTTTATGTGGTATTAATATACATATATATGCATTGGAAATTCGCTGAGTACGCAGGTTTGCTGCTACGGGGGTATTTTATGCATGTTGAAGATCACTCCAGTTAATACAGCTCAATGTCTCTTTGATTCTTTTTGGATATGACCACTCCATATGTAATCTTCATTCAGTGGGTTAGTCACTATTTCAGGAAACCACATGTCAGTACTCAAAGCTACATGAGTATTACGTTTTAAAATTCACTGATTGATTATAATCAGCTGTTCTGTAACAATTTGTTTTGATTTTAAATTCCAGAGCCTAATGTTAATTTTTTTACTTTTATCATTGTTTGATTTTCCTGGAGAGAGACCTGTCTAGAACTTACTTTTAGCCAGAAATTAGTTATTTCCAACATTTGAAGGAAATCGTTGGAACCGATTTTGGGATCAGAGTGCAAGCAAGAGAACCTTACTCATGTTAGATTCTAGGATAAGATACTATACTCTTTTCCACCTTCACCGTGCAGTACAGGTCTAATGGAAGGTGGTCATGTTACTACCTGAACTGAGTACATTTGTGGTGTGGTCATGGGGGTTGCCATCAACTGTCCCGAAACTTACATGAAGATGCTCCAGTAAATTCTTCCAGGATGGCTAGTACTACTAAAATTGCCATTTGAAATACATTGTTCTTTGGGGCTCCGTACTGTATGGTGATCATTGAACAGAGGATAGTGGCTATACAGCCACCTTTGTTTAACACATTGAGTGCTACGCGCGGGAATTCCTGCGCACCCGATCGCCGCGCGGCAGCTGTGCGCAGGTTTTCCCGCGCTTTGTAACACACAAACATATTGCATCAGTCTGCCCGTGGCACTGAGACGGGAACCTCGACTGAGGTGTAGCATTGTGTATCGAAGTGAGGTTACTTTTTGTGCAGTTTTAGTTTTGACGTGGCGACATGTTATTGGATGTACTGTTTACATGCTGATGAAACTAAATCAGTTTGAAAGTACATAAACATGTCAGTAGTAAACAGAATAGTAAAATAAATTTTAATTAGATATTTTAATTCTTATCCAAGAGGTTCAACATTTATTTTTAAAATATTCCTTGAGTTATCTAAAGAAGAAAGTAATTTTTTCATATTTACTATAAGTGGATTGCAATTTTAATTTGTTTTGGCAGGTATGAAAATTGGTACAATATCTAGATTTATTGGGGCGGACTTTTGCTCAGAGAATAAACTTTTAAGTCTCCCAGGTCTTTTTTGTGTTTTTAATGACAGAAAAATTGTCTTTGCTCTTTTTCCTTTCTCTATGTGATGAACAAACTCAATTTATCATTCAATTCTTTTCACTATGCTGAGCTTACAGAATTTTCTTTGCTGATTCATTTTGATATGCCAATTTACCAGGGTAAATGATGTTCTGTTCTCAAATAGCAGGTAGACGAATCTTGGAGAACCCTATAGATTATGTTATTGTTATTTCATTTCTAGATGGCAGAGATTCCGGTGACCTTCTCTGCTCAGGATTACCAACCCTTGCCATAAAAGTTCCCAACGAAAAGACTGGTGTCATCAACAAACATGTTAAGTTTGTGAAGAAAATCAAATGTTTATATTTAGCCCAATTATTAATTTATTTTTGTATAGTAATGTACTACTCAATAAGAATTCATTTGTACAGGATTTTTGTCTGCATTTCTTTTACCCTCTTAAGTTGGTTCTATATATCAACGGATAATTAAGGGATATGGAGAGAAAAGTCTACGAAGAATATAACTCTGAATTTATTCAAGTCTGAATCAATGTAAAAAATAAACAGTTCCGTGATACAAATCACCTAAGTTAATTAAGAAAAAAATAATAATTTCGTTACTGATTTGAATTGTATTACAAAAATAATAAGTGAAAGTAGAACAAATGTGAAAAATAAAATATTTAGAGAATTAATTTACTTTAAAAATTAAAAAATCTACAGTTTATGTACTTTATTTAAACAATCTTTTTATAAAGTATATTTTCATAAATTCAACTACTTATATCTCTCTTAAACAACTAACATATTAACTTGCTTGGAAAGCACATTCTTATAAATTACTGTAAAAATTCAATGCACTCTGACTGTTAGTCTGAGCTTTGATGGGGATTTCAAGCGTAAAAAATGTGCAAACTGTGAGTTTATGGTTAAATATAATGTTTAAATATTAAAAATAGCTATTTAATAGCTCTTTTGATTCTATAATACAATAGGTTTTTAGAAATTTTTCATATCTTAGTAATATTCACTTGTTCAGAACAATTTATATATACAATCTAATAACAGTTTAAACAGAAACTGGCACTGCTCGAGTCAACAGATCTTATAGATATGTTAGCACCAATTCACTGGCTTACGGTTAACAAGATATAAAGATGTGCGAGCACTTATTCATGGTTTTGAGCTAATCACTCGATGGACATCCTTCACAAATGGCTATCACCTTCGTTTCTGTAAACATATAGGTTGATCCACAAAATAGAGACTTTAAATTGTAATTTAATCATAGACAAAAGAAAAATAAACTACAATATTCGTAGTTTACAAATATATATATATATATATATAAAATAGCATAAGTAGCTTTATATCACGACTTAATTTAATAGTATATTTCGTCACTAGGATCAAAAGTGGATCTTTTTAATACGAGCTCCAGTTTAACTGCCGAGGCTGGGAAATGAGCGAGTATTAAAAATACACTTTTGATCCGAGTGAGGAACTATATTTTTCGTCATACTGCCAAAAAACTTAAGGTTTAAATAAAAACAAAAGTAAAATTTACGTACTGTGTCTTCATAACCTCAAAAGTTTCTTTCAGCTTGTCTCTTGAAACAATCAGCTGTTTCACATGCATAACTTCGGTTCATTCATATCTATCGGTTGTTGAGTCGATCACTTCAAACCAATCATTGAGGTTCGAATCAATCAGTTGTTCTTCAAATAACAATACAACAATGAATGTTTCGATAATAACAATGAATGTTTAGATTATTTATAATTGAATGAATTTTAATCGATTTATGACGACCTCGAATCAAAAGTATCATCAACAATGATCTTTTTAGTACTAGTATGATAATGATCATCAAAACATATGTTATTATCCAAAGTCTAAAAAGAAGAACTTTTGAATCTCAACGCATCTGTCAAAAACAGTTGTTATTGAAGCAGTATGACGAAAATTAATTTTGTTGTCACAATAATGTCCTATAATAATACTTTTTTAATCTAAATTTCGATTTAAACAAATTGTATTCAAGTCAACCTTGAAATTGTTTTGCTCACACACCTCCACATAAAACATTCACACGAACAAATTCTTTTAACAGAATAACATCCTTAAAATAATGTCTTTGGTTTTGATTTTATTTAGTTTAAAAATAGGAAATACAAAAGACGAAGCTGCAAAATTTCTGCAATAGGATTGGTAAGTAACAATTTAACAAGCTAAAGAATAACTCAATGTTAACAACTCATGCGTATGTTAATAAGTGAAAAAAACATATTTTAACCAATATTACATTATACAATTGATTCTGGTATCTAAACTATGGTTAAGTACAAAATAGTTTTAAAAATATATCATAACAACAATAAAAATTACAATGCTACCCCAAAAACGTACTAAAAGGTATATTCAAAGAAGACCTAGGACAAATATATTGTGGAAGATATAATTTTTGATTTTGAAAATATACGAGTCTTGCTAGGAAGACACCATTCACTAGCTTTGCAACATGTACAAGTTAGCTGAATAAATCGCAACCTGTAAAATTTGTTGGCGTGAGTTTTTTCTATGCACTCCTGTAAAAAAGCATCTGCGCTAACGAGTATCTTACTTTGCTGTGCTAGTAGACACTTCCCACCCTATTGAAAAAAGGTTGTACACATATTAATTGATTAAGAGGAACAAATAGAAAAGGTTCAGTAATATTTCATCGTCTGGGAATTCAACATTACCTTCAGTGTGATGATGACACAGCTGAGTTACAAGGAAATGTAAAAATTAAGCAAGATTGTCTAATAAAGCAGCCTTCCACTTTCTTAACTGGCCTCCTAGGGACTGTCTCTTAGATGTCAATTAATTACTAACAAACATTTCTAAATGGTTGAAGCATTAATTAGGTTGTAATTTACATAATTTTAAATTAAAATTTGTCAAATCTTATTAGGAAGAACTTTCTCGCTAGAATCTGAAAACAGTTACACTGCACTATTTTATTGAAACTGAACAGATAAATTTACACGAGTGAACTAGGCCTATACTATACCACATTATCTATAACTAAAAATCCAAAATTCATGAAACGCTGTAGTTGAGTTTATGGTAATACTACTGAGCAAAGGCCTAGTTTTGTTTAGTTGAAACTACATCATGTTTTTGTTTCTCCGTCTTGACTTTTAATAAAGAAAGCAAAACTAAAATGCACACAAATTTAGTTTAACCGTGTATAGACACTTTTTTAACAAATGGATGAACCTACCAAGCAAGACAACATCTACACTTTGGTAAATCAAGTGCATACAAAAATAAGTTTAGTTATTATGCACGTTAGATAAATGACATTCAAATCAACGAGGCACATGGCAGACATAATCTCTGGCCGAGACCGACCGGTTAAAGATGGCCAATCAAGAGGGAGGCTACTGCACATCTAATGTGAAATGGAAGAGAATACACTGATACAAAAATTAATTCCACTTTACCTCCTTATCCGAGGCTTAGTAGTACAATGGAAAATTTTCATGTTAGATTTAACTCAATAACCGTAGGACACATGTAGGGGAATTATCCTACCACTGAAGACTGCATTTCTAATTTACACACATCTCTTGGCAAAGGCATTTTTTAAAGGGCACCGTTACTACCGATTATAACGAAATTTACAATATGTTCCAGTTTTCACGCTTACTAGTACTTAAGAAAAAAATGGAAACAAAGTGACCACTCGAGAAAAGAGGAAATACGGTGACATCTTACAATTTCAAAGGTGATGAAAGGTTTATCAACCGACGTAATATAGTCTTTGCAAGAGGGAAAAACTCAATAATATGTGCAAGAAAATTGTTTTACACATGTACAGTAGGACTCGCTATCAAATTTGATTGGAATTTAAATCCTACATATTTACACACACAAATTTGGCCATTGAAGCATCCGACTAGAACGTAAGAAATAATACTTTGAGTTATAAAATAAAATGTGCCTAAACAACAAAGATGACATTAAGAGGAAACATGAAAAACACTATAAATTTCATGGGTAATAATTTCTTCCCATTAGTATTTTTTGGCTAAGGGGAATATTTATTGAATTTGTAAAATTTATTCACCCTTAACTAGCAACTCTATATATCAAGAGCCAATAAAAAAATATTTTATTGCTGGTTACCCTTATAGATAACTAGCAACTCAGAAGGTCTGATTGGGATTCTGGATTTCAACTGAACAATTAATTCCAGCGATAAATGCTTTTAAAACCCTGTATATCAAGTGATAATTTAATCTCAAACAGGTTTTTTAGCGAATTTCCCCTATAGGGAAGAAGCTATTACCGTAGTCGGCATGGTAAGACCTAGGCCCGGGACCATGATAACTTTTCGTTTTGAGGTCCCTAGACCCCAAAAACACCATTCGTTCGATACTGTATATATATATATATATATATATCTATATATATATATATATATATATATATGTGTCCGTGAGCACGATAACTCTCGTAAAAATGATCCAATTTTGACGAAATTTGGTATAAATATGTAAAGCAGCATTTATGACTTTAAGTTCGAAAACCAGACAGATCGCCCTATCCGAGGGGGTATTTTGGGGGGGTTTTGTACCCCAAAAATGGGTTTTTTGAATTTTTTACATATAATTTTTGAAAAAGTCAAATTTTAGTTTTAACCATTCGATTCAGCTTAAAAAAACACACAATTTGGTATTTCGATCATTCCTCTACGTCAATTGGTTACCGAGATATTGAAAGTGCTAAACACAGTACGTTGCCTAATGTTATTCTTATGGAGGAAAAGAAAATTTTTGTATCTCGCTTATTTATGAACGTATACTGACGAAACTTGGTATACAGCTTCATCTCGTTGAGGTCTATTGATATTTGCTCCAAAAAATCTTCTTTGCATAATTCTCCCATAGCAGCAAACCTGCGTACTCAGCCCCCATGTTATTCTTATGGATAATAATTAAATGCTCTGTCTCCCTTAATTATGAACATAAATGAATAAAAACTGGTAGAAGACTTCACCTAGTTGAGTTATATTGATATTAGCATAAAAACTCATTTTTTGTGTTCCTTGTTGCAGCAAACCTGCGTACTCAGCCCCAATGTTATTCTTATGGAGAATAATTAAAATTGTGTATATCGCTTATTTGTGAATATATTTTTATGAAACTTGGTAAGTGGCTTTATGTAATATTAAGACATTTATATCTCCATTGGAAATTCGCTGAGTATGCAGGTTTGCTGCGACGGGGGTATTTTATTATTACAATAATTTTGTATCAATTTTTCAACAGTAGTACAATGATCGAATGACTTTACCACACATCTCCATTACATCTAGTAAAAATGTTATAATGTTGCTTTTCCCATTGTGAATCGAAAAAAACTTCTATGGCGATAAAAGTAAAATATGAACATATTGAAGGGTTTTGAAACATTTATTTTCAGGTTGTAAGTACTACGATTACCAAGAAGTACCACGAAGTTCCAGGTTGTAACCACGATTACCACGAAGTACCAGGTTGTAACCACGATTACCACGAAGTACCAGGTTGTAACCACGATTACCACGAAGTACCAGGTTGTAACCACGATTACCAGGTTGTAACCACGATTACCACGAAGTACCAGGTTGTAACCACGATTACCACGAAGTACCAGGTTGTAACCACGATTACCACGAAGTACCAGGGTTGTAACCACGATTACCACGAAGTACCAGGTTGTAACCACGATTTACGTTTGTTTAGCAGGCAGTAGAGTAATGTTGTGAGTTTTTTTATGACAAACTTTATACTTTTTCTGACCCTTCACCAGTTATCAGAATTAATTTAAAGAAATCCCCGGCCTAAAAAAAACATTTGATTTCCTTGTGCACCATACCAACAAGAGAGATCAAATCTTATTCAGGCAAACTTCTGGTGTTTCATAATCTATATCAGTCATTATTTCAGTTTCAAATACTCATCCCCGAATGAAATATTACAGTAATTGCATTTGAAACCCAAATGTACCAGAACAAGTATCTTATAAATATTGTAAATTACAATCATGCTTTGAGCACAAAACAATGAATAGGCCATTGAAGATTCTGAATAGTAGAAGACAATTGTATTATAAAAATATAATATTAAAAACAACAAGGTTATCAGAAACCAACAAATAACGTTGACCATTTTAGGTTAACATATTGCTCTTATGAAATTAGGGGGCACACACTGTAACAATACAAACATATGCTAAATGAGTAATTTAAAATTATTTACATAAAACTTGATTAGCATATAAGACTCGATGTTTAATGAAAACAAACACACTAAAAGTTTACTGAAAGCTTCGTAATTTCAGTGGGAAAAAGGTGGGATACACGATAACTCAACTGAAGAAACTGGTACAGCAACAATAAAAAGATATTTTACACAGACATTACATAGTATTTCTCTAGACTTCTTCGGATGACAGTCACTTAAAAACTAAAAGAAACAGTGTCTCTCTACTCTTCATCTGAAGACATTTCCAATGGAAACGAAATATTATATAATGTAAAAATATCTTCTTATCGTTGATGTGCTCATTTGAACCAGTTTCTTCAGGTCAGTTAGCTGTGTATCCCACCTTACCTCAATGAAACTCCTAAGGATTTTCCTTTGTAAACCTGAAAACGTAGTAAGTTACATCAATTACACAAAGTAGGGGAAAAACACAAATACATTTAACACGTATAAATTACTCTGCAAATTAACAAACAAACAAAAAAGCTCAACAAAAGAAAAATTCAACTCGACTTAATTTATAAAATTTTATACAGGCTTAGTCGATGACAAAATGATGGAAATAACGACGGAATGCGAACATCCCCCATGAAAAGACTCTAGTGATATAAAGCAGCAGTGACGAAAACTTTATTGTCGAAACCAGACCTATAATACTTATAATTATATCACCTCTAGATATTAAAGCTACACTAATGATATGCTATTATAAATATCATTCATGTATAAATGCTCAATAAAAGATCTAATGTACATAGGAACTAAACGAGTGTTCGATAAATGATGAACTAACAAATGTACAAATGATGCAATCGTGCGTCTCGCAAACGACAAGCGGCTGTACAACAACTTTACATAACAGCGATATAACTCTGAGAAGCTCCGTAACAGCGGTATCTACGCGATGGGCAGACACGGGTGCGGAGGTCACTGCGTCTTCCGCTTGCCCCTGCGCGTCGCCGCCGCCGGGAGGTTGAGTCGTGTATCGGTCAGCACCGTGGAGCAGTGCGTGTGGAACATCAGTGCCGACTTCTTGTACATCTGCCGCGCCAGGTGGAACAGCTGCTTCAGCAGGACCACCGGCGACTCGTACTCATTGGGCACGATCCCGTCCACGTCAGACTCGAAGAAACTGTTTGACAGTACAAACCGTTATTGGAATACAATTCAGGAGTATGTTTTAAACATATTTTACAAATTTTAAAATTAAAATACAGTGTATTATTTAACACTTAACATACGAAAGAAAATCATTCATTATATAAGCCCCCCGTTTTCAGGAAATACAGCTGGCAGGGTTAAGGTTTATTCTATGAAATAGTTATAGTGAAATTTAAGAAAAAGAGGTCGGAAAAACTGGTTATGAAAGGGCCCCAGTCTCAAAATATTTTGCATTGGCACTTATGCATTACACCAACCACAAACATTTAGGAAAATTTTCTAGTCGGACAAACCAAACAGATCAAAAGTAGACGTTTTATTAATTAGCCTACAAAGCATTTAGGATGACTCGTAACATTTCTGAGAGTCTCAGAAGGCAGAAAACTATAAAAGAACCAGCCTATAAAAGAACACGCTGCGGCAGGTAGGTCTGGTTAGTTTATCGTGTATTTTGTGATAAACTGAATATACTCACATAACCTAATCTAACTGCCGCAGCACGCTGTATAAATAGGTTCTCCAAATAAAACAATATTTATTGAAAAATTGGAGGTCCCTAGAGAGCATAAATACCATGATGTCGCGCCGGCCGATGAGTGACCTTGACCAAGTGAGGGGGGAGCGGAGGGGTTTGCGACGTGACATATAATCAATTCTTCAAATGACCAAAGAGTTCTCTATACAATTACAGTAATACTCAATAACCTGACCTATCATTCATAACCCCCACAGTGCAATGTTACAGGGGGTGCTCGGTGTAATGCATAAGTACCTTTGCGTTTCTATCTGTAATTTCCCATAAGATCAATATTTACATTTAGGTCCATCCCCAACAAAAAATAAAAATAAGACAGTAATTTATAACTTATTTTAAAGGACTAAAAACATTGAGCTCTATGCCTGTGAACCAAATGCGTACATCAAAAATATTCATTCCAAAAAAATGAAATAAGGAATTTTACAGAACGAGTGTTTGCGACCGACCTGAACAACGGGAACCATATCCTGGTGCGGCCGGTGTCGCGCTGCATCAGCGACTGGTTGTTGGCCAGCGTATGGTAGTAGAGGAACAGCCGCGAGGTGATGTAGAATGCGATGAACACATCGATGGAGTAGTGCTCGTGGGCTGACAGGATGAAGAAGATGCCGAAGCAGTTGAGCATCCAGGTGAACAGGTGGAGGATGTAGATGTCCCGCGGGGTGTCTGTTGACAGAAGGGGGTTGATGACCTGTGTTGACTATTGGTGGGGTAAGGAGATAGTTCTAGCGTTAAATCCTATTTTCTAATATGAGCAATGTCTGTCGTCTACAACCAATTCTCGGAATCCAGCGGAACAATGTTAAAGGTTTAAAATACCTGTTCCGTCAAATGATCCAATGTAGTTGGGAGACTACAGCTGTTTCGTGTTAATTAACACATCTTCAGGTCTGAACGTCAAAATATGTTACATATCCATTTTAATGGATTTCGTCTAGGTAAAAACATTTGCACATTTAAAAAACACACACGAGACACAAACAAATTTAGTTATAAAACTTTTGGCCAAATTACGAAAAACACAACGGACACGTGCAGCGCTGTTAGATAATGGGTCATGACAAACCGCGTACATCAATATAGAATATATTTGAAACCCAAATAAAATAGCCAAATAAGTATGAATGGAGGTCCATTGCTGAGGAATGGTTTCTGGTCATTGTAATGACCCGTTATCTACCGGCGCTGCACGTGTCCGTTGTGTTTTTTCGTAAATTGGCCAATTATTCAATTAGTTAAAGTTTTTTAACTAAATGTTTATGTGTCTTCTCGTGTTTTTTTATTTAAATGTACAAATGTTTTTATCAAGATGAAATCCATGAAAATGGACATGTAACATATTTTGAAGTTCAGACCTGAAGATGTGTTAATTAACACGAAACAGCTGTAGTCTCCAAACTACATTGGATCATTTGACGGAACAGGTATTTTAAACCTTTTACTGTGTTAATGATCCATCATGGAGAGGCTGGGGAATTAGGGGCTTTTGGACCTAAAAAATGTATTGGTAAAATCCACAAACCCAGAAAAATTCATATTTTGTAAAAGAATTATTTGAAAATTGTAAATTTTAACATTGGGCTTATGGAGTTTCAAATCAAAACAAAAGAATCATAATGGGTGTGAATAAATTAACACGAGTTAAAGATTCAATACGTGATTTCTTGAAAACAGTAAATAGAACCATTGAATAAAGATTGCATATAGACAGCTTTTTCACCCCTGAAACGAATCAAATATCACCGAGCATGGCTCGTTCTTCCCGGTACTAAAATTTAAACCCAAACTAGCAAATCCAGTTGATCAAATTCGTGCAGATAAGATTCTGTTTAGATTGTGATGCCACTCCAGAAGTTAGCTTAAAACAGCTGATCTTGCTTCTGTACTGTGTTTTGTCATCTGCAACAGCTATAAAATGCTCAATTACGATGATACTGCTTCAAATCACAATTAACAAAACTTGTTGGGTAAGTTTACCCTTTAATTTAATTATTTGCGAAATACCCATGCAAACCTTCCATACGCACAGCCACAATATTTACATTTTAGCCACAATATTGTGGCTAAAATGCCTCGACAGCTAACATGATTATGGATGAGATACAGAAGACGACCTTGAAACAATTCACTAAAAGGGTGGTTAAACTAATAATACCTAGGTATGATCATATCAAGCAAAAAAAAAGTTAAAACATACAATAAAAAAATAGGTAGTAAAAATAAGTACCAAGATGCAATACTTGATTAACTAAGGAAACATATGATCAACTTGTGTTGTGACCTGAATGGTACAGTATCGTACAGTATCGGGACGTCGATTGCGACGGTGGATGCGAGTCATTTCCTGGAAAGAGGGCAGTTAATCCGGTGGGCGGTTGAAGCAAAGACAGTTAAGAGGGCGTCTGCTGTACAATCATTCCCGAGTGAGGTTAGAACAGTGCCACTTACACTCGGTGACAAAGAAGTTGAGCATGGTGAGGGCGGCGGTGTGGCCGCTGAACATGTAGTCCCCACACGTGCGCACGCCCTGGATAGACATGCCAGCGCCCTTCCAGATGATGTACGCGTGCTTCATCTTGCCCAGCAGGTCCGGAAGCAGGGGCTCTGCCAACCATAGACAGGTTACAATAGTTATCTATGTCTTAAGAGAGTAAAGTGTAACATTGTATCCCTGAGGAAAACTGATGAATTTCCCCGAAGGAGACAATATTACTTTACTCCTGAAATACACTCTAAATTTTTCCCCGACCTCCAGTTTTAATTAATAAAAAGTACAACCCATTATTAGTTCTTACATAACAAAACTTCCCTGTATTAACATTATTAGGTGTTGCGAGAACAGCTGATTTAGAATGCAATGCTGCTATTGGTAGACACAGCGAGATAACAGTGCTACTGGTAAAACATAAGACTCAATTCTCAAGTGTGAGTGGGTTGCATCAACTATCCCCGCGACCCGTATAAAGGCATTCAAGTAAATGCTTTCAGGGCAGGTAACACAATTTGAATTGCCATGTGAAATACATTGCTTATGGGCGCACCACATTGCACCAACAGTATAGAATATGGCACACGTATAACGTTTAAATTATTGTATGGTTTATCTAAGTATCTAGAAAATTCCGGAATGGTTTCTGACAATCCCCAGGAAGAGAAAGATAGGCCTACTAACTAATATAAATTATACCTAACTAGCCTATATTTTTCAGTCCAGTACGTGGTGTGGTGGGGAGTAGGCGAGTTGAGTGGTAGTTGACCCGTACCACTGTTAGCTTGGAGAATTTTCTTTTTGTTTTAATCGATTTTGTGTAACTGTATTGTATGTGTTATTTAAGAATTTTTAATTTAACAAAAAACAGGATGCTAGTTATAATTATTTGATATTTATATGTCAGCACTTGATAATAGGAGGTGTTTCCTTACGTCCTGAAACTTAGTTGTAAACACTAGAAGCGATACGTAAAGTCCAAATAAATCGATAATAAATTCCAATCCACCGCCATTATGAATTTCAGTAATAATTAATATTATTCATTGGTGAGCTACCTCCCACTCCTGAGTTGGGAAGGATTGCAATTCCATGGGTTTTAACAATTTTTATGGCGAAGCACTTATCAAAAGTTGTGTTATGCTCTATTGAGTGTTTTGGAACGAGTTAGGGATTTTTTGTTTTACAGTCATGTTTATGATTACTCATTTGTTTAGGTTGTGTGTCTGGGTCGTGCAGTGTGTGTACTCACCACTGGAGGAGGAGTTGCGCGGGGTGCAGTCGAGGTGGGTCCCCGGCACGGACAGCGACGTGATCAGAATGGTGATGCACCTCAGCAGGAACACTGTGCCGCACAGAGCGAAGAACCTCCGCAGCAGGATGAACCTGCAACAGACCACCGTGTTTGTGTTACTTACTGATACAATGTGTAGGACAAATAAGCTAATAAATATCAAGCGCAATATTTTTGGAGAACATAGCATCATGTTGAGCACCCACAACATCTTACCCATTTTTTTTTGTTTATGTTTAGTTAAAAAGCCAAGTTGAAGTTTTTGATTCACCAAACCTCCAGTGACTTTGTAGCCGGAAATTTCAACCCTCCCTCCCCACTAAATCCCAGGTGCTCCTGGTGTCGGTAAAACAACCGACAAATTTATGTTGATAGACAATAGACAATAGACAATAGACAAGTCTTTATTGTACATAACGCCTGAGAAACATTACATAAGTAATTTTTAAGCAGGTACATAGTCAAGTTTGTTTAATATTAACTAAGCCTAACATATTCAAGTTCCCTACCTCAAGCTTTCCTACCTTATATAAAATGTATACATAAACCATGTATAAATCATACGCTAAATTTTATCTATAAAAAACTCATCAACTCTATAATAAGCTTTATGGCTTTATGGGTTCAGTTTAGATGTAAAATTTGTTTTTGCTAAGCTTTTGTATGATTCAGGTATATGATTATAAATTTTTAATCCCATATAAAGTGGTCCAGTTTCAAATTTTTTATGACTATGATTTGGATATCGAAAAATTTTATTATTATTTCTAGTATGATAGCTGTGATTTATTTTGTATTTTTCAAAAACAGATAATTTTGTATGAACAAATTTTGCTAGCTCAAGAATGTAAAGAGAAGGTAATGTTAGAATACAATGTTTTTTAAAATAAGGCTTACAACTAGTTCTTGGTTTTAAATGGAAAATTGTCCTAAGAATGAACTTTTGACACACGAACACTCTCCCGGCTTCTACAGAGTTACCCCATAAGGTAACTCCATAAGCCAACAGCGAGTGGACATATGCATAATAGACAGTTAAACAGACTTCTATAGATGTGACTTTAGTTAATATACTAATTGCATACCTTGTTGAACTTAATTTCTTACTTAAAAAATGTATGTGGTCAGACCAACTTAATTTTGAATCAAAATTTAAACCCAAAAATTTAACTACTTTAGTATTACTAATTGTAGGATCCATTAGATTATTTCTTAGCTTGAATTGCAAAATATTGGTCTTGTCCTCATTTAATTTTAAACCGTGGTTCTCAAACCATTCATTAATTTTTGTAATGGTGTCATCAAGAGTAAATTAGATTTCACTAAAAGTTTTTCTTTTCAAAAGAGCAGTTGTATCATCTGCATATAGAGTGAAACTACAAATGTTTTTAGAAAAAAAAATTGGCAAGCTGTTGATATATACTATAAACAGTAATGGGCCCAATATGGAACCTTGAGGCACACCATATCTTACAGTGGCCCATTTAGAATAATATTTGGTCGAATTTCTTGTTATTATTGTTCGTTGTTTACGATTGGATAAGTATGATTGCAGTAATTCTATATCAGCCCCTTCAACGCCCATATTTTTCAATTTTATCAATAACAATTCATGGTCTACGCAGTCAAAAGCCCTGGACAAGTCACAGAAAACCCCCGCAGTTAACTGCGACCGATCCAGAGCCTCAAGAACATCACCGACAAATGTAAAAAGAGCTGTATGGGTGCTTAAATTTTTCCTAAAACCAAACTGTTCTTGGCATAATTTTGAGTTGCATTCCAAGTAATTAGAAATTCTAAGATAAATTACCTTCTCAAAAATTTTTGCTACATTACTTAATAAAGAGATTGGTCTGTAATTCTGACTAGAACCAAGCGAGGCTTTTTTTTTAATAGGTTTGATTTCAGAGAATTTTAACAAATCAGGAAAGACACCCTCCTGAAATGATTGATTGATGAGTTTAGCTAATACACCAGAAACAATATCAGCAGACCACTTCAATAATTTAGTGGGAACCTCATCCCAGCCACAAGCATTACTGTTACTTAAACTTAAAATTACATTCTTTACCTCAATTTCATTGGTAAAACAGAAATATTGTAAATTAGCCGTATTGTCCGACACTGTGGAACATTCATTAAAATACTTGTTATTATTGAAAGAGACATTTGGAACATTTAATATTTCCTTTATATTTGTAAATTGTACATTAAGATACTCCACAATTTCTTTGGGGTCATTTATTACCCTCCCTCCGACCTCAATTTCAGTGTTAGTTTTACTTTTTGCCTTCAGACCCAATTCCTTCTTAACTACTTCCCACATTGCCTTACTCTTATTAACAGATTTCTTAATATAATCACCATTACACGATCTCTTAGCCTGAACAACAACATTTTTAAAAATTCTCTTATATTTTTTAACACGCATGAATGATGCTTGATGAAGAACACGCATATCAAACACACTCATCCTCACGCACGGGTATCACCTATGTGAGGATTTAATTTCATAAATAAGGAACAGTCTCATATTGTTGTAAATTATATATATTTATTAAATAAAATGGTTTTGATTTGATTAGATTTGTGTTTTTGGTCGTTAGTTAGTGCGAGTTCAGAGGTTCTGGATGTAGTATGTGAAACGTAGTTTTTAGGTTGTTCTTTACAAAGTGTTTGCAGTTTGGTAAAACGTGTTGGCAAAACTCTATCCCATGAGGAGAAGTCCAAGGCTATTTGAGGCTACTGACACAGGAAATAAAAACAGTGACATCCGGAAGCAGTTTGGAACACCAGAGAACACTGTCAACAATTTTAAAACAAAAGTGTCGTACAGCTTCACCCTAATTCCAACAATGATCTGCAATTTTAATTTGTATCATGTTTTGTTCCCTTTTAGTTTTGAAAATTATTTTAATAGCCTACAATACATTAATGTTCAGCTAAATGAAATTGATGCGTAGTTGGTCAGAACTGACTTCCGTAGGGGGAGGGATTTGTTTGGGGCAGGTGATAAGAAGTGAGCAAACAATATTTTGTAGCCTGAATGTTCCGTAACGATAGAGTATAAAGATGACCATAAAATTTCAGGAAATTGCATGGCTAAATCATTTAGGGTTAAATCACTATGCTACAGCTGGTGGGTTAGGTTTTGGTCCATTTAGGAGAAATTTAATTTATAAAAGTAGCAAGTTCTTCATGTAAAATGTGAATTGTATAATTCCTCCTCCACAGCAGTGCATGTTGCACATTTGCGAATACATAACAAATTGAAAAGTACCAGAAGTCCGAAACAATTGGTACCTACTCCAAAATATAAAAACTAAAGACGTCGCTGTGATAGTGACCTGTACTTGTGGAAGAGCAGCACAGTGAGCCAGATGAGCACGAGCAGTGTGCCGGTCCACTCACACATGTGGAAGGCCCAGGGGATGTGTGGGACGTTGTCCAGGAAGATGTCAGGCAGGGGAGGATACTTCTTCATGTCCGGCACTCGGTCATGAACTATCACCATCACAAAGGCGGTGATCCACGTCACCACAAACAGGTAGGCGAGAGCTATCAGTGCCTGCACATCAAACGCTAACGTTAATTTTTATTCCATGACAGATCAGATTTTCACAATAAGTTTTAGACCAAAACTACTTTTTCTCTTTTTTTCCAATCCTACTGACTCGAGGGAATTACATTCCACGAAATTAGAAGAAGCCATTTAGGCTGAAACATAGATCTCCATTTTTATTAATATAACAAGTGAATCCAGTTGCTCGAATCTTTTTAACTACCCAGCTGATATTATTAAATTTATATAACATTTTGTAGTCCTAGAAGTTAGCTTAAAACAGCTGGTTTTGCTTTTTTACTCTGTTTATATTCTATCAAGAGCTGTTAAATTTTTAATTATTTTAATTTAATTTAGTTTCTACCTGAAGATTAACATTGGCACTTTGAAAAGCCAGGGGGTGAAGCCAAGAAGGTGCATGTTTTCCAAAACCCCAAAAGGCACATCTAGAAGTGGCACAAAAATAATCATTCAAGACGTAATAGTTTCGCCAGTAGCCTGCTCACATCAAACGGCTTATTAATTTTAATATAATTATACGATTGTACTACGGATGAGAAGATTTGCCAAAATGTAACAGAAATCAAAGACACATAGTATCTTTGTCATAAAAACACAAACAACACATAAATAAATAGAAAAAAGTACCTAAATTTACTATTATTAACATAAAATGCCTTATATCTAAACAGACTTAAATGCAAAAATAGGAGGAAAAAACACCATAAATCTGCATGTAGGTCCGCAGAGACTTAATATTTAAAATTATTTTTGCAAAGAAATTGTTATTAAATTACAATAATTATATTTTGAATATTTATGAATGATACCAAGGTTTTGTCTATTAGTTTACTGTGACGTTATGGGAGGAGTTGTGGTTATTAGGCCTCAGTAGCTCATGTGTTCAGTTATTTTATGTGATGAACTAAGGGTTTGATTGCAATTTATGTGAATACTTTTACTATGCCTATTGCAAAAATGCTTTCTAAATACAGTACAATCATTGCAACAATGCTTTCTAAATATAATCATTGCAACAATGCTTTCTAAATATAATCATTGCAACAATGCTTTCTAAATATAATCATTGCAACAATGCTTTTTCTAAATATAATCAATCTTTATGAATAACCACAGGCTTAAAAAAAGTCCACAAGCTTAACCCATTGGCGTAGACATACGAGCAGGTCTCGTTCCTTACTTGTAATTTTAATAACGTGTGAATTGGAGTATAAAATTGGTGTTTTTAAATGGATTAATGGCATATTTTAATTAAAATATTGTTTTATTTCAGTTTAGAGAGTCACATTGGCACACACACAGTAGACATAAGTAAAAATTAGCAAAATCAGTGTTGACCATGTGCAAGTCTCAAAGAATTAACCGATCCCGTCAACTTCCAAGCAAGCCTGCCACCGTTTATTTTACTTGGGCCCTCCCACCAACGTTGCCACAGACCGGTTAACTCATTGAGAGTTGCACAACTGGTCAGTTTTGGTCGTGTGCGGGAATCGAACCCACGAACATCGTATCGCCACCTGGCCAAGGTGTTTCCACGACGTAGCCAACTCAGCTAACACGACCAAAGGCCTGGCGGCGATATTAAGGGTTTTCAGTCAGTCCGCGCCCCTAGCGGATAGAACCGTAGACGCCCGCGGTCATTAGTTACATATTTTGCTACTAGAGTGCAGCACCAATCAATTCCCGTTATAGGCTACTACAAATAGAATAAAATTACTACCTCAATGGGTTAAAAAGTGAAAGATATCTGACACACATTACCTTCCATATTTCGGGCCGCAGTGCCGTGGCTGTTCCGTCCTCTGACGAGGGGGAGGAGTGGGGGATGAGGTACGGGTCTTCTGCCGGATACGTCTCCAGACTGTGTTGGCGTATCGAGTAGTAGTAATCCAGCTGAAACACCTCTGTTGGTTATAACTTTAAAAAACTCTTGACTTTAGTTTATTATTTACAGTGTTTTTTCAATCGCAAACATCGAGACTGTAGAGCAAAACATGCAAAAATATCGCGAGAAGTTTGTATTTGTAGCCAAGGGGCGCTGGCCAGAACATCCCAATCCATCGCCATGCAGTTATATGAAGCGTGGTAGTGGTGGGGGCTGCTGGTGCTATGTCGCGTCTAAGCTTGTGGCTTATGGAAGTCTTGGGACGCAGCCCGAGCATGCGCAGAGCGACGTACCTAGTGAGCTGACAGCTGATCGCTGCGCCAGCGGCTGTATTGTCTGGCGTCTGCTTGGTGTTGCGCAATACCTTGTTTTGGTGCATGTAAACCAGTTGAGTGACTTATTAACTGAAATTGTGTGTAAATTGTGTTATCGAATGAGTGATTGGTATGCAAATAGTTGTAGTTGAGTTAATCGAGTTAGCGATTGTTAGTGTTTTAGTGTTGGGGATTGTAAAGTGTGATAGTGGGTTCATAATGACCTCATCTGTTCCCAATGATGTGAATTTTATTATTAGTAATGGAATTAAGGACCAAGCTATTAGTTAAGGAATTATTAATCAAGCTTTATTAGGAAAACTAGGTATTTTTGTTAAATAAAAACTAACAAATGGCATTACAAATTTAATACCTAGATTGCCTTAAAAACTCACTAAAATACAAGAATTGTTCAAAAATTGTCTGGGGGAGGGCCCCCAGAATCCCCGTTCTTCTTGGGGATATTCTATACCCTCCAAACCCCCCGGTGGTATGTGCCCCCTAGCATTTGACTCACAAGCCGCCACTGCCAATTACTGAGGGACAGTGTGTACACACTAATTCTTAATATAATTAGGGATGAGTCGATCCTCAATACCACCGGATTCTTGGACATTGGTATCGGTATCGAGATTCATTCGTTCAATATCGATACAAATACCAGTAGTTGTTGAAAATGGCACAGATACTCTCGCCGTTTCTTAATAAATCAGTCGGCTGACCAACATTATTTCTTTGAGTCATTATCTTAAAACCACGTTTTTCCCCACTGTGAATTTATATTAAAAAGTTTTTGTTTTCCTATATTATTATAGCATAATAGTAAAATTAACATTAAATTATGTAAAAGATTGCATTAACAAATTCGTTTGATAATTAAATACAAAAAGCTACAAAATAATTTAGAACGGTAATATAAATTTGTACCTAACTGGTTTTAACATTAGTTTTTAACAACTAACTATAAGTACTTAAAAATCATAGGTATCGATTGGTATCAATACATTTTGGTATCATCACAAACTAGAGATACATGAAAATAAGCCTGAGTATACTGGTCTAAAACTTTTTTCAAGACTACCTACAAATTTGAAATAATTAATTGAGTTGAATGTTGTTTTATCGTTCTTTAAAGAACAATCAAAAAACATTCAAAACATAATTATTTTTTATTGAGAAACTTTTATTTGTAATATTCCTGTACACATTGTACGATGAAATAAGTTGGCATCGTGCAGCTTCCAGAGATTTTTACCTTGCAGATTTTTAACTGTGAGGCAGAACGTGACTTACAAACTACGATTTACAAGATAGGACAGCCGGGGCAACTTTAGGGCAAAAATCCGCCACCTGATATTTATTTATATTTACTTATCTCGCTTCAGAAAATTACAACATTTTTTGTTGATAAACAAGCATAATATTTATTTTCTCAAGAACCAAAATCCATTAAAGGTTTGGAAAAGGAATGTTTTTTTTTATAAATGAAAAAAATGTTAAAATGTTTTGAAAATATAGAGGCTAATATATGTATTTATTTCAGCTGCAATATAGAATGAATTAAATAATTTGTTTACTGAATAATTTTAAAAATCACACAAAAGAAACTCGTGCTAGAATTCACAGACTATTTGATTAATCCCATTCACAATTGCAACACCTGCTATCTGGATGAAAACAAACTTGACAAAGTTGAACCTGACACAATAGAACAGACTTATAAGTTATTGCTTCTTGTTCTCTAATTTGACCTATAATTCTGTTTATTTCATCCATGTTGACATATAAATCTAAAAAAAAACAGTTTTTATGTTTTCACTTTAAATTTTGAAATACTAAAAACGTTTACTGATTTACTAGGATTTATAAGTAACTGAAAATTGTAAGATGAGAAAACTGAATTTTACCTATGTGGATGTCATATTTTAATCTCAATAAACAAAATTTCCATCCCTGAAAACGGCTAACCACAAGTACACATAATATACACCTCCCCCCCAAAAAAATACAAATATTTAAGAAAAAACTTTACAAATGTTTAGTCAAATTGTTTAAGTTAGTTAAAAGAATATTATTTTAAAAAGGAAGAGAACCCAAAACGGAATGTTATTTGAAAATAAATGGTTACAGTTAAATTAAAATCAAGAGGACATAAAATTGTACCATACTATAACTGAATTATGTTGATTGTTCATGGTTTCCTGCATGAACAAATCTAATGCAAGATATCAAATGCAAGTAGGAAAGGAAGAGACAGCCCCTTTTATTATCCAAGGCAAATAACCTAAGTGCTTTTTCTATAACCAGGGAGTGTGACTCGGTTGACAAAGGAGGAGTGGACTGTTTATACAGTTCTCTGTCAGTCGCTCGATAAATATTGTCATTCTCAGGAAGAATCACTCCTTGACCCAAACCTAATACAATTACTGGTGATGCCTGCTTTCAAAACCTCGTACATTAAATATTTGAGTCAAGATCAATTCAAAATGAACCCTTTAGGGTAGAGACTATTGGTTTAACTATTCATATGGAAAGAACTTTTATTATTCTAATATAAGTTTTGTTTTACTCTTTCTTTTTATAGTTTTTATTTCTTTATTTTTAGTTTATTGTTTCTGTACTTTATACCAACAACTCAATTTAATAAAGTAAGTTAATAGAAACGATTACGTTTAGAACAATTGTCAACTTTAATAAACTGATACAGTATCAGGAACAGATGGTGTTAACTTGAAAATTAATTAGTTTTGTTGAAATATTATTTTTTAACGATTTCCCAAGTAATAATCAAATTAAAAGAAATCAAAATGCATTGATTAAAAAACGGTAGAAAAATCACTATTTTCAATCCTCTTCCCGATTTGGTAGGATTTTTGACAAAACAAAATAAACATAAACAAAATGTTTTTACCTGTCTAATTTTAAACAATGACATTGCTGGTTCTTTATTTTGTCCCGGAACTCCTGTGTCCCCTCACGAGCTATATGATCGGAAGTAGTGTTAGTAACAGTAAAATTTAGCTTCACCCCATACAAATTCGCCAGTCCTTATCAGTTCATACTTCTACGTGGTTGTTAGTGCTATTCCTGCGGTTCTCAGGTTTTAGGGTGTTGAACAACAGCATAGAGTAATTAATAAAGGCCTAATCTAAAATACTGTATCGTTATTTTCTAAATATTTCATGATTTGGTCAAATATTTAACGTAATTTTTTAAGCAGGGGGATGGGAAAGAACTATGATAGTAGGATGATTATTGGGGGAGGTCTGAAATTTCAAATACCCCCGTCGCAGCAAACCTGCATACAAAGCGAATTTCCAATGAATATATAGCATAACACATTAAAACACTTAACAGAATTCATAATAAATATATTCACAAACAAGTGATATTTAAAATATTAATTAATCTCCATAAGAATAACATTGGGGATGAGTACGCAGGTTTGCTGCAACAAGGCACACAAAATAATGGGGTTTTATGCAAATATCAATAGAACTCATCTTAGTGAAGTCATATATTAAGTTTCATCCGTATACATTCATAAATAAGCGATATATAACATTTTAAGTATTTTCCATAAGAATAACATGGGGACCAAGTACCTAGGTTTGCTGCTACAGAAACCATAGGCGAAAAATTTTGTTGTGCAAACAACAATAAACCACAACCAGATGAAGCCATATACCAAATTTTGTCAGTTAATGTTCATAAATAAGCGAAATATATAATTTTTCTTTTTCTCCATAAGAATAACATTAGACAACGTACTGTGTTTAGCACTTTCAATATCTCGGCAACCAATTGACTTAGAACAATGATCAAAATACCAAATAGTTAGTTTTTTAAAGCTGAATTCGATGGTAAAAATTAAAATTTGATTTAAATAACAATTACATGTGAAAACCCCAAAAAACACATTTTTGGGGTACAAACCCCCCCCCCCCCTTCGGATGGTGCGATTCACCTGGTTTTCGAACTCGTTCAAATAAATAGTACTTCACACATTTGTACCAAATTTCATTAAGATTGGACCTTTTTTACGAGAGTTATCGTCCTTTACGGACACAAATATATATATATATATATATATATATATATATATATACATGTATACAAATTTGAACGAATGGTGTTTTTGGCATCTGGGGACCTCAATATGAAAAGTTATCATTGTCTCGGGCTTAAGTCTTACCATGAGACCTACGGTAATAGCTTCTTCCCTATAGGTGAAATTTGTTAAAACACTGATTATTTGATTTATGTACAGCCTAAACTATAGTGTTGGTTTAGTTTTTCTTAAGATGCGTCTGAAAGCTACTAAATTCAAAATCATCATGAACAATACCAGTAGTATTTTATATTCAAATTGGTAGGAAAAGGTAGACAGTGACTCACTCAGCAGCAACATACATTGATAAGGCATTGTGTACAAGTGATAACAGCCTATCACACAGGAAGACCATTAACATTGCTCAATGATCAATAAATGACCTTTGAGACCAATGCTATCTTGGACAATCATGTCTGCTCTCTTGTGTATAAAAGGTCATGTCATCGTGTTATCAAGAATGAAAATTCGGGAAAACCCTGTTAAAAATCTTATTTGTTTTGCCAAAAAAAAAAAAAAAAAACTAGATATGAACAATTAAAAATATTTTTGAATACTAAACAAGTTTTTGAATGGCCAAAACAATTTTTAAATTTCAGCAAAGTGCAAGGGCATGGTGATCTGAGCATTTTCAGGTTCAGATTTGAGTTGCCAACGATTACTGCCGTCAACTCAGCAAACAAACACATTTTTTAAAATTTGATTGTTTAAAATAAATGTAGAATAACAAAGATCTATAACTGTACAAAAAATGTTACTTATGTCAAAAAAAGTTAATATTTCAAAATTATCATAAAAAATCCTTTATAAAACAATAAATTTTCCTTGGTGTAAAAACTCTATGAATAAATGAAAGTTACTTTCTTTCTTTCCCTGTCCCAAAGTTGTTCCTAAACCATTCATCCGATTGGGATGAAATGTTGCATAGTAATTCAGGTTGATCTTGGGAGGGTTCTAGCCACTAATCAAAGCCCTAAACCTTAGGGTCCCCCCACTGGACTTTGAAGTGATCAGTGTTAACCTGACGGAGTAATGGCTTTGAGTTTCCATGGTAACACTACACTAGACCTAATCTGAACTAATTGGGACCAGACCCTATTTGGATTACTGAATTTTCGGATTATTCTGAAACCGACAGGTTAACTATGAACATGCATTCAAATAATTTCAATATGTGTATTGGAGCATTGTACAGTTCTATAATTTGAAATAATAAAAAACAAAGATAAATGTGATGATAATAATAATAATGTCTATCTCAAGTTGTGTGTGACTTATTTATAAAACTGTGTTACTCAAATACTTTCCCTCTTATTCTGTCCGTTGCTATAGAACTACTTAGCTTAGGTAAAGAAATCAGCTGTTAACAACGGGTAGATAGATTGTTTACTGAAGAAATTTACATGTTTTTGTGCTGTTAATTAGGTGAAAGGGACTAACAATCATATATTACAATCATGGGGACTTTCTCAAATTTTACTAAATAGTTTAATTACAAAAATGGTGGCTTAGCTCAATTGGTGTGCACAAGGGGTTCTGTCTCAGGGTGTAGTTGATCGTGCCGGCAAAATTCCATAAAACTCTTGATAGTTGAATAAATGAATATCGTAAAATAAATTGTAATTGATATGAAAAGCCAATGAAAATAAAATTTGATATTAATAAAAGTCTAATTAATGATCTCTAATAAATTTACTGAAAGTCGCTGTTGGTGTAGTCTTTGAGTTGTTATAGAATTCAAAATGGTTGCCAATAAACAAAAGTTCTCCAGGCTATATTTTAAGGTCCTGATATTATTTCAAAGTTTATACATGGTAAATTTGATTTTCCGTAACAGTAATAGCTTATTTAAATTTAAAGTTTATGCCTAAATATTTTAATGACTCGAGGTAATTTATATTGGTGAGGTCTTGAAGTTTGTAGTTAGGCCTACTAATTGGAATTTCACCAGTTCAGCAACATATTTCTTCGCCCAGATATTATTAAATATGCTTGAGGAGGTCAAATAAAGGGAGGTAAACTGATCTGGGCTCCGATGACTATAAAAATATTAGACTTTTAGTGTCTAAATACTATTTATGTGGGGAAAATTTAAATACAATTTGGGACAGTGTCCACCAAACATCTAACACAGGCCATGTCTTCTGAAGGAGTCCTTGATCACCAGGTGCATTCTCTGTTGATTGTTATAGGGTTCACAAAACTAAACACAGAACACTAATCTTGGGCCCAAAGTTACTTTCTGTGGAGGAAACACATGTTCACTTCTGGTTATAAAATGAGATCAATTTTGAATTTTAAATACTTAGGCTATATATAAAAATGAGATCTGAGATAATTGTACAGAATGAATCTTTAAATTAATTAAATGTTAAGTAGGCTATTGTGAATTATAATAATATATCTATCCATGGGATTAAATGATTAACACGTTAGCTGCCACGTAGGTTCGATTGGACCTAAACATGGGGTACGTTTTGAGTGACACTTAGGTCTGTTCGGACCTAAGAATTTGCAAATGCTATGTTTTACTAAACTGGTTAAAGTTAGTCACCAGAGCGACCTAGCGGCAAAACACTGAACTTCCAGCATACTAGATAGACCACGCCTACTGGCCGTTCATTGGTTTGGTTCGCTGCTTCAACCAGGGCTGCAAACCTTTGACTCGAAGTAGAAGAAAATATTTACAATTTATTAGGTCCGTTCGGACCTAATGAGTAATTTTCAAAATATAAGAAATAGTGTGTAGATACTAAACACTGAATTTATAAGTAATAATGTTATGAACGTTTTTTATTATAAAATTTTTAAAACAGAGCATCAAATTACTGGCTTAATATAAATTTTGAGTCAACAATAGTTAAAAATACTTGTAATAGGTAAAAGAACAACAAATGGTAAAAAAGAGAAATATACCCAGATAAATTTTGAAAATCACAAAATATCGGGGTAAGTTAGTTATGATGTTTTTCAAGGTTGAGGCTTTAATTTATTTTCATATGTCTTATAGGCTAATAGGTCTAACCTATTGTATGGTAGGATACAAATATGTATATTTTGGGGAGAGAGTTTATGTTTGGGAGAATCTTACAAAATGAAAGAAAATCAGTAAGAAATAGAAAAATTTATAGTTGTATTAGTTTATTAATAGTCAGAATGGATCTAAGTAATCTAAGAAGTTCTTATATAGGCTTTATGTAGCAGGGCTGAATTTTATTAATCTATAATTTATTTAGTTTTTTTCCCAATGTCGCAGGCACTAAATTGGAACTAATCTGTAATGCTTATTAAATCAATAAAACAAAAACAAAAAATGATTACATCATCAATCGTAAGACTATGCTCTATGTGACTTTGCTTAGTACTCTTTGGCACAAAGCAGTTTAGTAACAAGCTAAAAGGAAAGCAGAACGTTTAAAACAAATGAGATTTATTTAGAGGCCTTTGGTTTTGCTGAGGACCTGTCTTTAGTAGTTATATTGATAAATATTATTATATATTTCAACTCTTGCCGTGTGTTTTGTTTCAAAGTGCATTAGTAGACGGCATAGAGGCAGTTATTGTTTTGCAATTTTCTTTAAATAAGCTGGCGTAAATAAGTAATATAAATTATGGTCTTAAACAATTATAGACTGATGGAAAAGTGTTCAGGTAAATTAATAAACATTACTGAAAATAGCCTTTTTAATAATTTATTGTTTGTATATAATTCGTGCAGGACTACTATATTACCCACAAATTACCATATTTTGCAAGATCGGTCCAAATGTCTCATGGTTTTTTGACATCCATATTCATCCCAGTTATTATAGACCCTGCAATAAATGTCTGAAGCATTTAGATATACGTGTAAATGATCTTGTTATAGGCCCTAATCAGTAATTTTATTTTCAACCCATTGCCTTACCTGAAATTTGCCACCTGACAAACCGTTCAGTTTCCAAATGTAGACTTTTACTAGAACTGTCACTATAGCAACAATTATTGCTCAATTTACTTAATTTTTGCACTAACCTTTAAAGAAATAAATTATCTACAAGAAGAACAGCATTTATAAATGGTAAATGTTTTATATGTATAAATATATACCATATATAAAATTCATAAAAAAATTAAAAGGAGTTAAATGAAAAAAATATATATATATTAAAGCACAACAACTATTATGTACTTGTAGGATATTTATTTTTTTACGTGAAAATAAAAAAATTTAGTGATACATTTACATTTGACCTATATATAACATATTCTCTAAAATCATATTTTTCCTAAATTTGACTAAGTTTCCCCAAGCATGGGCATATGCATACAAAATAAATTAATTACCCCCGTAGCAGCACACCTGCGTACTCAGCGAATTTCCAAAGCATATACATGTATCTTAATACCACATAAAGCCACGTACCAAGTTTCATCAATATACATTCATAAATAAACGATTTACGACATTTTTATTAATCTCCATAAGAATAACATGGCGGCTGAGTATGCAGGTTTGCTGAAGCAAGGAGCACAAAAAATGGGGTTTTATACAAATATCAGTATAAATCAAGTAGGTAAAGCCACATACCAAATTTTATTAATTTATGTTTATAATTAAGGGAGATAACACTTATTTATTCTCCATAAGAATAACATGGGGGCTGAGTACGTAGGTTTGCTGCTACGGGAACTATCGGCCAAAAAATGTTTTTTAGTGCAAATATCAATAGACCACAACGATATGAAACAATATACCAAGTTTCATCAGGATAAGTTGATAAATAAGCGAGATATACAATTTTTCTTATTCTCCATAAGAATAACATTGGACAACGTACTGTGTTTAGCACTTTCAATATCTCTGGAACCATTTGACATAGAGCAATGATTAAAACACCAAATTGTGCGTATTTTTAAGCTAATTCCAATAGAAAAAACTAAAATTTGACTTTTTTAAATATTATATGTAAAAAACTCAAAAAAACCTTTTTTGGGGTACAAAACCCCCCCCCAAAATACCCCTTCGCATAAGTCGATCTGTCTGGTTTTCGAACTTAGCCATAAATGCTGCTTTACACGTTTATACCAAATTTAAGCAAAATAAGATAATTTTTACGATAGTTATCGTGTTCACGGACACATATGGCATTATGGCTTGCATGACGTAGGTAATCCTGATATATGACATTGTCAATGATTTGTAAAAAAATTAATATGGCAAATAAAGAATTTGAATTTGAATTTGAATTGAATATATATATATATATATATATATATATATATATATATATATATATATATGTATATATATATATATATATATATACAGTTTCCAACGAATGGTGTTTTTGGGGTCTGGGAAAAGTTATCATGGTCCCGGGCCTAGGTCTTACCATGCCGACTACGGTAATAGCTTCTTCCCTATAGGGGAAATTCGCAAAAAAAATAAAAATAAAAATAAATAAATAAAAAATAAAATAAAAAATAAAAAAACTTGGAATTGTGAGTATACTCGGGGTTGCACGTCTGGGCCACTTTCGGCGGCCACGAGTATACTCGGGGTTGTGAGCCAATGGGTTAATTTCTTCTAAAATATGTTGTAATCATAACTTTCATCTCTTGCTAAAAATTGTGTGAGATGCTGTGATAAGAATCTGAGTAAGTTATATTAATTCGTTTGATGAAATTTGTGCTGATATTTGATGTTATGAGAATATTCTCATAATCAATATAGCACATCATGTGTTTTATAAGAACTGAATTTAAATATTTCAAAGATACACGGCCGTTAGCTTCCTCGACCAATCAGCTCAACGGACCAATGACCTGTCAGGAAGAGGGTTGTCGTCGTCGCATCGCGCGTTATCGGCCTCATCCCATTTCGCCAGTGATACTCAGATAGCGTGGTTCGGGGAACATTGAGCACCGCTCACGTATAATCTTTACTGCTAAATAGTCGTTCACTGTCATCCACCTAGTAATTTCTGTTAGCTAACACTCGTCGCAAATTATCAGAATTAACGCGTAGTGCGCTTCAGAATCATTTTGAGAGTAATTATAAATTAATGGGCATTTCGAGAGGTGGATTGTTGGCGTGACGACGTGTTGCAACTGATTTTTCAAATCGTCACGTGTTTTCCCCGAACGTGTGTGTATGTATGAGATCCCAGAAAGTATGAGTGAGTAATTATTTTGTTAGTTTACGTTAGTTTAGAGTATATGCCCAGTCCTTGAGATTTAATTTAATTAAGTGTGTCATATTTATTATAATTAGTGCATTTCTGTCTTAAATTATTCTAGCCATTAGCATATTTCAGTATTATTCAATTTTCAGTAGTAATTATTATTTGCGTATGTAATTTGAATTTGAAAGTACAGTTACCAAAATATCTAGTCAATCAATCAATGCATGTCAATACATAATAAATTATAATTTGAGCACATTTTGCACAATGAAATGTAACCTTTGGTAATTTAGCATGTCACCAACCTAAACATTGCAGAGCATTAGGAAATTTTCATTATTTTAGTATTATTATTGTCATTTCTGAACTGATTCAGACTTCATCCAGTTAATCTGTACGATAATTTAAGCAGTCCACTTGTCTCAATTCACTGCCTTTACAATCTACGTTTGGTCAATAAATTAATTTAATATAAATAACTTGTGGAACGCAGTTCAATGATGATGGGAGGTAATTGATGTTTTATAGGTTCCCTAGTGCATGGGCATGCTCAATAATAAATTAATTTAAACTTGAACTAGGCTTGCTAGAATTGCATACAGCAGCCGCGGTCCTGAAAATACAGTATTGTCTCATATTGAGCAAATAGTTAACCCCCTTGTTATCAGTAAGGCTGGCCAGCTTAAATTGTATATAGCGTTGCCCAGGAACCTCAAATAATACATTAGTAAATAAATTCTTATTCCTCCATCCATCCAAGAACTAGCCTATTAAATTAACACAACCTTTAATCAATATCAGTTTGCAATTATTGACCAAAACAATTAATAAATACTGGCAGTAGACAATTCATTTTCACCTATAATATTTCAATTAATTATTCAAAGGTCTGAAAAAGGTCTGAAGCTTATTGAATTATGTCACTTCAAGCGCATGCTCTGGTGTTCTGTATGTTATTGTAATTATAATTTTGTAACCCACTCTATGCATTCTATTAATGTGTGATATCAAAACGCAGATACTGTACAGTTAAAATTATGGAGATGTGAAACTGAAAAAATGCATGAATAAATTTGTATGAAAAATCTGTTGTTATTAATATTTCCAGGTGTTATAATTCTATCAGTACAGATCTATGTGCGCCTCTGGAAGGGCTAGAATTTGTAACTTTATTCATTTGTTGCATGGCTAACCCTATTAATTATTAAACGCTTCCACTGTAGTCTGCTAAATTTTGAAATGTCTGGGTAGCCATTTATTTATGATCTAATCATGGTTTTAACTATTATTCCTTGTTTAACGTAGAGAAAATTTTCTTTACAAATTACTAAAACATATCATTTACTATTTTTTGTTAAGAACAAAAATGTAGATTTTTGATTGGTAAAATATTAGATTACTTAGTATCCTAATTGTTACAATGAGAGACAATGAGAGATGATGATCAACCAATGAGTGTGTGAGGCCGTGATGACACGCCGGTGTCTGATGTATTTATAGAACAAGACGGAGCCTCATTGTGGCTGACCTACACCACCTAGTGTCACCGGTATAAACTTGACCCACTACACTTATAGACTGCATTCCAATGTTTGACATTATAACTACGGTACAGTTAATGTTTGAAAAATTATTTAATTTATGTTTAAAATCATTTTATTTAATTTTGTATGAAATAATTTAATTTATTGATTTAATTTAGGCCTATCAAGAAGAAATTCTTCACAAATAACCCAATGTTGTAGCTTGATATTTAATTTACTGCAAAAATTTAGTTTGTGAGGTTATTGTTTAATTCATAAATACTATGAAAACTGAACTAAACCTGACTACACAAATCTAGAACTAAGAACCGATTTAAATTTGAGAATGTGCAAGGTGAGATTAATTTATTAAATTCTATCTCTTTGTGCTCTGGCAAATCTGGCCAAACAGTATTGTATGTCTGAATAGAATGGTTATAAAAGTAAAAACAGCCTATAACCATAAGGTTTTTAACATTTTAACAACCCGAATTAATATTAAACATGTTATGTTTATTTTATCTCTTTATGGTTTTGATATACACTATTAATAAATAATAACAAGACCTATTCTTCATTCATTCCATACCCGAGTACCGTAAAGTGTTCACATGTTTTAACCAAATAATAATCGAGTGTTATATATTGGTTAGATTTGGCAAAGGATGACTGAATTGTGTCCAGCCTTAAACATTATTTTTGTTTTAAAAACATTCATATAATCTGACAATCGCATATTAGTAGGCTTGAATTTCAAAATAAATTCTTTATTTAACCTAGCAATTCAATCTAATACAAATATGACTAATCAGTGTCCTATGTTACTGACTTTCGCAACCAGTCGTAATTTTGGCACTATTATTTAATTATTTTCTGTTTGGTTGTTCATTCCTAATATTTTATAATATATCATATTGAGTTTTGTGGAACAAGAACAAACTTAAATCGGCATAAAAGGAATCTTCATATCCCAAGTACGGCAAAGCATATGGCGGATATTTAAAAGTTTACAGGGTTAGGGGACAGGCCATGGCCACACTAAATAAACCTTTCTTTATTTAGTTTATTTAGTCAAGGCCTTGGACAGGCTAAAACATCATAGCTCAAGATCAAGATCATATATTGCAAATATACAATATCTACAACTTATACTCAGCAAAATAAGGTGCTTTAAATTAATGTCAGTAGTTATATTTCACTATAGTTATATTGCACTCATTCTCAAGTGATGGCGTGACCAAGGGAAATTGGGATTCATTTTTATATATTAAGATTACTTGACTTCCCTGGTCCTAATTAGATTGAACAGTCGACTCGTATTGTGTACTTTGATTCTAGTTACGATAAAAAAATAATCTCCAACAATAAAAACACGAGTAACTCTTTGTTGTTGATTCAATTCACACCCTTATACAACTCTGGTAAAGTGTTTTGTTTAATCTAGTTTATGAGTAAAGCTTGTGCTTATGCGAAGGGGTATTTTGAGGGGGGTTTTGTACCCCAAAAAAGGGTTTTTTGAGTTTTTACATATAATATTTAAAAAAGTCAAATTTTATTTTTTTCTATTGGAATTAGCTTAAAAATACGCACAATTTGGTGTTTTAATCATTGCTCTATGTCAAATGGTTCCAGAGATATTGAAAGTGCTAAACACAGTAAGTTGTCCAATGTTATTTTTATGGAGAATAAGAAAAATTATATATCTCGCTTATTTATCAACTTATCCTGATGAAACTTGGTATATTGTTTCATATCGTTGTGGTCTATTGATATTTGCACTAAAAAACATTTTTTGACCGATAGTTACCGTAGCAGCAAACCTACGTACTCAGCCCCCATGTTATTCTTATGGAGAATAAGTAAGTGTTATCTCCCTTAATTATAAACATAAATTAATAAAATTTGGTATGTGGCTTTACCTACTTGATTTATACTGATATTTGTATAAAACCCCATTTTTTGTGCTCCTTGCTTCAGCAAACCTGCATACTCAGCCGCCATGTTATTCTTATGGAGATTAATAAAAATGTCGTAAATCGTTTATTTATGAATGTATATTGATGAAACTTGGTACGTGGCTTTATGTGGTATTAAGATACATGTATGTGCTTTGGAAATTCGCTGAGTATGCGGGTGTGCTGCTACGGGGGTATTTAATGTATTTTGTATGCATATGCCCATGCTTGGTGAAACTTAGTCAAATTTAGGAAAAATATGATTTTGGAGAATATGTTATATATATATAGGTCAAATGTAAATGTATCACTAATTTTTTTTATTTTCATGTAAAAAAATAAATATCCTACAAGTACATAATAGTTGTTGTGCTGTAATATATATATTTTTTTTTTTCATGTAACTCCTTTTAATTTTTTTATGAATTTCATATACGGTATATATTTATACATATAAAACATTTACCATACATAAATGCTGTCAAAAGTATTTTCTTCTTGTAGATAATTTATTTCTTTAAAGGTTAGTGCAAAAATTAAGTAAATTGAGCAATAATTGTTGTTATAGTGACAGTTTTAGTAAAAGTCTACATTTGGAAACTGAACGGTTTGTCAGGTGGCGAATTTCAGGTAAGGCAATGGATTGAAAATAAAATTACTGATTACAAATTTCTTGGATTTAATACAGGAACTGTATCTGATCGATAAGGATGAAAAACTTTATAAATGAATATAAGGAACTGGCCGACCCATTACAGCCTTGCCCGCGTAAGCTATGATAGTTGTGTGTGCTTCAATCTGTGGTTAGCACGTGGAACTAATTCGATTCAAGATCAGCTGTTTAAATTTTCATCAGCTCAAACCAAAGTGAATGTCCATAAGGAATACAAGGTAACCTTGGGACCCAGCGGGGCGGAACGCAGGGGGGATTTTGTAATACTGTTTCTTAGCAAGCACCAAGGGCCAAAGAGGAACCTATATGTCAAATTTAAACTGTAGGCCTTTTAGTTATGGAGATTTCGTGATATGTCAGTCAGTCAGTGGTATTTGGATTTCATATATTAAGACTGAATTTAGAGAGGAATATCTCTAAATTAGATTTTTGTTATTAAATCACTAATGATAAGTTCCCTTCCTAATTAGGGCCTATAACAAGATAATTCACACGTATATCTAAATGCTTCAGACATTTATTGCAGGGTCTATAATAACTGGGATGAATATGGATGTCAAAAAACCATGAGACATTTGGACCGATCTTGCAAAATATAGTAATTTGTGGGTAATATAGTAGTCCTGCACGAATTATATACAAACAATAAATTATTAAAAAGGCTATTTTCAGTAATGTTTATTAATTTACCTGAACACTTTTCCATCAGTCTATAATTGTTTAAGACCATAATTTATATTACTTATTTACGCCAGCTAATTTAAAGAAAATTGCAAAACAATAACTGCCTCTATGCCGTCTACTAATTCACTTTGAAACAAAACACACGGCAAGAGTTGAAATATATAATAATATTTATCAATATAACTACTAAAGACAGGTCCTCAGCAAAACCAAAGGCCTTCTAAATAAATCTCATTTGTTTTAAACGTTCTGCTTTCCTTTTAGCTTGTTACTAAACTGCTTTGTGCCAAAGAGTACTAAGCAAAGTCACATAGAGCATAGTCTTACGATTGATGATGTAATAATTTTTTGTTTTTGTTTTATTGATTTAATAAGCATTACAGATTAGTACTAATTTAGTGCCTGTGACATTGGGAAAAAACTAAATAAATTATAGATTAATAAAATTCAGCCCTGCTACATAAAGCCTACATAAGAACTTCTTAGATTACTTAGATCCATTCTGACTATTAATAACTAATGCAACTTATCACTTTTCTATTTCTTACTGATTTTCTTTCATTTTGTAAGATTCTCCCAAACATAAACTCTCTCCCCAAAATATACATATTTTTATCCTACCATACAATAGGTATAGACCTATTAGCCTATAAGACATATGAAAATAAATTAAAGCCTCAACCTTGAAAAACATCATAACTAACTTACCCCGATATTTTGTGATTTTCAAAATTTATCTGGGTTGACTGAATCGGGTGGGTAGCGCAGTGGTTAGCGTGCTCGCTTCATAATCTCAAGTTCTCCAGATCGATCCTGAGAAAACTGGCTGTGTTCGAAACTGGATCCAGCTTTCATTAGTCGTTAGGCTATTAATTAATGATCCTGGCTAAAAATCAGTCTTAATCAGTAACAAGGCTACACAAGGCCTCGTCCATTCTACTCATCATTCCCCTAAATGCGTTGGCGTCTTATACATACCTCGGCTTTGGTTGGGGGGCCGTGTGCGCCGTGGACGATGGCGTTCGGTATGTACAGCAGTGTCGTGGGGTCGTAGCCTTGCTCCACCAACGTTTGTCGGTTCTCCATCTTCAACTGACGGATATCCAACCCTAGCCTCTTCACATCTCCCAGCACCTGCGGTCAGGGAACAAATGACATTTTAAATTTGTTAACAGTAATTACCACAACATTAGCCTACTTGGTTTCATAAATCGTAAATTGTTCTAGTCCATGGTTCACGCTTTTTTTTGTTCAAATATCATGCATTTTCCCTAACTTGAATGAATATTGAACTATGAATACATTTTAAATTAATATGTTGAATAAATGTCACTAATAAACTGCTTGAAGTTAAAATAAACAGTGACAAATGCAATACGAGGCACGCAATTATTTCTTTGAAAGATAGAAGTTCAGACAATAACTTATGTTAATACTTTGTACAGACAGTTGCCCATGAGTTGTATTTATACTTGTTGCTATATTATGAATGCTTTGTCTTTAAATAATCGTTTGTACCTCGTTGATTTCAATCTTGTTTAATATGTTGTTTTGAAGAATACAACTGTAGCCTAAACTTATTTTATTAGCACTTAGTAAATGGTAATAAGTTGTCTTATCTATTATTGATAAGTATAAAACAAAACTAATGATAAAAGGTAATTGTAATTCATTCTTAACTAAAGTAATAAAAAACATAACTTGCCTTAGAAATGGATTAACAACTTTTAAACTACGGTCTAAAGAAATGTAGCCTATATAACTCTTTAGTAAACAAATTTTTAACGTATTAAATAACTTGACTTTATTCAATAAAGTGAGTAGATTTGTTGCTAAAAAGTTATTAAAATTATTAAATTCCTAGCCCATTCTTGAATTAACGGTGCTAGTCATTATAGTTTTATCATGCCTATGTGTAAAACCCAGCAACACTGACTATAAACATGCTTAACTTTACTCTCAGTTTAAATATGAACCTTAGGCTTTAGGCTCACAACAAGGTAAGACACTCTTTAGAAAAACGAAAAACATAACTTAAACGGTATTTTATAACTTGAATAGTAAAAAATAACGATTTTAGATGGCAGAGTTTCGTTTTCCCCATGCTAGTATAAGTTACGGGTGATGAGGCCTGCGGTAACTCCTCGAGCAGCGCTGCCAATTCTACTACGCCGCGGCCTTCTGTAAAGGCGGCTGTACCTTAGGCCTACATAGCATCGGAAAGATCTGATTTCTGAAACCTGATTTTACAAAATATCAAAGGGAATATACAGCTATAGAACTCACCTGAATGTTTAGAGGAGAGGTGCGCAAATCGTGTTCGTTTAGAAGAAGTAGGGCTTTCCCATCAATGCTGTGTTGATTGCAAAGAAGATCGACATATTTAGAATGGCCCTTCTCTTTCAACCAATCAGCAACAGCCTCAGTAGACCATTCTATGACACTTTTAGAATCACATGAAGACATTTCGTTTGTCTTTTTGTAGTACCTACACATTTGACGAAGGAATCTACAGTGTCATATTTAACACTTGCATGAAGAAGCTGCTCACTAAGCTGGTCGTAGACGACACTTTCAGTTGAACACGATATTTAACTACCAAACCCAATACTCCGAAACACAGATAGACCTAGAGAGCTAAACAGTTAAGTTCGTGGAATGTTTTATCACTGAAGTTGATCCAAATGAGATCACAACTAACTGTACTAAGAGAATAACACATTTACCAATGCAATTTCATTTGGCTTCACGTCCGAATAAGGCTTACAAGTTAAAATTTTCAATTAAACATTAATTTTGAAGTGCGAATTCCGCACATACGAAATCATCAACTGACTCACTTCACTTCACTTCGTTCTTCTTTCTAAAACCAAACTCAACCAGTGTTGCCACCACCAACAGCAAACATAAAATATATGTCAACGTTAACGGTATTTCCCTCAAAATGTAGCCAAAGAGTAACAAATAACAGAGGTTAGAATATACAGGGAAAACAGTTTAGCTTTGGCAATCGTGGCATGACGATAAAGTTGCAAACATAAATACAACTCGGTTTCAAAATAGTATTTTAAGTCAAAATTTGCGTTATTTTCAGGAAAATGTTAAAACTGATTTCGATTTTTTTACGGAAATTCCCCGGAGCTACATTTTTACTCGAAATAAGCAGGAAGTTGTAAACCTGCTTTATTTCGAGTCAAACTTCAATCCTTAAGGCAATATTAATACGATATCTACTGACTTTGTAGAAACATTGCATATTTTATCACGTAACATAAAACCACAGTTGACCTTACAGTTGTGTTTAGGCATTGCAAGAAGTCGTATACGGTCCGGTTAGCTAACCTTTATTAATTATGAGCTAATGATATCTATCCTTTATATCGTTATATTTACAAGCCATTTTCACTCAACACATTTTATTCACAAACAACGTTGTTGGTCGTTGGTCTTAAAAAAATAACCTTTAACTCTAACCTAGCTAAAAGTGATGTGTTAAAGTTTGAGATGAGAACATAACAAAAAATAACACATGACATATTGTAATTTTAGAATGTTTATGATACTTTAGCTTTATTCTGTTTAAACATATAGTATAAACCCTTAAGGGGTTTACATTAGACATAAAATAGTAACGGTATTCCAGTGAACATGGTCTTCTTAAAGACAAAATTTCCAAAGATCGTTGTGGGAATATCAGGTGGAGTGGATAGTTCAGTGGCCGCTCTAATTTTGAAGAAAAGTGGTTTTGATGTTCAAGGAGTATTCATGAGAAATTGGAATAATTCAGATGAAACGGGGACGTGTTCTGCAGATAAAGATTTACAAGATGCAGAGAAAACTTGCTCTCAACTAGGGATAAGACTTCATGAAGTAAATTTCTCAAAAGAATATTGGAATTTTGTGTTTAGTGAATTTATAGAGCAGTATGAGATGGGTAACACTCCTAATCCTGATATTTTATGCAATCGATTTATTAAATTTAACAAGTTCGTAAGCTATGCTTTTGATAGATTTGGAGCTGATGCTGTTGCAACCGGTCATTATGCCCAAACATCATTTGGATCGTTTTTGGAAGCTTACGACAAACAAAAACGGGTTCATTTATTGAAAGCTGTTGATTCATTTAAAGATCAAACAATCTTTCTTCATCAGGTTCGCCAGGAAGCTTTACAAAAGGCAATGTTTCCTTTGGGGGCCCTAAAAAAGACACAGGTTAAAAATATTGCAAGGGAAAATAATCTAATGCATGTTCTAAATAAAAAAGAAAGCACTGGAATTTGTTTTGTTGGGAAGAGAGAATTTTCTAAATTTATATCTGAATATATACCAGATAGAAGAGGATTATTGGTTGATATTGATTCAGGCAAAGTAGTAGGATCTCATCATGGTATTCATCACTGGACAATTGGTCAGCGTTGTAGAATTGGTGGTTGTCCCGTTCGATGCTATGTTGCAAAGCTAATTCCAGAAACACAAGAAGTAAAAGTTGCTTCAGGTAAAAACCATCCAGTTTTGTGGAGCCAACATTTAACCACAACCAAAGCACATTGGATACATTCTGTTCCAGTAATTTTAGACAAAGGTGGAGTTCTTAATTGTGATTTCCGGTTTCAGCATACTGACCCACTTGTACCATGCAAAGTGATGTTAAAAGATGACAACTCTCTTCTTATTACATTAGATCAACCCTTGTTTGCTCTTACTGCTGGGCAGTTTGCTGTTTTATATAAGGGAGAAGAATGTTTGGGAGGAGCTCAAATAAAAAACTCAGCTCCTAGTGTTTACTCTCAGAATTACTTTGATGACATAACGGATTATAATTTTCAGTCTAATAAAATGCATGATGTTAACAGATAATGGATGTGTGTAATTTTATCTTTTACCTATGCCTAATAATCTGACAAATTGTTATTAAATCTAGGATGTTTACAAATTATAGCCTGTGACGTACAACATGTTGTAAAATATGGCACTGTAAGTACTTCGGGTGCAGTTCCTTATCTGGGCTACCATACTATCGAATGAAAATATCAAAAGTTTTAACAATCGATATATATAACGAATAATTAAACTGTACCTATTCGATTTTTAATAATCAGATGTTTTTAAACATTTTTAATTAAAATTGTTTATTTACATTTTACATTAAAGTAAATAAAAATAGAAGTAGAAAGTGATTGTGATTTTGTGAATTTTACATTTTTCTGTAAACATGTGTTTAATCCAATAGAAAAATGTGTTAGTTTTCTTCAAGACATAGAACTAATACCTAATAATCCAAATTGTGATGTGTGTTGTTATGTTGTACAAGAAACTCTTTCTATTTAAATCTTAGAAAAAATATCTTGTCTCTTGTATGAATCTCTATTATACTTCTATTCACATTTAAATTTAATTTGTCAATTACAGTAATGCAGAGCGAGTGTTGCTGGGCCCAAAAACACTCGTGGATCTCTGATTTAGTTGTGGGTTGCTTGAAAGAAGAATCTGATTGCAAGAAACTATTTTATTCAAATCTGAGCAAAGACATTACAACACATACATAATTAAATTAGAGCCGGAAAATAGTATTTTAAATTAATGTAATATAGATCACCTTAGAGGTTATGGCTTTGGTCGATTTCTGGCCTTTTTAGTTTTAATATTTTTTTTGTATTTTGTATTTAAAATAATCAAAAGCAGTTCTCAAGTTAAAGTATCGTAATGTGATAATCAGGAATTCCTAGTTAATCAAATGGCGGTCTATTAAAACAAGCGAGTGGTCGGGAATAAATAATAATGTATTAGTCCTCCTAACTAAGCCTCCTGACCTCCGACACACTCTATCCTCCTATATCTTTTTACCACCAATTTAAATTATACATTCATATGATTCATGATTAACTTATTTATAATATGAAGTGGTTCCTGATCTGAGCTCTGAACTGCTGCTTAATTAATTTTACTCTTTTTTTTTTTGAAATCAACCAAACAGTAACACTCTGTTCTATTGATACTAAATTTCCTAGAATTTTGTATTATACTTAATTTCCAGCTCTTACAATTATTTTAGTTTAAAGACAATTGATTTGAGTTTAAATATTTTCCAAAAGTTTTCTTGCTTAATACAAATCAATTCTTGTACAGAAAAAATATCTTAAGTTAAATTATGAGAAATAGAGAGTTGCTATAAATGATTTGTGAATACGATATTACATCAAATAATTAACAAAGATAAATGAATTTAAACTTAACCATTATTAAACTTTGACCAGTACCAGTTATGACATGTGCCCTATGAAATATGACCAAGTATGTAAAACTAATAAATATTACTCACATGAACATTGTAGAAAATTACATACACAAAACGCTCACAATATTGATACACTGTAACACTACTATGCACTTAATATTAATAATACCAGTTGTTTAATTTATTCCCCGTAAAACGATAAGAATGGCAGTGTTAAAACCTGCTCTTAGCACGTGTAATTTAGAAAAAAGTTTTATTAATTAATTATTACGAATGTGATTGTACCGCGAATTTCGGCCTTTTCTTTAAAACAATTCGCGAAATAGGAAACGTATGGGATGCACCCCGTTAACAAATCGACGAACTTTTGGAATTGGCAAATAAACGCGGTATTGAATTTAGAAAAAAGTTTTAGATGATGTTACACCGAATAGTTCCGGGCTAAGAGAACGAGAAGCCGCCGTCGTCCAGTTTTATGAGCGAGGCGGGTCACGTGACTGCATTGTTGTCAGTTACTCCTGTGCGCGGTAGTGCCTTCTAGATGTTTCTGATATGGCGGCAAGTTTGAGTTTGAACTTGTAACAATTTTCCCCCCCTCCAAAAGAATTTTTAATTTTTGTCTAACCTAACTTGGGATAAAGAGAGAGAAAAACAATTTTACACAAAAATTAAAAATTACTAAAGTTAACAGTAACAATACTTATAAAGATAAACATAACAATATAGTATCATTAGTGAGAGAGATGGTGGACTCTTACGGCTACATTCCCTGTAAGTTCCACTTCGGTCATAGACTCATCCCTAACACTTGGTGAAACTAAACTGTTCAGAGCTACACAAGGTTCCAGTTTGTTGCACTGCACTACACATGTAATTTTATCCTGAATACTGTCCATGATTATGATGAAGGCTTTTCTGTTTAACTGAATTCCATCTGTCCTACCATTATAATAGAAATGTTCAATTAAATAGTTCATGTTGTGACCAGTGAAAATTGTATCTAAATCCAAAATAAAAATGTGAGACTGTGTTTCGTTTGGAGACAGAGAGAGAGGTGTGACTTCCGGCATCGTTGGTGCCAATGAGCAGAACACAGGTTGGTTGTAGTTCGGCAGCGTGTTTTCGCACCTCAGTGACGATGTGTCTCGTAGTCGCCCCTGGTATGGTGATGTGTTTGGTGGTGGCTAGTTTCCACTGTTTCACTGCTCTGTGTAGATGGGAATCTCCCACACAAGAAAACCTGTCATATGGATTTACAAAAAGGAAATGGATCTTAAAAAAAATTAAATCAATAAGTCACAACAATTTATTCTGAAGTAAAGAGAGAAAAAGGTATATATATATATATATATATATATATTCAGACTGGAGGAAAAAATTTCTTTATTTGATCAACATTAACTATCTGCTTTTGTGTCTGATCATTGTCCAAAGTTATTTCAACATTAACCGGTGAAGTGAGTTTAGTTACAGTATAAGGTCCCCTCCATTTGTGACAAAGTTTTGCTGTTATTTTCTTATCTTTATTACTGAGGGAATGCCTATACAAAACAACCTTATCACCAACAACAAAATTAGATGGAGTTCGATTCCTGTCATACCGTAACTTCGTTCTATTGTGCGCCTTTGTGAGATTCTGAAAAACATTGTCTAAACTCGGTTTGTTATTATGTCCTGTCTCTAAATTCCAAAGAAATTGCAATGGGTGTGTAAGTTCTCTACCTAAGAAAACGCTTGCGGGGGTGAACTTTGTTGCTTCATGTTTTGCAGAATTAAAAGCAAGCATTAAATATGGTAAATAAATGTCCCATGACTTATGATTCTGATTATGAAAAATTCTCAATGCAGTAACTAGGTTTCTATTAACTCGCTCAGCAACATTTGATTGAGGTCTATATGGTGAAGTTGTTACATGCTTAATTCCTAAACCAAAAAGAAATGAAAAAAAATTCTGCGATGTGAAGACGGAGGCATTGTCTGTAATTAGGCGCTGTGGAATACCATGCTGTGCAAAAATGTTGTTTCGTAAAATATTTATTGCGGAATCTGATGTCTGTTTTCTAACTGGGTATAAAAAGCAGAATTTCGAAAAATTGTCCACCAAAACAAAGATTGATTCGTTTCCTCGTTGTGTTCGTTGTAGCGGACCAACAAAATCACAAAACCATTGCTCGTTACAATTTGTCGGTATATGAGAACTTAATTGACCGATTTTCTGGTTTTGCGCCGGTTTTGAGAGTTGACATTGTTCACATGACCTAACAAAATTCCTAATAAATTGTGTCATGCCTTTCCAAATAAATTGCTTCTGAATGTGATTCATAGTTTTGGCTATGCCCGCATGTGCAAACATAGGATTCTCATGAAAATATTTAACAATAAAAGTGTGCATGGACTCTGGAACTACTATTTTGCTTTTTCTGCCCTGTTTACCAAAATACAAAATATTATTGCGTAATGAGTGGTTCTTGACTGGAATTTTATTTCTCAAATCTGAAATAATTAAACTTAAACTCGGGTCTTGTGCCTGTTTCTCCCTAATTGAGGTAAATAGTTCTGGAAAACATTGCAGAGTGCAACATGTAGAATCCTCGATGATTTTAACGGTATTATCCGTATCATCCTTGAAGACTCTACATAAAGCATCTGCGACTACATTTAATTTACCCCTAATATTTTCTATTTCAAAATCAAACTCTGAAAGACGTAACACCCACCTATCAAATTGAGCTGTATGTTTACCCTTATTTTTTAAAATGTACATCACGGCAGAATTATCGGTTTGTAGTGTAAACTTCTTGTTTAAATATGGCCTAAATTTCTCAACTCCATATAAACATGCTAAAAATTCCTTCTTATGCATGGGGTATTTACGTTCTGTTTCACTTAATGTTCTGGATGCAAAATGAACCGGTAAAAGATTATCTCCCTCTTTCATTTGTAGAACTGCTGAAATCGCATTGTCACATGCGTCACAGGTGACAACAAAATCTCCATTAAAATCTGGCAATGTTAGTTGAGTTGACGAAACAAGGGAATTTTTTAATTCATCAAAAGCTTTCTGGTGTGTGGCTGTCCACTGAAATTTAACGTTCTTCTTCCTTAAGTTATTTAGTGGCAAGGCTATTTTGGAAAAATCCTTAATAAAGCGTGAATAAAAGTTTACACATCCTAAAAATCGCTGAAGTTGTTTCAAATTACGGGGTCTGGGATATTTCAAAATTGGTTCAATTCTATCGGGGTCCAGTGAAAGTGTTCTGTTCGAAATGATGTGCCCTAAATATTTTATGGAGGTATGGCCTATCCTAATTTTTTCCGGATTTATTGTGACATTGTATTCCTTAAACTTATCTAAAACCTGTAAGATGTGTTGCTTGTGATCTTCCCAATTGTCGCTATAAATTAAACAATCATCCAAAAAATTGAAGACAAACTTAAATTTAAAATCGCCCAAAATTTCATCCATAACTCTAGTAAGTGCTTGGGATCCGATTTTCAGGCCCTGTGGTACTGTGTTAAATTCGAATAAACCATACGGAGTGCAAAATGCTGTATACCGTCTTGATTGTGAATCTAATGGGATTTGAAAGAAGGCATTATTCATATCTAATGATGTGAAATACTTGGCTTTACTCAAAAACTCAAAGGCTGAATTTAAGGTAGGTAGGGGGTGAGCGTCATATGAAATATATTCATTTATCTTCCTGTAATTGCAAACTAATCTGAATTTATTTTTGTCCGCTTTTGCGACTAAAAAGGCTGGAGCACAGTGCATACTAGTTGACTTCCTAATTACATTATTTTTGAGCAACTCATCAGTAATATTTCTCATAGCATTCATCTTATCTGGAGGGACGGGGTAGTGTGGGGAGCATATAGGCTTATCTACCAAACAGCTGATGTGATAAGGAGAGACGCGGGCCTGCCCTATCCTCTCTGTTATGACCGAGGGGTATTCTTGCAATATTTTCTGTAAAAATTCCTCTGTTTCCTGTGAATGAATTTTATTTGCGTCGGAAAGTTCTAATAAAAAATTACTATCAGGCTGCTGTTGCTTCACAAAAATGTCACTCATTTGAATCTTACTGTCATTATTGAATTTAAAGTTAATAGTGTTACTAGAAAAGTCTAAATTCATTTGGGATTTCTGCATAAAATTTACACCTAAAATGATGGGAAACGGAAGTGAATTAACTATAAAAAAATCAAATGTCCATGAAAAATTGCCTATTTTGAAATGAAGCTTAACTAATTTTCTAACCATGGTGCTTTGCTGATTAATAGATTTAATCAACATCTTAGTTTTAATAACTTCCTTAATGCTCGGTGATGATTTAATGCTTTGAAAAAATTTATTATCTATTAAACAACTTGTTGAACCAGTATCTATAAGTGCTTTCTGTGATGTATTGTATGGAATAAAAAACTTTACTGTCGGTAATCTCAAGGAAAAATCTAATGGAACTACAGAAATGGAGGTATTCGTTTGTGACAATTTAATTACCTCCTCATTAAATTGCCTCGTGCATTTCCCTGCCTACAAAATCGTGCGATGTGGCCCTGCTTCCCACATGTAAAACATTTAACCTGTGATTTTTGTTCAAAAACTCGGTGAGTGATGGGGTTAGGTACAGTTGCTTGTTGAAGTGGGGGAAAGGTACTGAAATAATGATTGTCCGCCTGGACTGACGCATTTACTGCATTTGCTAAATGTTTTAATTCCCAAATTGTCTTGGGTTTCTCACAAAATGAAAAACTAGTGCGCATGCGTGGATTAATATTCGAGAGAATTACATCAATTAAATATTCGTCTGGAAAATTGCACTGGAGTGCTACGGCTGAGGAAGTAACATCATTGATAAATGCTACAAAGGTTTCTTGGGGCCATTGTAATCTTTTAACAAACTTGTTTACTACTCGCTCTAACTGTAATCCTGGAAAAAAGGCTGTCAAGATTGAAAAGTGTAAATTATTCCATGTAAGATTCAATTCCAAACCATGTGACCAAATTTCAAAAAGATGTGCTTGCGTCTGAGGCAAAATTAATTTAATTACTTCATTGTGACCAACCCGAACAATCTGAAAAATCGTGTTTACTTGTTTCAAAAACTGAATAAGATGTGACTCATTCTCCCCTGAACAAGGTTGTAGTTTCCTAACTAATTCGATTACAACGGTGCGATCAGTCGTTGAGAGCGTGCTAAAATCCTGACCTGTTTGGTCACGCGTGCAAAAAGTGTCGGTTGCGCAATCCTGTCTTGGCGTGTATCGAACATGTGTGGAGTCTACCCGTGGTTCAAAATTCTCGGGCAATAATTTTGCATCACGTAACCTATTTTCCAAGCTGACATGCGCACCTGAATGGGAATGCGGTAAATCTAAATTATTGTTCGCCTGAGGGGCCTGCTCTACCTGTATCACAACTGGAGCGGATCTATCCGAACCTTGAACTCCTAGATAACGTGATTGAACCCTTGCCGCCCTATCTCTTGCTGTTGTGACATATTGACGTCCATAAAACATTTTTTTAATCAATATCTAAATCTAACAAAATATGAATAATTTGCACAGTAATATAACAAAAATATCAATAACAATTAATTGGTCATATTTCGCCACAATTGCAACCCACAAATCAGTGTCTGCCTGCTACCACTTGTTACATGGGCTTGAATTAATCTCTATTATACTTCTATTCACATTTAAATTTAATTTGTCAATTACAGTAATGCAGAGCGAGTGTTGCTGGGCCCAAAAACACTCGTGGATCTCTGATTTAGTTGTGGGTTGCTTGAAAGAAGAATCTGATTGCAAGAAACTATTTTATTCAAATCTGAGCAAAGACATTACAACACATACATAATTAAATTAGAGCCGGAAAATAGTATTTTAAATTAATGTAATATAGATCACCTTAGAGGTTATGGCTTTGGTCGATTTCTGGCCTTTTTAGTTTTAATATTTTTTTTGTATTTTGTATTTAAAATAATCAAAAGCAGTTCTCAAGTTAAAGTATCGTAATGTGATAATCAGGAATTCCTAGTTAATCAAATGGCGGTCTATTAAAACAAGCGAGTGGTCGGGAATAAATAATAATGTATTAGTCCTCCTAACTAAGCCTCCTGACCTCCGACACACTCTATCCTCCTATATCTTTTTACCACCAATTTAAATTATACATTCATATGATTCATGATTAACTTATTTATAATATGAAGTGGTTCCTGATCTGAGCTCTGAACTGCTGCTTAATTAATTTTACTCTTTTTTTTTTGAAATCAACCAAACAGTAACACTCTGTTCTATTGATACTAAATTTCCTAGAATTTTGTATTATACTTAATTTCCAGCTCTTACAATTATTTTAGTTTAAAGACAATTGATTTGAGTTTAAATATTTTCCAAAAGTTTTCTTGCTTAATACAAATCAATTCTTGTACAGAAAAAATATCTTAAGTTAAATTATGAGAAATAGAGAGTTGCTATAAATGATTTGTGAATACGATATTACATCAAATAATTAACAAAGATAAATGAATTTAAACTTAACCATTATTAAACTTTGACCAGTACCAGTTATGACATGTGCCCTATGAAATATGACCAAGTATGTAAAACTAATAAATATTACTCACATGAACATTGTAGAAAATTACATACACAAAACGCTCACAATATTGATACACTGTAACACTACTATGCACTTAATATTAATAATACCAGTTGTTTAATTTATTCCCCGTAAAACGATAAGAATGGCAGTGTTAAAACCTGCTCTTAGCACGTGTAATTTAGAAAAAAGTTTTATTAATTAATTATTACGAATGTGATTGTACCGCGAATTTCGGCCTTTTCTTTAAAACAATTCGCGAAATAGGAAACGTATGGGATGCACCCCGTTAACAAATCGACGAACTTTTGGAATTGGCAAATAAACGCGGTATTGAATTTAGAAAAAAGTTTTAGATGATGTTACACCGAATAGTTCCGGGCTAAGAGAACGAGAAGCCGCCGTCGTCCAGTTTTATGAGCGAGGCGGGTCACGTGACTGCATTGTTGTCAGTTACTCCTGTGCGCGGTAGTGCCTTCTAGATGTTTCTGATATGGCGGCAAGTTTGAGTTTGAACTTGTAACAGTGTGGAGGCAAAACAAAAAACACTAATACGTGGTGAAAATTCGGTTAAATTTTGATGCCAATAAAAGGTCAATGACGAACACGATGTAAGAAAGAACGCTTTAGAAAACACTTTTTTCGAAAATGCCAAGTTTGGATTGATTAACATTCTAACTTTAGTTTAATTTGTTGTATAAATGTTGTAAATTATGATTTGTTAATAAGAGAAACAAGCACATCAACACCTAAAACCAGCAGGAAAACTATCGCTGATTGGATGTCGTTTTGTAGAGAGGTCTGCTTTTGCTACATCGACAGAAAATTTGAAGAATTTATAAGAGTAATCGATATAAGTTATCGACTGTTAAAACTTTTGATATTTTCATTCGATAGTATGGTAGCCCAGATACGGAACTGCACCCAGTACTTCATTTAATATTTTGCGTATAATATTTTATACTCTCATCTGGGATAAATGTAGTGCATCATATTTTTCTCGTCATGTTTGTGGTAAGCAAAACCTATTCATACCAACATTGGGCCACCGTACATTAAATAGGCCTAGTTTTGTCTGTGGAAGTAGTTACAAGTTCCCAATACAACATACAGACATATTTTATAAGATTTGACTGTTGTTAACTTTAGTTGTGAGGCCTATACTTAAAGTAGTTTGTATACCTGCATTAAGTAATCCAATTTGTTGCTTCATGCAACCGGTTTCATCTCTGTGGAGTCATCATCAAGCCGTTTGTACAAGTTTAAAATAATCTCTTCATTTGAAGGTCGTCATGAAGTTCATCACACAAACGGAAACACATATGGACAATGGATACAGACATTTAATAAACACTAAACAAAAATGGGGGTGTGATGTGTACCGGCGGAAGTGAAGTCTAGACTGCTGCGGTGAGTGGTGGTCAGTGACGTCGCCTTATCTCATGTCACCTGATGGTCTCATTCCCTTCAGCTCTCTCCCCCTCCAATAACTTAATATCTGTATCGTAACTAAAATTTGATCGGAAGGAAAGTTTGTCGTTCAGAACGTTTTGTTTATCAGATCTCACTGTTTTGTAAATTTCAAACTCTTCTAATGTGTTTCTACAATAACGATTCTGTGAAGAATGTAAAATATCCATATTTCTGTTTAAGTTATACTTGTATCATTATGATTACTATTATGATTACTTGAAATTAAGTGGGGAAAATATAAAGGTATTCAGGAGTTTGTTGTCCTTTTATTTATTTCTTGACACAAATTGGAAATCAAATTGAGCTTAAAAATTATAGTTAAGTTAGGCCTACACAAAATCTTCCATTTTTGAGTTATGCCTATCATTTACAAATTGTTTAAAAACATTGTTTAGCCTACCTGCGAATAACCTAAGAATTTTATTTAAGGGCTCAACAAAATACCATTGCATTACAAATAAAAACTGTTGCTCAAATTCAAGCAAATATTTTCCTAACATACATAATTTGAAGTATTATTGCATCTTCTAAGTAGTGTTAATTTTTTTACTAGTTAGCTTAATATTAATGTTTATATTATAGTCTACTTAGAATATCTGTAATATTCCCGTATTTTTTCCAACTATCAACAGCTTACATATGCCACAACCACAACTCATTTTTATTGAGAGGCGAAGTAAGATACCCGGTTCAGTATTTCTCTAAATCTGAGCCTTATAAAAGTTCTGCTTACCTCCTTACATATTATGTTACCGGTATTCACTTCCTGAGTTATTTAATGTATTATATAGCATCATCTGTTGGGAATATCACCGTACAACACTGTAGCAAACCGACAACACTGTTCCCCCTAAACGCAGCTCAAAGCTCAGATGAAACTTGAAATATTGCTGAAATGCTCTTAAACTGGTGCAGTTTTTATGGAAAGGATCTCTTCTGTGGACTCTTGATTTGTGTCTTTTGCAACTTGAAATTTTATAATTTTGGTTGGTTTATAAGTTTTTACTGCTTTGTCAAACATAATGTTGTCTTATAAGTTATTGTTACCAATCAATTATAAGCTATTACTAGTTGTAATTTTTGGAACCCCTCCAATAAATGATTTTGACCAACGACTAACAATTTCAAGAAAAACGTTTATCCCAAATAAGAAAATGTTACATGTTGTTGTAATTGCTGGATTAGAAAACCCCAGCTTAGCTGCTAGGCACGTCTTCAACAAGCGGGAATTTTGCTCAGGGATGGGATATAGCAGGAAAGGAAAGGGTGGGATGGGACAGGCAGCCAAATTGACCTTTTAGGCCTGCCGCACACTACATCGAACGCGACACACACGACAAGACATTTTGACGGAAGACGTCTTATACGGCTCAATTAGTATGAGTTTAAATGGAGCTGACGCATACTGCATCGAACAAAACACGACACGACGATAAAACGCCTTAGAGCGTTTTTTCTACGTCTGGCAAAGGTTCGGAAAATTTCGTCACGTCAAAACGCTATCAAACAAAATCAGAAAAGTCATTCTACGCAAGCGCTGTGAATCACGTGACATCTCTAAATACCCCCGTAGCAGCAAACCTGCATCCTCAGCGAATTTCCAATGCATATACATGTATTTTAATACCACATAAAGCCACATACAAAGATTCATCAATATGCATTCATAAATAAACTATTTATGACATTTTAATTATCCTCCATAAGAATAACATGGCAGATGAGTATGCAGGTTTCCTAAATCAAGGAACACAAAAAATACGTAACTCAACTAGGTAAAGCCACATATCAAGATTTATAAATTTATGTTTATAATTAACAGAAGTAACATTTTACTTATCCTCCATAAGAATAACATGGGGGCTGAGTACGCAGGTTTGCTGCTACGGGAGCTTTGGGCAAATATCAATAGACCACAACGATATGAAGCAATATACCAAGTTTCGTCAGGATAAGTTGATAAATAAGTGAGATACACAATTTTTCTTAATCTCCAAAAGAATAACATTGGACGACGTACTGTGTTTAGCACTTTCAATATCTCTGTAATCAATTGACTTTGAGAAATGATCAAAACACCAAATTGTTTGTTTTTTAAGCTGAATTTAATGTTGAAATTTAAAATCTGATTTACTAAAATATTGTATGTAAAAAAACTCAAAAAAACCATTTTTGGGGTACAAAACCCCCTCAAAAATACCCCTTAGGATAGAGCGATCTGGCTGGTTTTCGACCTTAAAGTCATAAATGTTGCTTTACGTATTTGTACCAAATTTCATCAAAATCAGAGCATTTTTACGAGAGATCACACCCACGGACATACGGATATACAGTTTTGAACGGAGGTTTTTTTGGCATCTGGGAACCTCAAAACGAAAAGTTATCATGGTCCCGGGCCTAGGACTTACCATGCCGACTAAAGTAATAGCTTCTTCCCTATTGTGGAAATTCGCTAAAAGGGTTTAGAGTTTTCCGATTGTTTTGCCAAACGAACTTGTCCAACTGATTATAGAAAGGAATGTCCCTACCAAATTTGAAGTAAATCGGACAAAAAATGTGACTGCTAGAGTGCAAACACATATTATATATATGAAATTTTGGAACGACCCCCAAAACGTTCAGGGGGTCACGTTAGGTACTTCTAAGTGGTCCTGGGCTTAAGTTTCACCGTGCGGGTCATGGTAATAGTTCACTTACCATAGGAAATTGTTAATAAGGATAAAACTAAAAACATATCTTTTCAGCTAAAGAGAATCTTAAATTCATCAAACCAAAACACAGTCAATGCTGCAAAATTTTTAGGAATTCATTTAGATAGTCAACTGTGCTGGAACTCACATGTAGAATATATTAGTCCTAGACTGTCACGTGTGATATATCTCATGAGGCGTCTCATTAATGTTATCCCAGAAAACTATGTAAAAAGTGCATATTTTGCTTATTTTGAATCGATCCTGAGATATGGTCTTGTTCTCTGGGGAAACTGCACCAGAATTCAGGACATCTTAATACCGCAAAAGAAAGTGATGAGAATTATTGCTAAAGCTCATTTCAGAGAACATTGTAAGCCCATTTTTATTAATTTCCAAATCCAGGCTGTAATAAATTTGTATCTGTTTGACCTCACAATTTACATTCTAAAACATCCCAAGTATTTTTAATTTAATAACAGTAAACATGACCACAATAAACAAAAAAAGGATAAGGCAGACATTCCCTTTTTCTGCTTGGGTTAATCCCAAAACAGTCATGTGGTTTTATCACTAAAGGTATATTAAAGCACCTGATTGACCAGTATACCCTAAATCAGTTTAAAAATAAACTATAGATCTGGTTATTGAACAACCCTTTTTACAGCCTAGAAGAATTTTTCAATATTGGAAAGATTTCATTTTAAGGCAATTCATGACATTTCATGCATTCAGAGTCCCCTATTCTTGTTTCTAATACTGTTTTATATCTTTGAAATGGTAATTAAATAATTTTTCTTTTGCTTCATGTTATTATTAATTAATTTAATCTCATAATATTCATGTATTTCTTTCAAGATAACTTTTATTTAGTAGTGCATTTTGAAATTGCAATATTTTTAATGTAAGTGTTTGTATTATGACGTAGGTTTCACCTGATATATGACATTGTCAATGATTTGTAAAAAAAATTAATATGGCAAATAAAGAATTTGATTTGAATTGATTTGATTCACTAAAAATATAAATAGATATATACACTAACTAGTCGTCAGAAGCGTCGTGTCGGACGGTATTTGAGACGCATCCGACAAAACCGAACAGAAATCGTTGTGACGTGTCGTGTCACGTTCGATGTAGTGTGCGGCCAGCCTTAGAGGGCAAACTCCTGTGCTCCTGTGATCAGGTTCAAACAGGCATACCTGCTCTGCCCTCCAACTGGCCAACTGGGACAGGATATCCCATGTACAACATTCTCAGGTCGCGGACCAAACCCGGACGTTCCGTCCCTAGCCGGTGTAAATGGAAGGGCCAATGGTGAAAGGGAAGCCAAAAGACTTTACCATATGTTATAACAACTTCATTTGCTCTTTATTGTCTTTATGTCTAAATTAGCCATAATGATTATGAACATATAAATATTAAATTCCTTTTACAATCCGAGGTTTCAAATTATTATCATGACCTTTTTGGTCTTTCAAGTTCTGCCTATGTATATTCTAGTAATCAAAACTACATCAAAATATATGTACTGTGGCTGCAAAGCTGGCCCTTTTGATATTTTTCAGTTTCTTTGAGCATTGATATTTTATTTGCAGACTTTTAAACACGGTGTGCTATTAAAGGTCATTCCTACTACTTTAGGTTTTGGTGGTTTGAAGGAAAAATAAAATGTATGAGTCAAAAAGTTATACTACAAAAAAATCGTTAGTTTACAAATTTAATCGTCTCCACCTGTTGTACATACCATGGGGAATCTTTCCCAGCGAGTGCAATTTCTCAATAAGTTCTACATGCTCTCTATTACTATCCTTCAGTAGTTCAGCTAAGAACACCTCTTCATAGAAATGCCTCCTGAATACGGATGCCTCCAGTACGATCTTCATTACTTCCTTGGTTTGTTTAAAATGAGCCACGACCTTTGCCACGTCTGACTTGCGACCCTCCTGAAACATCAAAAAGCTAGTTTAATCTAAAAAATGTCACTGCATTAGAAAGAACGGAAATTTGCTAAACCTCTATGTCATTAAGTAAGCTGTGAGTTTCAGTGAATTTAAATTTTGATTCTAGGACATAAGAAATGTTTTTTAGCCATAATTAGTTCTAAACAAATTAAATGTCTTACAACTGAATAGAATATTAGACTAATTGACTGGTTCAGCCTATTATTAACAGTGATATTAATTAAAGATGTAATAAATAGCATAAAGGTAAAACATTAATTAGACGACTTATTGAAATATTTGAGAAAATCAGGTTTTTATATCCTAGATGAATTTTCTACACATGTCCTTTTTGACTTGACATTGGCTAAAGCATTTTTGTTGTTATATCGCTGATTCATCACAACTGATATATAATAAATCATTACATTTGTTTTGGTAGTTCTGTAAGAGTGCTATTGCTGTATCTGTTACTACTGAAAAAACAGGAACGATTATATTACTGAACATAACAGAAGCTGAAAATAACAAGCCAATCTATTACTGAAAATAATAGAACTTCAAACACAAAAGAGAGATGGAATAAATTGTTGCCGTTAACGTTTATTACTGCTATAAAAAAATAACAAAACATATTAGCAAATTACCAAGTTCGTGAACAAAGGAAGGTGTAACACCTCCCCTCATCCCTTTCACGCTTGAGGGGATGTGGTGGGGGGCTTTCTCACTCTCCCCTAGACGCGCTAAATTTTCCACGCAGGACACCGCAAAAATATTTCAGATGAAGTTATTATTTATTCTGTATGTAACCCAAGTTATTCCATTTATAGGATTTTTTAAACCATGTACTATGAACAAATATTACCACTATTTTTTGTTGGCTAAAACTAATACCTATTTAGTGCAGGATAAACAAAACCAGCTGTATCAGAACAGCTAAAATTCAGTATTCCAATCGGTAGGCCTACATATTATTATTATTTTTATTAGGCCTTGGAGTTATTTAAAATTTTTACTTCGGTTTATTTAGTTTTCTCAATCCAATCCCTTATATCACCTTGCTCTTGCATTTTTTTAAAGCTCTTTATTTATGTGTGAAAATCAATTCTCGTGACCATCCTCATTTGTATTGTATAGTGATATTTATCAGGTCAAGTGGAGTGACCTGTTCAGTAGTGGTGTACTCTCCGAATAGTCCAAGGTAGTCCGTGGATTGCCTGAGGTCCGACAGTCGAGTCTTAGCCAACGCTACGTAATCTGCAATCACCCCATGGCAGTTTGGTGGTGGGGACGGCACCTACAACCAAATGTCAGCACTTATTTATACTATAAGTAATAAAATTCTCATCCATCTGATCGTATTAGGTGTGACAGTTCTGCTTTTTATGATAACAAAGAGCAAAATTTGCATCTTCACTTATCTACTTAGGACTGATTAAGCTAAATAATTTCAGTCTCAAATAACGATTTACATGCAAAGCTAAAGAAGTAAAAAAATCCTTGGTGAAATATTCCTAAAATTGTTGTCTTTACCGTAAATGCAATTAGTATGTCTAGGCAAGTTGTGGGAGGTATCCGTGGGAGATATCCAAGTTTGTAGCTTCTCATGGACTGTCACAACAGTTTTCCATATCACATTGCCAAACTGGCCACTTTCAAACTCACAGCATAGTTTCCCTTACAACCATTTTATAGGAGTTCATCTAAAAAATTGAAACAGAAACTGCCTAATAACGGCAAAGATCTGTGCATGTGAGTAACCATTCAATGTGAAACTTTTTGTTTTTATAAATAGTGAATAACCTTCTTTTATTATTTCTTATAGTAGTACGTCGGGTGCACAAAAAAGAACGGCACTTTGTGATTGAGATATGGCATTTTCTGTGGTCATAGTTGATGCCAAAAGGTATCTTTTCAGATAGGGAGACACTTCAAAATCCATGCAGGACACCAAAACATGAGAGATTGCACAGCAGAGATTTTTGCTGCTATCTATACACTTACCTTATTCACATGAATCTTGAGACAAAGCACCGGCTCGTAAGGCACCAGCTGAGACAGGAACTCGAAGAAGAACGTAAATGCAGAAGACGGCCGCACATGCAGTCCTCCGAGCCAAGCGCTGTACGAACAAAACTTGCCGGGACTCTCAGCACAACACTGTCTCGCGACCAGCAGTGCGGAGGATAGAAGGCAGGCGTTCTTGCTGGAACAAGCCTGCGCTACCCATCCCTCCGTCACACCTGCACATGGTTACAATCTCAACGTGATTACATTCCACTGATGGAAGCGGTTAATACCATCACCCAATTATAACCTATTAATCATCTTATCACACAAAACCACAACTGTATTCAAAGAGTTCACAGTGATGTTGTGCTGATGTGTTTGAAACAGGATTTTTTTCTATTCCCTTTATATCCAGTGATTGATTATATCATAGATGCCATAAAATGCAGTCCACTGATACTTACTGGGTGCCAACCCTTTAATCACAGGCTAGTGAACACAGAGACTCTAAGCTATCCAGGTTGCCACCTAGATTCAGGATTTTACTAGCCTGTTTACCACCAGGCCAGGTTCACTGGTGTTTTGGCCTCCATGTGCCAGGATTGCTGGTGTTTTAGCCTCCATGTGCCAGGATCACTAGTTTTTTTAGCCTACATTTGCCAGGATCACTAGTGTTTAGCCTCTATGTGCTAGGATCACTAATGTACTAGCCTCCATGTGCCAGGATTGCTGGTGTTTTAGCCTACATGTGCCAGGACCACTAGTGTATTATCCTCCATGTGCTAGGATTGCTGGTGTTTTAGCCTACATGTGCCAGGACCACTAGTGTATTAGCCTCTATGTGCTAGGATTGCTGGTGTTTTAGCCTACATGTGCCATGACCACTAGTGTATTAGCCTCCATGTGCTAGGATTGCTGGTGTTTTAGCCTACATGTGCCAGGACCACTAGTGTATTAGCCTCCATGTGCTAGGATTGCTGGTGTTTTAGCCTACATGTGCCAGGACCACTAGTGTATTAGCCTCCATGTGCTAGGATTGCTGGTGTTTTAGCCTACATGTGCCAGGACCACTAGTGTATTAGCCTCCATGTGCTAGAATTGCTGGTGTTTTAGCCTACATGTGCCAGGACCACTAGTGTATTAGCCTCCATGTGCCAGGATTGCTGGTGTTTTAGCCTACATGTGCCAGGACCACTAGTGTATTAGCCTCCATGTGCTAGGATTGCTGGTGTTTTAGCCTACATGTGCCAGGACCACTAATGTTTTAGCCCCATATCCCAGGATCACTAGTGTACTTTAGTTTGCCACCAACTACATGGATCACTAGTGAGTTCTGGGCAACACATTCTTTCACATATAAGTTGCATGACTGATCACATCCTATTAGTTGTATTAGACTGTGATCCCCTTCCTGATTAACCAGTTACATTATTGCATTTGATCAATATGGATCAAACTGTTAACAATACCAAACTATAATTACCTCTAAGATGTTCAAGTCCTCGTTTGGACGACTGGACAAACGCAGATACAGCCATTAGAAACCAACACCAGTTGAACTGTCCTTGAAGTGAAGTGACGCAGAATGTTAGTTCGTTAATTACATCTTCAGCTGGCAGTTTTGACAGCACCTGGAATGCCAAATTGCTTCTTGTAATTTGTAAAATGAAATCATGAGGGAATGTTTGTTTAATATTGTTTCTCTGATGATGAGTGCTTCCTAAAGCATCTAGTAGTGGGAATAGGCTTCCCACTACAGTTAGGTCCCTCCCGCCAAGGAAATTTTCAACAATGGTAAGCAATTGGCTTAAACAAGGATTTTATACACTTTAAGAGTATTTAAAATGTAATATGAATGACTTTAACTAGAGTAAGGAATGCTTGTAATATATGTTTTTTTTTTTATTGTATTATATAAGTTGTTTATTGTATTATATAAGTTGTTTATGCTCTTTTGCTATTGTTAGGTTTATTGATTTTAAATGTACTCTGACGATGCCTATTGTAAAGATGTTTTATTTAATGGCAAATAAAATTCTTGATTCTTGATTCTTGATAGTAGGCTATTTGTATATCCTTTTGTTGAAGTGTTCATGTTTATTTATTTAGCAGATATAAAAAAGGTTTGGTCTGATCTAAGAAAATACTAAGTTAACCTAAGATAAACCTACATTGACCCTTTGAGGGCCAAGGGCCTGTAGATCAGTTTTTGCAACTGCAGCCCAAAAAATTGTGAATTAATGTATATGCCATCATACCATTGTGAGCATTGTCTGTGTTCTGTTTCTGACATGTGCTGTAACCTGGTGGAAAAAATGGAACTCACTTAACACAACCCGGTCTGAACTAGCTACTGGTATAATCAGTGGCTGAGCGGTCTCGAACGTTAACCTTCCCAGCCGAGGGTAGCTCTTAGAACGAGGGTTCAAAACCCGTCTGTCGGTTTTTTTTTAATTCATGGAGAGTTCACATGTCTGTGTGACAGCTAAAAGAGAGAGTAGACCTTGTGCAAATTACAAGAAGCACAAGTCAAATTTTGATTTATCTTAGGGACTACTGTGTGTGTCCGCCGGAACAAAGATTTTTTTAACCTTAATTGTTCTGGCGTTCAAAATAATTTAAGAGACAAAACAGATTCAACCACTCCAATCATAAGCTTGACGATCAAAGGGATAGATACAATTAATTACCGGAATAAATGTAAAATAAACTTGTTTAATTTGAGAGCTAAACCATTCAAAATTTAATTAAAAACTTTGTAAATTCAAAGTAATTGGTTGAAGACAGCTTATTCCCCAAAACTCAAAAAAAACAATTGATGATGACCAAATATTATTTCAAGGAAGTTCACTGAACAAAAATTACATAAAGTAAAAACCAAACACAAGGTCAATTTCAATTGCACCTGAAAATGGTTTTCAAGCTTGATTTCTAACCTCACTGAACGTTTGTGAAACAAGCAGAGGTGCCGCAGCTGTGGTGTATTTCTCAGCCTGGTGTTGAATCGCCTCCTGCTCAGACACAGCTTCTGGCTCCACTAGGACCATTGTCCGAAGCAGTGACAGACAGAACGCTCGGAGCCTGGACGGCACAACCTCTGCACTGTTCACAAGACGAGGGAGGAATGAGATCGGTTCTTCTATTGATAGTGGGTCTTGCAGCAGTCTGTCAACAAACTGGAAAATTATTTGTTGGAGTAAATTTAAATTCTACTTTCTTTCCATTGAAAGAATGCACGTCTTACTTAAAAGTAAGTGTTAATGAACATAATGGTAGCTTAAAATTAAAGAACCTTGGGGTAAAATTGCTTTTAACTTAAAACATTAATTTTCCATGCTCAATCTTGTGTTGGCAAGTTTTGTTGAAAAGCTTTCACTGTGGGTGATTCATTATAACTGTCACAAATGGGTGTAGTCATTAAAAACAAAATATTCATATGACTTTTAGTAGAGGGAGAGAGCTCTAATACACAAAGAGCATCCTCACCCCAAAGACCTATCCAATTTTTTGGTTTTTACAGTTTATGGTCGGTTTTGAACCACTGGGACGCGGCATTATACAGCTCACAGCTAATCGCCAATTTTTTATTGGCAGGATTGAAACTGGGATCTCACGGACGGTCATTTAGATACTATTACCACCTACAGATAGCACCCTGTTACTATAATTTATCATTAATATCTAAGCTAAAGACTATGATAACTTTCTCTATGGAGCCTCACGTTATAATGCCTCAAGGTACCACGAGTTCACTATTTGTGTGGATGTAACCAGGCTGGATGCCTGTAGCTTTTTTGAGTTAAACTTGTTCACTTGTTTAACAATATGACATCTCATTAAAAGTGATAGTTCTTACAATAATCATTCGTTTTCATCATAGCCTATCTTACCTGGATAAAATATTTCCCCATAAATTTAATATTTTGTTGTGATACTCGAGCTTATTAATAAACCAGTATTATTAGTTTGCATTATGTCCACCTTTTCCACAACCAGTTTCAAAAGCTGGTGTCCGGGCTTGCAGATGTCTCTCGGAGTGTGACCCCCTAGGTTGACCAACACGCAGAGCAGGGTTGCCACACACTCAGAATACTCCTCTCTTACAGTGTCGTCCTGACACCAGATCAGAGTCTCAAAATCCTCACTCAACTGAACGACCGAGTCAGCGTTGCTGGAAAAAGGTGAATTGTTAGATAAATAAAACACTTTTATTTGGAGAGTTTTTAATGAACATACACATGGTTTTCAAAACAACTCAATTCACATAAAACTGTTTTCACAAAGCTATTTACAACAAAAATAATCTAATAATATTCTACAATTTTACATGACTTAAAACTAACAAAATTGACCTGACTAAAAACCAAATCTTTTAAATCTGTCTGTTTAAATCACTTAATAACGCATTGTGCAATCTTTTTTTAAAGTCTTTTGATTGACCAATTCATAGCTGATACTGGACAACAGAGAGTTAAGGGGCTTTGGGCCAAAACAAGAAAATCCCTTAAGAGCGGACTCACAGCGCACACGAGGCATCTCGGGCATGTTGTCCTGCCTAGTACACTGGGAACCCATTGGGAACAAGTCAGACTGTTTCTTGCTATGTAATTGTTTACAAAAATGCATTAACAGTCAAATAATATACAGCATAACCAATTTATGTTGTTGGTAAAAATTAGTAGGCAAGCATGAAGAGTTATCATACTAGCACTGTTAAAGTCGCGTTTACAATTTGTAACAGGATGCAAAAATCTAATTTGAAGTTATAGGGCCCAGAAATGGAAAATTTAGGTATCCCAGCTGAAAGGAGAATGTAAAAATACACAGCGAAAAAACTACCAATAGAATGTTAATTAACTAATAAGAGTCCGGTATGTTCCCTACTCCTATACCTACTACACTTGACTGAAACTCTATACCTAATCTACTATAATGCACAACATTATCCTATAACTGCAGATAAATAGAACCAAGTGTATCAGCTCCAGCAGAAAGGCAAAGGTGTATGTCTTTTCAGTGATGTCCAAGAATAAATAAAGAACTTCATATCCTACAGGGATTAAAATTGGCTGAGTACACAGATATTATTAAGATGGTTGGGTATGTGGCTCCTGCAAGAGGAGTAAAAGGCAGGTCCAAGGATGGCAACCGGTGTAGACATTGTCCTACAACTGAGCATTATACAGTTGAAACTTTGCCACATGTCCTTGGACTTTGTCCTCATGGCAGTCTATTAAGAATCTCCCGCCTTAGCCGCCTCAGAACACTGATATCTGACGAATTTTGAGCCAAATCTTATGAAGCCTATGAAGAAATCACTGCCATCGCAAATAGTGAGACTACAATTAGGTGAGACATTATTGCAATAAATGAAAAGTGTGCAAAGGCTTTATAAATGATCTGACGGTAAGGTTTCAGTTAAATAATAACCAACCAAAAAGATTAAACCTAGGAAAGGTTTACTCCTCAGTACTACAAAGAAAAATGGCTCAAGAGGAACAATAACAACATTTTTCGAAGATTTTTGGACAAAATTTAATTTTGATAAGAAAAATTATACCTAATTTCACTTTTGACAACGAAAAATTCTGTTAAAATAAAAAAAAATCATTTATATAATAAGTAATGTAAAATTGTATAGTATTCTTTGTATGAGCAACTAGCAATGAGTAAGACGATGTAATTTATTAAAATTTTTATTATAAATAAATTTTCATTCTCTTAAAATGATATCCAGCTTTAACAAAATTTGGCACAGAAGTTCCTTCCAGTAACTTACCATGACTATTTTTTAAATTTTTTAATATGGAAATTTGATCCTCTAATGTCAGCATACTGCGTTCACACTCGATGACTTGGTAAATGATGAAAAAGTCAAGTAACTACCACAGGTGGTACTAGGTCTATAACAGTTTAAATTTACCCATTTCCTTTTCATAAAACAACATGCATGATATTCTACTTTTTTTATGTTATCGCATATTATATAATTTTATTTCTTTGAAGTGTCTGCTATTCTTAGAGCAATTGTATAATATACTTTCAAAAATCCGGACTAATGTGGCGACGACCAGCCTGGATTTGGAAAAATTTTAACTGAGACTCTCCTGCCTCCTCCCCCACCCCCCCGGCAACAACTTCCACTGCTTCGAAAATCATTAATGAGTAGGCTATACTCAAACACATAGCACCCAATGAAGCAAACTAGATGACATGTGTGTAATGTGAGCTAGTCATGTGAAAACTGAGGTGCTAAAACGTAATTTTTTTAAATTTTTATTTGCAACAAAAACATTTAAGATCATCGCCCCAGGCTACCCGGAGTCCGGACTAGGCCGATCCAGATTTCTGAGAGTCTTTTGTACCATCTATACTGGAGATATAGTGTCGTTTTACGTACGATCTCCTGCATGTAAAAGTATTGGCAAATGACACTGTCCATTGACAAAAATAAAACTGTAAGTCATAAGTTTACTTATGACCATCATAACAGGAACCTTTAAGTTGAAATTAAATCTTCTATATAGGTTTGATATCTCAAGTAGTGGGGCAAAGCTCTAGGAGAAAATGGTAGTTTGACACACTCCATAGCTCAACATTAAAACATATGCAGTTTTCTTGTTTAAACCAGTTAAACGCAGCGAAAGTGTTAAATACTTTATCGCTTTACCTATCTTTAAAATAACAATTATAAAATTTGGCTGGATAAAACAGTAAAAAATAAATGTCCTTAGGTTTTATAAACATTTAAAAAGATAAAATCACATAATTAATTTTACATGTTTACTCTTCCAGGTGATGTAATTTTTAGGAAGTTGCTAAATGGTAATGTACTTACAAATATATGTATGACGTAAACTGAATGAGATTGTGAGATTGCAACTGCCACATACACTCCAACGACAGAAGACTCCCCTTAAAAAATATTTAATTATTAGAACATTTTTAATGGTGGTACACAACTGTAATGTAGGATAGGATACAACTATGTAATGGGCAAAAAAACAGTTGGCAATTTTAATACTAGGCGAAGTTAAATAACTCTCAACACAGAAAATAAACTAAGCATAGGTAGTATAACTGAATTATTTTGACAGTGAGACATGAGGCGTAAACATTTTGCTCATGTATGGCAGGAGGACGAAAAGTCCCCTTCATATCCATATCTTTTTGACGCAGGAAATTAAGAGAGAGATAATGGGAAGTAGTCCCTATTCCACTGTTCATATAAATCCTTTGGTTAGAAAAAACTTAGTAATGGGATAACATAATATGTTATTTTTCTATAACAGTAATAACTTTTATCGAAACTTAAGTTATTCAACACCTTTCTTTTTTAACAAATTTAAATGGTTGAGATTTGATCAATTATTTGTTGATAATACTTTTAAAGTAACAAATATGGAAAAATGCCTCTACTGATATTAAATCAAACAGAATGATGTATTAATGAACAGCTGTAACAAAACAATAGGCCATAGGCCTAATACAAAATAAAAATAAATATCTAGCCAATGGCAAGTATGCAAGGGCTGTGATTAGTCAACTTTCCCTCCAAGTAATGCTGGAGGGAGGGAACCGCCCCCTCGTCTCTATGTCCATTTCTTTCTCATAGTATCTCTAAAAAAGAGACCTCCAAAAAAGAGATGAAGAAAATTCATGATTAGGGATTAATTTGAAAGATACATTACCATCTAGACATACCTGCAAACTGAACCAATTGTTAATGACACAGGGATTGCAATCACAATCCTTCAGAAGTGTAAAGATTTCTTTCAGATTTTCCATATCTCTATTAGAATAAGGTGATTTATTCTTCAAGCAGAGTTCGGAGAGTTTATGCAAACACTCTTCAGATGATGGATACATATTATGGCAGCTTCAACCTAACTGAAGGACACTTTTGAGACTTGGATATTTAAAGCTATAGAGTTAAAAATAGGCCTAAGTTATTAGGGGGTAGTATGCAATTCACTTAATTACCTCTGATAAAGATTATTTAAAAAAAAAACATAGATGCTGACCTAATGAGTGGGTGTCCGTTTAACACTTTTGGTTGGTTAATATCATAATGGTACCTTGGTTTAAAAATTCATAATGTTGCACAGTAATACAGTATTAGGCTAATGATTTTTTTAACATGATTTATTTGCTTCCCTTACGGGAACACCAAATAAAAGGTAACGAATAAAATTGTACCCTTAATCACTAAATTTTACTATAAATAACAAACTTATATCTAAATACACAGTACACCTAACCAAAAACAATAATATGACTATGATCTTCATAAAAATTAAGTTTAACTTTCCCGCCAAAATGTGTTTTACTCTAGTTACCAAAGAGTACCAAACGGATCGGCAAACACTAAAGAAATGTAAATCGTTGCCTACTTTATCTGTTGCTGTACGTTGATTGGGATTGAGCTCTTTGAACGTTCATTGAGTTGCATTATTGTAGAGCAGGTGACGAGGTGACACGTTAGTTAGAACTAATCTAATAAATTAGCTCGTTGGTTAGGTGGTACAATAAGAACCAAACAAAATATTTCCTTTAAGTTCCTAAGTTCCTGTTCTTAATAACCTATGCTTAAAATACCGTCCGTAATCATATTTGAAATGTTTCAAACTACGGAACTACACCGTACGCTAAGAATAATGAGTTGTTTTACGGGTGATAATAATAAGTTTGATGGGTGAGGGTGAGATGCTTTTTGTGTAGCCTTTTTACTGAATACGACCACCCGATTCGAATTAATTAATAAACCCAATGACCGACCAACGAAAGCTGATACTTTGACTAAACTTCTCCTAAAGTCAAATCCCTTTGAGGGATTGTATTTGTACCTACCTTACACTTGTACCTATAGTCGTCCCACAGATCCACTTCAGAGGGCATAGGACAACAGGGACTACAGCGGATTACAGCGAATGTAAGATGGATAAATACCCCCGTAGCAGCAAACCTGTGTACTCAGCGAATTTCCAATGCATATATATGTATCTTAATACCACATAAAGCCACATACCAAGTTTCATCAATATACATTCATAAATAAACGACATTTTAATTATTCTCCATATGAATAACATGGCGGCTGAGTATGCAGGTTTGCTGAAGCAAGGAACACAAAAATGGGGTTTTATACAAATATCAATATAACTCATGTAGGCAAAGCCACATACCAAATTTCATTAATTTATTTTCATAATTAAGGGAAATAACACGTTACTTATCCTCCATAAGAATAACATGGAGCTGAGTACGCAGGTTTGCTGCTACGGGAGCCCTTGGAAAAAAATTATTTTTTTGAGCAAATATCAATGGTCCACAACCAGATGAAGCCGTATACCAAGTTTTCGTCAGTATACGTTCATAAATAAGCAAGATATAAAATTTTTCTTTTCTTCCATAAGAATAACATTAGACAACGTACTGTGTTTAGCACTTTCAATATCTCGGTAACCAACTGACGTAGAGAAATGATCAAAATACCAAATTGTGTGTTTTTTTAGGTTGAATCTAATGGGAAAAACTAAAATTTGACTATTTCCAAAATTATTTGTAAAAAATTCGAAAAACCCATTTTTGGGGTACAAAACCCCCCCAAAATACCCATTCGGATAAAGCGATCTGTCTGGTTTTCGAACTTAAAGTCATAAACGTTGCTTTACACGTTCATACCAAATTTCATCAAAATCGGATAATATTTACGAGAGTTATCGTGCTCACGGACACATATATATATATAGGGTAATTTACAAAAAGTTTAGGGTAATTTCATGACACGTTAAGGGTAAAATTTCATCTACCTGGTGGTAACACTGGTTGAGTCGCTTCGCTTATCTGCTGATCATAGCGTGGTGAGAGGTTTGGCAATTTTAGTTTTCTCGTTTTGTGTATAAATTTGTGGTTACGGTTGGAAAACTTGCATCATATCAAATTTGGCTAGTTGTATATTGTCCCAGTTATAACTAACAATTATGTCGAGTCGAGAAGGAGGCAAGAAAAAGCCGCTGAAAGCACCAAGGAAAGAATCAAAAGAAATGGATGAAGAGGATATGAAATTAAAGCAGAAACAGAAGGAAACTCAAAAGGCGTTGGCTGAAGCTAAAGTAAAGGCAGCACAGAAAGGACCTTTAGTTGGTGGAGGAATAAAAAAATCAGGGAAGAAGTGACTTTTGCATTTTTATTGGATACATACGAACTTTTCAGTAATTTGTCAACTTAATGATGAAAAGAGACAATGTTCTTTAATGTGTCATTGATAATGTTTTTGTAAATTAAAATTAAATATAAACCTTGTTCTAACTTACTAATTTCAGTTTTGAGTTATTAGCCCCAAACATTATGTCTGGTGACTTAATACCCGGGTTTGGTTGTGATGGAGCAAATGATATTAGTCCTGAGGACCTACAAAGGAAACTTTACTACCTAAATGAACAACTTCAGATTATGGCTAAGGATTTACCTCTGTAAGTAGCTTAGGCCTAGATTTTGAAGACCCAAGTTACAAACCCATACTGGTGTTTGAAACAAGTAGCCTATAGTCTAATGTTTAATCAACTGTTCTAAATACCCTGCCAAATCTTGTGTTGTATATTTCAATTTTTTGTTTAAAGTCCAAGCCCAAGGCCCTAGTTTTATAGGCTAAACTTAAGACCTATTTATTTGTAAGTGGGCCTGGGACTGAATAAAGTATTTATTTACTTTTAACGATAATTTTGTAATGAGGCCTACCCAATTACATTTTATAAAGCCTAGGTGGTAAGGAGTAAATTTAATCGTGTCAATAAGTTAGACCTACAAACAAGTTCAATTAAACTATTTCTGATCAAGACTTAAGCCTGTTAGCCTAACTTATGGAATTCGGGTTGTGTAGTTTAAGGGCGCTTAGCCATTTTCTTTTAGGCTTATTGAGGTCTGCTCGGAATCAATCCTGAGAAAATCCTTTAAGGTTTAAAAACTAGGTTCAGCTGCCATTGTTATTATAGGCTCTCAAAATATCTGTTAGTGGCTTGTAGAGGCTATAGCCAGGGCCTAAAATAACTTATGAGCCTGTGTACATGTTCAGTCATTTGACCCTGTGAAGCAGCCGGCTTTTAGCTGTTGATTCCATTTAAGAGCATTTTTTTAAAGTCTGACCTGTCAGTATTTTCCATTTTTATTGATACTAAATTCTCAGAATGTTTAATTTGTGTTATTCTTATCTGCATTACAATATAAAGACAGCTTTAAAAATATCATCACACTGTTCGAAATAAAATAACACAACTTAGGGTTTACTAAAACTTGGAATTCCATATTACGCTATTCTAAGGCGAAAGAGTACCTCTCCGACACTTCTAAACTGATTTAGACGATTGAGACAAAATTTCCTCAATCGGTACTGGGTACGTGAGTAAGTAATGCAGAGTGGTTTTCAATTTTCAACACTGATATCCTTAAGTTCGCCTTCTAGGTTGTACAATAGCTTCAGAAACATTCACAGACACTAATTTACAATTTTTCCTTACGCGGTAAGTAATTATACCTATCACGATTAAGTTATAAGTTTTACTTTACTTTGTCATTTATTATCCAGAAGTAACAACAGGGCCGTACTCGGGGGGACAACTGCCCCAGGCCCCGGGCCCATTGGGGGGGGGGGGGTGGCTGGGCTGGTATCTAAGAAAAGGTTACCAACTTGGATCTGGATGGCAACAAGGGCCCACACCACCAAGAGGCCCATACCCCAGGGGCCCGTGAAAGCTGAGTACGGCCCTGAGTAACAAATTATGCTACCATTTATATCAACTATGTCAACAAAGATTTTGGTTCCTTAAGTTATCAATTGGAAAATAGGTATCAATTTGGGGAATTCAAATATAATAAACAATGCATAGCTTATAAATTGTGAGACTCGGCACATTGGCACTATAGTTATTCATTCAATATTTTATCAAATCCGCCAGCCAGGAATTCTCCTACACTAATTTACGGCTTTATCTTTCAATGCCCTCAGTCCTCAGGAGTTTTCAAAATATCATGTAGTTGGATTCTAACTTAGCCGTTGAGGGAGACTATCAAATAATTGCTATCAGTGTACCTGTAAAAGATAGTGCTGAGAAAAGAAGTTGAATGTTTCAGAATTTTGTGGGATAACTTACTAACAGAACAGAACCTAAATGATTTCGGTTCTTGGTACCCTGAAAGGGTAGTGTGTAGTATAGAAATGAATACCTGTAGGTACCGGTAACTTAGTTGGTAGAAAGTAGGGACTTTAGCAGGAAAACAGTTTTAGCAAGAATACCTGTACTCTGTACAAGAATCCTAACGATACCGTAACTTCTTTAAGTACCGGTAACTTAATGTTATTTCTAAGTTAAGAAATTTATCTTTAATCTAGATACCGTGGTAAAAAGATAAAAGTGGGCTGTAAAAGAATAAACAAAAGACAAGGTATGAAAAAAGAGAATGAATAAACTTAGGCTTTCTTTATTCAGGCTACTGCTATGGAATATTGAGGCTAGCATTATTCTTTTTAGAAACTTTAGAGTTTACAATTTTTAAGTAACTTTTATGATGGGCTACTGCTACTCGATACATTTCTGGTCTTTGTAATCAGTGTAAGCTTCTCCTTACTGTTTTTGCCATTTAGGGCTGCACATAATAATAGGCTAATTGTTACTATCCATTGACAAAATGTAAGGCAGATAATCTATTGGACTTTACAAAAAGTATGCCTACTATATTTATAGGAGTATTTTATAATAATACGGCTAGAACTTCTGGCGATGCATTCACTTACCACACTTTCATTCTTGAAATTATTCCATTCAAATTCAACCCATTGTCTAAATATAAATTTTTAATAGGTTGGCTATTTTAGATCCTGGTAACTTAAGTATCACCTTGAAATTTGTATTTTTTTAGGCCCTATTAGAATTTAAACAACACAACATAACATTTATTTAAAAATGTCTACTGGTAAATGCTATTCATTGTTGTCCCTAGCTTCGACTTGTTATTTTTCTAGTAGGCATTGCACACTGTAGAGCTTTGTACTTTGGGTCTTAACCATATTCTCTGTTTTTGTAATCACCATGACGATGTTGCCATTTCAGTAGTTTTCTTCCTCTTTCATACAGTAGGCTAGTAGGTTTTTTATATACATAGTAGGCTATGGAGAAGGTACTGTTTTCATAAACATTTTCAAGTTTAAGTTATTGGTAGAAATCTGCGTACTCACCTTTTACACCCTCTGTACCCAGAATTAAAACAGTAAAACATGTGAGACTTCCATGGTTAGATATATTGTAGGTTATTGCAACCCATGCAAAAACTAAATACCCCTGTCGCAGCAAACCTGCGTACTCAGCGAATTTCCAATGCAAAATATATGTCTTAATACCATATAAAGCCGCATACCAAGTTTCATAAAAATATATTCATATATAAGCGATATATACAATTTTAATTATTCTCTATAAGAATAGCATTGGTGATGAGTACATAGGTTTGCTGAAACAAGGAACACAAACAATTGTTTTTTGTGCAAATATAGATATAATTTAACTAGATGAAGCCACATACCAAGTTTAATCAATATTCAATCATAAGTAAGCACTATAAAACATTTTAATTATTCTCCATAAGAATAACATGGGAGATGAGTAAGCAGGTTTGCTGCAACAAGAAACTAAAAAAATTGGGTTTTTATGCAAATATCAATATAACTCAACAAGATGAAGCCACATACCAAGTTTTATTAATTTATGTTCATAATTAAGGGAGTCATTACATTTTACTTATTCTCCATAAGAATAACATGGGGGCTGAGTACGCAGGTTCGCTGCTACGGGGACAATCAACAAAAAATCAATTGTTGTGCAAATATCAATATACCAGTACTACATGACCCCACGTGCCAAGTTTCATCAATATACAGTCATTAATAATGGAGATATCAAATTTTATTTATTCTCCATAAGGATAACATTGGACAACGTACTGTGTTTAGCACTTTGAATATCTCTGCAACGGTTGGACGTAGAATCACAATTTAAACACCAAAATGATTGTTTTGTGGACCTGAGTTGATTGGTAAAAGCAAATGTGAAGTTTACATTAAAATTAACTTAGGAAAAGCCAAAAACCTTTTTCCCATAAGATTAACATAGGAGATTTTATGAGCAGGTTTTTTTGGATTTTCTCCGCAACCACTTAACCTAGCTTAATAATTCAAGATACCATATTATTTGTTTCTTTAAGCTCTATAACATGGTCTAAATCAAAATTAAGTGTTTCAAAAATTTTAGGGTAAAAAATGGAAAAAACTGATTTTTGGAAAATTTAAAATCCCCATAAACCCCTCTTCCCATGGCCCGATTTTTCTGGTTTTCGAACTTAAAGTCATGAATGTCATTTTACACATTTGAGCCAAAATTCATCGAAATCGGACGTTTTTTACTCAAGTTATCGCATTCACGGACACATATATAGATATATATATTAGCTACAATTCAATAAGGAACTGAAAAATTCAATACATTACACTATATTTCGCATTTCGCTTCTTCAGGTGTATAAAATAAAATAAAAGTATAATAAGTATAAATAAAAAATAAAAACTATAACATCTAACAAAAATATATATAAATTTGAACGAATAGTGTTTTAGTCATCTGGGGACCTAAAAAAAAAATTTGTCATGGTCTCTGGCTTAAATCTTACCATGAGACCTACGGTAATAGCTTCTTCCCTATAGGGGAAATTCGCTAAAAGGGGCATTAATGTGAAAACCACAAACCTATTTAAATAAATAACATCAATTCATAAAATATTATTAAGATACACATATTATAGGCCTATATATCTATATGTGAACAGGCTAAGGCAATTTTTATGGTAGGTTACCAATTTTTTTGGATATGCGGCATCGAAGAATTAGATTCTTGGCAAACTTATTCAGTACTATTAGACATTAAAAATATATCTGGCGGGAGGGGGAGAGAGAGATGAGTGCAACAGAACCTACTAGATATTAAACTTTTTCCCCCAAATTTTTGTATTAAACTTTTTTCCCCAAATATTCGTCAAATATTATTTGGTAGAATTTTGACAATTGGGTGGTCTCTAGTTTTGATATAAACCTTAAAAAAACTTCCACCATTTTTTTTTTAGTTTTGAATTGGTTTTCCGTTCGTTAAAAAATTTTCTTTAAAAGCTATTTTTGAAAATGTAGAAGCTTGACAAGTCGTGGACAAGAGAATGTGTGAGCAGATATAAAATGATTGCTATAGTTTTACGCAACAGATGTTAACAATGCGATAACGAATATTCAGTTTAGTGAAATTGTATTCCAGCAAGTACCAGCAGCGGATTCCCAACGAGCTGTTGTGTGGTCTGGCCGAGTCGCTACTGGACAACACTGTGTTCGGGATCGTGGACAACCTTATGGACATCCAACACGTGACGGAGAAACAGCTGTTCCAGCAGAGGCTGCAGTTCATGAACAAGCACACCCGTGAGTTGCAAAGTGCCGCGGCTTGTTTGTGGGTCTGCAGAGAAATGTAGCCAGGTCTGCTCGTTTCTGTAAGAGTACAGTAGACATCATGGTTAAACAGACAGTCTCCCAGGTAGCCCCCTCCGTCCTAATCCTCTGTTTTCAAAATGACCCCAATGTAGCGTACTCTGAGCGCAGTCAACCGGTTAGGCGGCGGAAGACACCCTCACTGCTCAGAGATTCCTAGAATTTTACCCTCTGCCTAAAGAAGCTAATAATGAACAATTCATTAACCCATTGGCTCACAACCCCGAGTATACTCGTGGCCGCCGAAAGTAGCCCGGACGTGCAACCCCGAGTATACTCGGGATAGCACTTTTTATTAAAAAAAAAAAAAAAAATATATATATATATATATTTAACATTTTTTCTTTTTTGTTTATTTGTTGTTTTAACTTGTTTTCATTCTTTGTTTGAATGTATTTTTTATGCATATGCCCATCCTTGGGGAAACTTAGTCAAATTTAGGAAAAATATGATTTTGGAAAATATGTTATATCTAGGTCAAATATAAATGTATCACTAACATTTTTTATTTTCACGCAAAAAAATAAATAACCCACAAGTACATAATAGTTGTTGGGCAGAAACATTTTTTGTTTGTTATTTACATGTAACTCCTTTTAAAATTTATGTTTTTTATAAACTATATATATGTGGCGGACAAGCAAGCTTATCTGCTGGCCAAACAGTATAAACCCACTTGCCACCACGAGGACGTAGCTCAATAAATTAAAGAGACATGTAATGTAATAATATAACTTTTATTAAACAAAGAATAAAACTCTACATTTTACAAATGGTGATTAAACGGTAAAATATCAATGTGATGACAATGAAAATACTTTAATATATTAACAACTAATTATCTAGATTCAAGGGCGAGTAGCCTGGAAAGTATAAATATTAATTTAGAAAAAGACTAGTGACTATAAAACTTACTTGGATCCGAGACCTAACAGGCCCTGGACCCTGAGGCCCCCAGCCCCAACACTACACCCTAATACTCCATCTCACAGACCGACTGACTGACCCCCAAAACTACCCAACTGACCTACTTAAGCCAGAGCCTTCAGCAGATCAGCAAAACAAGCTATTGTTTGATAACAATTCCAGCCTACTCACACAACATACCTAATACTTCCTCCTTACACAATCTTGACTTCCCTCTTGCATATTTAACTACAGAAATATTATAATAAACTAACTAACTCACTTCCCCCTCCATTACATATATATATATATATATATATATATATATATATATATATATATGATATATATATATAATATTTACCATACATAAATGCTGTCAAAAGTATCTTATTCTTGTAGATAATCTATTTCTCTAAAGATTAGTGCAAAAATTAAGTAAATTGAGCAATAATTGTTGCTATAGTGACAGTTTTAGTAAAGTCTACATTTATGTAATTTTTCTTAGGAAACTGAACGGTTAGTCAGGTGGCAAATTTCAGGTAAGCCAATGGGTTAACTTACGTCAAAATACTTCCATCTTTAGGTTGAATTCAATTAAAAAAGTTCACACTGTCTGTCGTCAAAAGTTTAAATATACACAAAACACACACTACAGTACGAACGAAAAAACGTGTAAAACAAAGTGCACTGACGCGTACCGGCCGAAAGGTGATCGTCAACTGAGGCAGGAAGGAGAGTAGATAACACGACAGCATACCTTGAGTTGAACTTGGAACTCCTTATCATGTGTCCCTATTCTTGTCTTTAATAATTCTATTCTATTATAAAGAACATTACACCCCTATTTTAGTTTCTCATTCAGAATATTTTCAGATCTGTTTTATTAACTATTGTAAATCTCAAGTTCTTCCAGGGTGTTTAAGAGGGGCGATTTTTTACATTTATGTAGAACTTCCAAATTTGACTTTAGATCAGAAATGCTATGTTTATTAGTTACTAAGTGCTCGCTAAATTTAGATTTCTGGGGGGCAGAGCTTGGTTTAGGTATGTGTTCATTAAATTTTGTTTAAAAGATCACCCTGTTTGACCAATATAAAATTTAGGACAGTCAGAACATTTCAATTTATACTCCCCAGTTTCGTGACAACATTCCTGATTGCTGTTTGAAGGTTTTAATTTTTATTCCAATTTATTGGATGTTTTATAAGCCAGTGTTAGATTATACTTTTTCAATTAATTTTTTTTAGGGTGTAATGTAAGTTTTGTCCATATTCTACGGAGATAAAACGTTGTCGTCGTCGTTGTTGATCAGGAGTAGGAAGGGGATTTGCTTTATGTGTTTGTTTACTTACAATTTTATCTACAATATTACTATCGTAGCCATTATTTACAGCAATGTGTCTGATGACATTAAGTTCCGTTTTATAATCTTCCTCATCCATAGGTATTGTCAACAATCTATGAACCATACTATTATACGCTGCTATTTTGTCTGCCATGGGATGATAGGATGTGGTATGTATAGTGTGATCGGTGGCTGTGGGTTTTCTGTAAATGGAATTCTTGAGTTTACCATTTAGCTTTCTCAAATGGAGGTCAAAAAAGTTTATTGAATCACCCTGTTCTATTTCCAATGTGAATTGAAATTTTGCTGTTATGCTGTTAAGGTATTGTTTTAACGTCTCTATTGTCTATTGCTCCCTTTGTAAATTACAAATGTGTCATCCACATATCGACTGTAAAAATAAATTCTGTTGGCATGCTTGTTGGAGGGGGAAACATATGTTCATTCTCAAATATATTGAGGTAGACTTCAGATAGGATGCTTGATAACAGCGATCCCATCACTAACCTTTAATTTTCTATATAAAATGTACTATTGAATGTGAAATAATTCTGTTACAAAACAGCTCTTAGTAAAATAATTAGATTGTCTACCGCTTCTTTGCTGAGATTTGAATTTTCAGTTAAGTTATCTTGAAGTATAGAAAGAGTTTCATTAATGGGACTGTTTGTATACAGGTTGACTATGTCAAACGAGGCTAATTTGTTATGATTTGGTACATCTAAATTTTGGGTCAGGTTTACAAATTCCATATCGTTTTTCAGACTATGATTGTTTTAAAACGTTGTCCCTTATGATTCTGTCCAACTTTTTAGCTAATTTATATTATGGGGCTGTGTTGAAATTTACTAAGGCCTAATAGGCATGCTTTCTTTGTGGACTTTTGGTAATCCTCTTAAAGTCGGTGCTTTCGGGTTTATCATCCACAGAAGAAAAATAGTATCACGGCGGTGCTTACTACAGTCCTTACTAGCTGGTTTGAAAAAAGTTCCCTGCGGGACTGAATTCTAGTTTAAGTTGGAACTGTTATATCTGTTCCGGAGCGTTAGAACAAAGTAGTTCCAGATCTAGCTGCAGCGATACACCTCTAAGTGGGCAAACTTTGGCCTCAAGCCAACTGTGCTAGCCTTACACCTTTTCTCCGGCATCCTAGTTTTGGAAACTGTATTATGGCCACATTTTTAACTTTCCCAAGTAAAGAAGTTTGAATTATAGACAAAATTTTACAGAGGAAATGCAAGAAACCAACCAGACAATTTAAAAATTTTGAATTTTTGAAGTTCTAATTATCTGTGTTCCACTGTACTTGATACATAATAAAATTGTTTATTAATCATTGACAGTGGCACTGCAAGAGCTGGCGATGAACACACAGATAGACGAGGACGCCAAGGCCAAACATCGGACGTTGATGCAGGCCGCTCACAAGAGAGAGCTGGAGCTGTTTGACATGAAGCTGGTCACCGAGCTGGATAAAAAGGTTGGTCCGGAACAATAACAACTATTTTATATCTGAATGACATTTTTTTTGTGAGGAGTGATTTATTCTGATATTCATTAGGCTTCACCCACTTTAGTAGATTATGTGCGATGATTTTGGGCTCTGAAGTCAGCAGTTAACACTAATAAAACACACAGTCACAACACACGGACGGTGCAACACGAAGACATTGTGCTAGGGCCCGATTTTCGAGTTGTAACGTCAATATGTTTTCCGTATTTGTGATTGTGTGTTTTCATTAGTGTTAACTGTTGACTTTGAAGCCTGAAATAGCGCATACTCTACTAAGATGGGGTGAAGCCTAATTGTGATTGATAGCGTTAATTTATCCTCCCTTCTTTTGTAAGAACTTCATTATAAATTAATATTTATTTTGAGCTCAAGATTGTTTAGAAAAGAAAATAAAGATGACGACAGATTAAGAAATTAAAGAACAAATAAACTGTCCATGCGCAGTTTGCACATGGAAACATCTGTTAGTTGAACATATGTGTCAGCTGTGAGACGGTGCCGCCAGTACGTTGGCAAATAAAAGAGTAAATCTCACTTGAATTGTTGTTTTATTTATTTTTCACATTTACCGGTGAAGTTAATCCTCAAAATATGTCTTAGTTATTGGCTTTGGTGAAATATTAAAGGAGATATGGCCAGCCGACAAAATAACTTTTAGTAATAATATATAAAGATAGATTAGACATTAATATTTGCTCGGGTGTACCATTGAAACTACCTTTAATTTATTAAGTTGATGTTAACATAATCAGGCAATGAATGTAAACTTTAACAATTGTCTTATTAGCCTGCTATCTAACCTTAATTCAAGTTAAACGTAAGAATTAATTTATATAAATTCATTGCTCAAGCCAAAGGTTAAAAAACACTCAGTGAAACAACAAGTTGTGAAATCATCTGCTTATCGACAATATACTTTGACAGAAGTATGATATGAATGTAATCTGATTTATTAGTTTGACACTTTGATAAAAGTAAATCTATATTTGGTTGTTTATATTTTTGAAGTTTTACATAAGGGCAGGGATTTGGGTTGAAAAAATATTCTCATACCTGAAATTTCTCTAAATATTTTTAGAAGTTTTCTTTGAGTTTGTCTCAGCATTGAGAAAAAAAGAAGTAATAATTTAAATTACCTAATTATGGCAATTGAATGGCTTCTCAGGTAGATTACAATATAAAAGGACTTGACTTTGATAAATTTATCAGTGATAATTACCAATGTTTCAAAAACTATTTTTGGCCAAAACACCGCCAAAACTCTTTGACCCAATTGAGACAGACATAAAATACTGTGGATGGGGAATTGATGTATTGCCTAGTTCTAAAAGGGTCAGTTTGGTGTGTTAATATTACAATTTTTATAAGATCATTATTACATGCATTCAATTTACCTAATTTTTCTTTAGGCCACTACGACTTCCTAAAATTAGTTCATTAAAAACTCACCATCTATTGGTAACTATAGCCTACAGTTATAAAATGTTGTGATATGGAGACCAGTTTTCAACAATTATTTGCTATCAATATTCTGTCACAGTTCTAAGCTGAAGAACACTCGTGGTTGCCGAGAAACATCGACTTGGTCGGAACAAAACTAGCAACAATTAAATTTATTATTATGTCAACCTCACCCATAATCTTGCAATAACCTGTTTTGGCCCGCTGAATGAAACGTGTAGATCTATACAAATGTCTGCTCGTCGGCGGTTATGTTTAGATCATTGTTCTCCTTATCATTTATAATTATTTATTTATCTCTAAGCTATTGAGTATTGAACAATATGAAAGGTATTTTTCCCGTAAATTCATCCCTCTGATTTAGAAGTTTGTCCTAAATAGTGTTATCCTCTGAGAAATATTTATATGTATAAAATATTCCACCCTGACTACCTTTGGCATGTTCATACTTTCTGGGAAGTCAGGGGATTCGAAAAAAGGCAGGGCAAGTTTTTAATTTAATTGTAAACAGAAAGCAGTAATGTGCAAAAATCAAAACTTAAATTTTTGTAAAATCCGGTTTTATGGTGCAACAAAGAGGAATTAAAAAAGGCAAGGCAAAATATGTATTGGAGAGCAACAAACTGCAAACATAACAATAATAAAATAAACAGGAGAATGTTGGATAATTATGGGGAAAGTGAAAACCTATAAAAATGTTGTTAAATATTACCTATTGTAAATAAAGTGTGCATTCCAAGTGGAGTAATTTTTTGTGTTGGGAAATTCAGGAAAAATTAACTTCTTTGGTCAGGGAAATCATTAACTAAATAAAAGTATGAACCATATTTTGTAGCTTGATTATTACCGGTACCCTTTTTAAAAAAAATCAGGGCGGTTTTAGCAATTTTGGGTGGGTCCTGTTCTGTATAATAAAATTCAATAATTATTTTGCAAAAACTTTCTCTTCAAATTCCTAAAGGAAACTGTTTTATTTAATTTTTTGGTAGTTTGTAAAATCGCTACTAGCACTCAAAACTGTCTGCTTCACGAGATGTCCCGATTCCGTTGTTCCCTTAACTATGGTTATTCTGGGATGGCCAAATCATAATATTGCATGTTTACAGCACTTTAAAAGAACAAATTGATCTTTTTCTGCACTTTGTCAAACTGACAGTATGGCCATTGCGAGTGCTGCTGGTCAGTCTAGCCAACCCACTTGTGAATTACTGATAGCTTACCAAATTTCCCTTTGTAAAATCTTGGCTAAATAGGAGTACTTTAATGAACCACAAAATTAATAACGTAAAAGTGTGGGTGGGCCCGGCCCTCCCGTTAGAACCGCCCCTGGTTTAAAACCCTCATGGTGATTTGGAAATGAATTTTCTTGTGCTACTGTCTAAGATAGGGTTGTTATGAAAGGTGTCGTGGCTTCAGAAGATAATGACTGGTCAACTTGCAGGTGAGCGACCAGCAAAGGATACTGGAGATGGCGGGGGTGCCGGGGTTCGAAGTGACTAACGACCCGGTCAAGATCCAGGTGCAGATCCGACTGTTGGACTTCATCCTGCGTCTCAGTCAGATGCAGCTGCCTCCCTAGCGCTGGCTCACGGTGGGGGACTAGTCACTGTACCAGCTACTGGGCGCTACTAGTGGAACTCGTCTCTTCGCCATCTCAGCTCAACTCAATGTGGAGATTGATTACTAAGGACTAAGTGGGAAAAGTTTGTTTCTGGTTACTTTTGGGGGAAATTCTGTGCATTATTTTGTTCATGGGGTAAAAGATTGTTTTTTGTTTAGTTCAATTATTTTGGTTTTGTACGCCAGTTCCACTGTACCAGCTATTGGTCGCTAATAGTCTCTTCGCCATCTCAGCTCAATGAACTTTGTGTGTTAAATCAATTGTTCCTATCTATCTCAGTTACTAAGGACTAAGTGGTAAATGTTTACTTCTGGGGAATATTCTGTTCATAATTTGTGAATTTGTTTAGTGGGGTATTGGTTTTTTGTTTGGTTCAATTACTGAAGTTTGTACAAATAATTTTGCTATTGGTGAATACACTGAATAGCAGTAATGGTATTCAATTGTAATTAAATGTGTTAATAATTCTAGAATGTTTTTTTGAAAATTTAAAATAACTTCAGCATTTCAAGACATTTATTATAAGATTCTCAACCTTATAATTCTAATTGAGTCATTTTTCTTTTGGTTTCATCACATTCACTATGTTTACAAATGTTAACTGGATAGTTTTGACAAGAAATATAATTATAATAAAGTTAAATATGTGTTTTAATTAGCCATGTTCTTACAGATTCCATCCCAGTGTGTATATGAACTATCTGTGCAACTGTGTACGAGATTTGACTTGGAAACTAAAAACCAGCAGTATCTTGTCTGCTTTGTGTGTTCTATGTTTTTCATGTCGGTCACACTCTATTTAACCAACAACACACTTGAGTTAATGAAAGAAAGGTTGGAGGCAGCTCAATTTACCTAATCAAATCTCAGGGGGAACGCAACAAGTTTAAAAATCAAGGATTTTGAAAGACTGATATTTAATTTTTTACTTTATCTTTGACAGACATAGCTTTAAATGTTTAGGCCTACAGCAAAAAAATCTATTTGTCTTGGAATTGTAAAACATTTAAAAACATTTAAGTTTGACTTGTAGTAAATTTATCACAGAACAACGTTGTAAGGTATACTAGAAGTGCTTGGCTGGATTCATAGCTTGCGCTTAGTGAGGTAATTCAAATGAGGCTTTTGGTTTTGAATATAAATTAAAACCCAGCAAATTAAAAAAAAACTTGCCAAAACAAGAAAAAATATACTAATTAGACTTACAAGGCTAATGGGCACCATGGTACATGAAATATTCTCTTACGCTAACTACTCCTGAATTAAATTTTAAAAATAATTTTTTTTATAAGAAATTATAAATAAAAAACTACAACTTATATTGATTTAGATTTAGATCTAAATAAACAAATGTATTAAAAATTTAAGTCACTGGTTTAGGTAAAATGGTTTAAAGCTAAATGAAAATAAGACACAAATAATTAAATTTAAAAACTGTAAAGCTAATCTAAATTCAAACTCAAATGAAAAAAACATTTTGCAAATTCTTAGGCATTACTATAAATTACAAGTTAGACTTTTCTGTTCACACTGATGAATTAAGTAAAAAATTAAATTCATCCTGTTTTGCTTTAAAGATTCTATCAAACATACGGTGTAACAATTTGGGGGAGCACTAAGTTGGAAAATTTCAATTGAATATTTCGTATCCAAAGGGCGGTCAGAATAATTAATAATGCTGCTGTGGATGAACCCTGCCAAAAATGATTCAAAGACTTGAAGGTGATGACCTTGCCTTGTCTTTAGTTCTATGAACTTTGTAAATATTTCATTAAAAACAAATACCTCTTTATTAATATGTCAAATATGTACAACACTAGACATCATTTTATTGAATACCCCTCACATTCAACTGACAAACTTGAAAAGTCCTCAAACTATATTGCGTGTAGAGTCAGCAACAAGTTTCTATTATCGAATAAAAATATAGTATTCAACAGGAGTTTTTTAATTTTGTTATTTAAAAGAATATCTATACGCGATTTTTACAGCCTAAACGAATATTTTGAAACAAATAGCAAATTTAATTCTGTTTAAAGTTAATGTGTAAAGAACCAGTTATTAATCATGTGACATTGTTCAGTTTATTTTTTATTTTAATACTTTATAGTTAGTTATTAGCAATATGATGTGACAATTCTCTAAGTGCATTCTTGTATGTATTTTTTATGGAGAAATAAAGATTGTTATTTTTATTGATACAGTAGACTCTCAAAAATCCGGATCGGCTAAATCCGGACCAATGATCTTACATTTTAAAAAATTGTTTCAAATAAAAACAAAACAAAACTTCTTACCACCTTCTGATTTCACACAATTAGCCCACATTACACAAATTACATGTATTTTACATCGTCGGGCGTTCTTTGTTTCAGTAAAATTGATGTCATTTATGATTTACGGGCAGTGAAAGTTGTTGTCGCGCGGTCGGTAGCTCTATGACTCATGCCCACCTTCGAGAAATTAGGATTTTTAGAAATTCAGGCCGGCCGTCCGCCACATTTACCCGGATTTCTGAGAGTCTACTGTATTGAAAGAGAAAATAATTTAATGTCTTTGTGGAAAAATATAAATAGATCGATTGGGATTTAAATAGGATACAAAATATCTTAGAAGCACAAATATTTTAAAAATCAAAGGATTAGGTTTTACCTGTAAATATTTCTCCTGAGGGATTTAAGTAGTTGAAGTTGTCATACTTTTCAAATGAATGTGCAGTCAAATCTTGTTACAGACACTGTCTTTGATGAGACATTAAGAAACTCTTTTTATCTCTGGAGACAGGTAGGACGAATCAGAGCGAAATGAAAATATTGTTTTTATTATACTTACACAGAATTATATTTAATACGTTAAACAATACAAAAAGTAATTCTTAAAATACAGGCAACTGGCACAAAAAGTAGAATGCCTCGCAATTAATAAGGAACGATACTATTAAAAACTGCAAACGACAGAATCATATAAAAAATGTAGAATAAACTAAACATCCTTAGATTTATATGTGCAAGATTTTAAAAATAATGCTTAACAAATATCACATCAGTCACTGTGCCCAAGGTTTAGTTGAACTTGCACTTGGAAAAATCCATTTCTGGGTGTTGAGCCATGAATCTGAAAAAAATAATAATTTATGAAACACCGACTACGAAAAATAAATTGTCTTTTTAAAAAGCATTTAAAAGCTTCCATAGATGTGCGCAGAGTCCAGTCAGCGTGGGTGCCAGACCCCACAAATGCGCCCCCCCCCCACCCAATCTTGCTGCTCTAAGAACCTATTTATCTGCCAAATAATTGAATATGTCAATTATTGTATCTAATCTAATAGTTTACTCCTCCCGGACACAAATATGTGCTAGAATTATTTGATGCAATAAATATTGTATCGGCATAGGTATATTTAGTTTACAAAATATCATAATGTTACTGGTTTTGTATTATCTTCTAAAAATTCTAGACTACGCTCAGGCCGGGCGGCTGCGTATGCACGTCACTCCGATTTCTCGGTAAATGAGTGTATCTTAAAGGTTTTTAAAACAATATATCAATTAGCAATCAACTGAAATATGGTACCAACATTGATTGTACACCATACGGAATCCATAAGATGTATAATCAATGGTACCAAGCACTTAAAAAAAACTAAAATACAACCCACCGTGCGCACGCCTATGAAAGCTTCCGTAGTCATACAAAATATTAAAAATTGTTCTAAAAACAAATTACCATTCAACATACGGTACTAAAACGGACACAAACTTAAATCCAAGCAGTGCAAAACCAGGCAATGATTTATCCAGGCATTCATTCCTTTGGAGATTTTAATTTATTTTAGACAGTTTCAGCGATTGGCATTTTTGCCATCTCTTAATCGATGCTATAATATTTAAAAAAACAAAATATTCTAAACACATCTGAGAGACATATTGAGAGGAGCTCAATATCAACTAAGCTTCTTAAATATCATGAAATAATTGTTACGACTTCTACTGCTACAGTTATTATTTGTGCCAACAAAACTCAGCTCACTGATATCGCTAGGCATTTTGCACTTTTGAATAATCCATTGAGAAGAGACAGGCTTTAAATGTGAACATTGACCTTATGAGGGAGAACCAGGTAGAATAACACCAAAGGTGCCCACTCCTGTACCACCCACCCCCTCCTACATCATCCGTCCACTTCTGTATCATCTGTCCACTCCTATATCATCTACCCCTTTCTGTACCGTCTACCAACTTCTGTATCATTACCCATTCCTATATAAAACTCACTCTTATATCATCAACCCACCTCTGTATCATCCACCCACTTCTGTATCATCTATTCACTCCTACATCATCCACCCCTTCCTCTACCATCCACAAGCTCCTTTACCATCCACAAGCTCCTTTACCATCCACCCGCTCCTCTATCATCCACCCCCCCTCCTCTATCATCCACTCGCTTCTCTCCCTTCCACTCGCTTCTCTCCCATCCAACCCCTCCTCCATTCAACTCGCTTCTCTCCCATCCATCCCCTCCTCTGCCATCCACCCCTTCCTCTGTCATCCATCCCATCCTCTGCCATCCACAAGCTCCTTTACCATCCACAAGCTCCTTTACCATCAACCCACTCTTCTACCATCCACCCGCTCCTCTATCATCCACCCTTCCTCTATCATCCACCCCCCCTCCTCTATCATCCACTCGCTTCTCTCCCTTCCACTCGCTTCTCTCCCATCCAACCCCTCCTCCATTCCACTTGCTTCTCTCCCATCCATCCCCTCCTCTGCCATCCACCCACTCCTGCACCATCCACCGCCTCCTCTACCATCCACCCACTCCCGCACCATCTACCCACTTCTGTATCATCTCCTGCTTCTTCTGCTCCTCGGACGTGGGCCGCCCCAGCTCACGCTGCCGCTGGTCGTACATCATCTTCTCCACCATGCCCCGCGTCTCGCCGTCCAGGTCCGACAGCTTGCTGGGCTCGGGGTTGATCTTCTTGGTAGAGATCTCCGGGTCCGTCTTCACCAGCTGGGACCACCACTCCATCTTGTTGATCTGCAACACCCTCTCGTTAACACTTGTACTGTGGAACATAATGTTCGTAGAGTTGAGAGGTCCGGCCGGCCTTGCGCCTGACTCTCGCAACCCTATACACACGCACCCTTACATAGTCTGGCCAACCTGCTGCCAATGGTTCCTCGACGGGTCGCCTACGAGGGGCTTGGTCTACAAAACTGCAATTCTTTGAAAATTTACTTTTATAGTTTGAACTACTATATTCAAATTCGACAAATTTTCCAATGAAAATAAGAGTCCAAACCTTAATATACTGAAACTTATAAACACTTAGCAGGATAACACTGATACCGTGTTTGGGCTCAATTTTCATGGGATAATATGTAAAATTTGAATAATACAATCCAAACGATCTAAACTCAATCCTACATATTAAAACACAAAATAGTTTTTAAAATTGTGGCTTTGAAGACCAATACCTAGTAGTTGACTCATCGAGGAACAATTGGCGACAGGTAGACCGGGCTGTGTGTGCGAGGGTGAGTGTGCGTAGGTGTGCCAGGGGCGCATGAGACTTTAGGCAGACCTCCTGTATTCACTTTATTTAGGTCGTTTTGGGGAACAAATCCTTATAAAAAGTCGTTGTTAGTGTTATAGTATTGTAAGTTACGACATTTAAAACTCAAGGTATAGCGCTTGCTGACAATTTTGTTTCTCAGATTGGTAGATAGAAACAAATAATTTAAAGAAATAAAACATGATATGAAGTGAATATGCCAGTTCCAGCTCATGGGTACATCTACAGGGGGTTCATAACTATAATTTAAAAAGCTATGGTAGCAAAGTAAATTCCACTATACTATTCCATTTTAGCATTATTAAGACAAACAGTAATAAAAAGTATGAACTGTAAAGATATGACTCATTAGCGCTTGTAGTTTTTTTATACACTGTGTCTAAACACTTCTGTATTGCTAGCAATGTTCACAGTTTCAGCTGCTGCTAGGCAAACTACTGAGCAGTGTTATGAGACTCATCCGTAGATGTTTGCACAATATTATTTGATTTAACAAGATGTGACTTCCAGAGATGTGCCTTTTGACAATGATAGTTAGGACCAGTGGATGTATCATAGATAAAGAGACTAAGTTAGCTCTGAACACCAGAGGGCCTAGGATGGAGCCCCGAGGTCTCCAGGAAAAGGTTACTCTCTCTTTTAAATAAAAATATGTCAAGAAATCTCTGTCAAAGTACGGTATTTTCACTGATTTCTACGCACAGTCAAATAAGATGTGAACCAATTCAAACGAACCAAATCCAACAAAATGAACAGATATGAACCTCTTCCACTCATACCCTCCAGTTTATCAAGAAGCAACTTGTGGTTGACCATGTAAAAGGCTTGCAGAGATTTAAGGAAGACACCCACTGCATAATTCTTTTGATCAAGCTCTTTCACAATTTGTTCAGCCAGGACATGGCATCAACTATAGATTTTTTTAATAAATACCAATATAATATATTCCACCTTAATGGCTTCTGTTGACACAAAATCTTATAGGCCTAGTAGAGTTTAATAACATGGGAAACGTTGAGATGTTTCCAACGTTTTCCCTATTTTTGCCAGAAGTCACCAAATTAGTGTCATCTGCATAGAGTTATTGTGCAATTGCCTCTGTGGACGAGACTAAGAAGTTCTTCCAGGTAGCATGAGAAAAAGAGGCGTCCTAAAATAGAACCTTGTGGTACTTTGTATTTTACTCTTTTTACTGCCGAATTAGTTTTTGTGAGGGGGTTTGTGGTTTTTTTTTTGTATACCTTATACGTGATAGTTGAACATATTGATTTCTGACAGAAAGGTATGATTTAAACCAATCCAACTCTAAATTTTGTACGTTAGGTTTTTCCAGTACTTGGATCAGAATTTCATGTGATACACTGTCGAATGTCTGACTTAAGTATACAAATAATCCGATAGCTCTTTCCCCACCCATACATTTTTAAGAACTAAAAGTAACTAGCAGGAGCAGGGCCGGCGGTTTTACCTTCTCGATGTTGATGAGCAGCGCCTTCCCATCCTCCAGGACCCAAGTAGACTCCTCGACCTTGACCTCGTGCTGCAGCTCCCCGTCTATGATGGGCGGCCGCCCTTTCAGGCCCACGGTCAGATGGTGCTTCTGGATCTTGACACACACGTCGCGGGACTTGACCGCAGCACTCACCTGCAGCGGCACTCGCAACTGCAAAAAACAACCACTGCTTTACACACTTGCTGAAACATCACATCACTTAGAGGGGGCTCCAGTCAGGTAACATTTCGCGTATCTGCTTCTCCCATAAGGTAACTTTCAAATCCCTCCTCAACGGGTTCGAAATCGTTGATTCATGATTGACTTAAAAAAAAAAAATGCGTAGCGTTTTCAATGAGCAGAATTTTCATTTATGAATAATAACCGTTCGATAAAATTCCAAAATATTCAATATTTGCAGTTGATACGTGTTAACTATTTGTGGAATAAACATAAAGATCACTGTGATCACTGTGCTGTGAGGTACTGTTTGCTCTATAAAATTAATCGTAAATCGACCATGTTGGATAATCCGTTAAGGAGAGCCGGAATTCGGAAGTTAAAATTGGTCTTATGGGAGGAACAGGTAGAATCAGGTGAGTAGAGCCCTCTTTTAAACCTGAAGAATGTTATTCAGGCAGATCCACAGGCTAAGACCCTATAAGAATACTGTTGTACGACATTATATAAAATGAAGTCATTAGAGTCGGTTCATGAACCATCTTAAAAAATAGATTAGTCCTGCGGTTATAGCTTTTTGTAAATATGATTTTTCCTAGAACCATTTTTTGGTCTCACTTACACAGGCGGTAAAAAAAGGCCCAACATCCCACCGGGCAAACGGCCTTCACTCTTCCCTCATGCACTTTTATTTGTGACAAAAGGGGAAAAAGAACAATCTGCAAACCGATTACGAGGACCGCTAATTAAACTCTCCCCACGCGGCGAAGTCATCGTTCCGGCCTCGAGGTCGCGGTAATTACGCTAATCATAGGCTCGGGGCGGCAACACTGACATGGGGTTCCAAAAATGCGGCTGTCCGTGGCGCGTGCGGGTGTGCGCGCGGGGGTCACGTGACGGACAGGTGTCTAGTGCCCGTTACATCACGCGAGCACTAGAGTGAATAAACGATTACTTTCCGGTATCGGTTACAACCGAAGCTGATACGTTGAAGTACCGCTTGCTTAGTACCTATTACACTGTACTTACGATTACTGAATTAGCTGTGTCCGAAACAGCTCCTAATAACATTATTTAGGGAGTCGTTTGCCGCTACGGTTAATTGATATTAGCTTTTATCTGATCGGTTTCAGATTATCAAGGTTGTTTGAACAAGACGAATACTTAGACTACAGTACCTTTTACAAGATGAGGTTCATCACTGAATAATGAAGCACAAATTAAGTAGCAGTTTTTACGGGGTAACATTAGCGTTAGACAGAATTTATGCAGAATTTTTATTTTAATAAAATTTACCATTTCAACCTGCTTCCCCCATGTGGGCAGTGTTAACTTACAAAGCCCGTTCCTCCTCAATATCGTTTATTTATGGATTATTTTAAAGATTAAAATCATTCCTAGTTATTTCAGTAAGCAAAATGTTGATGGCCTAACACAACAAAACAATCGCTCAATAAAATTCCGATACAATAATAATATTTACGATTTTTAGGACTAAACTATTTGTGATCTAGAAATTCTGCTCACTGACATCACGATGACTCAACGATATCGGATAATCCGTTGAGGAGGGAACGGGCTTTAAAATGCAACACTGACATCATGGGATAATCAACTAGAATAGTAACACGAATAATTGTTGAGTGGCTGGAGCCCCTTCTTAAGAGTAATTCGATGCCCCTTTGTAGAATAACTTAACGATTTGCACCTACCACTTTTATTTGGGTTTCATATGCCTTTGTTAGAAGAGTATTTTTGCAATTAACTGAAGTTGCATTCTAGTAGGTCACAACATTTTAGATAATATCCACGGATAATTTTTTTTTCGACCACAAACCCGGAAATACATTCTGGCAACTCGAGTCCACAGCCAAATTATTCACACTCTAAAAGCATCCGAATATCGTTATTGGTAGGAAACTTGATTTGTAACCGCTTATAGCCTCCACTGCGCTACCCGCTACAATATAAGCCAGCCGACCACTGCCTTCTCCCGCACACCACAGTATATTACCTCGCTCGCTGCTCCCTGTCCCGGCAAGGTCTCCGCTTTATGTTGTACGTGTCTCGTATTTAATTTCAATTCTCGGTAAAAGATTATCAGCGTTTTAAATTATAGTCAACAACCAAACATTATTGGCAATAATCTATAGAGACTATGTGGTATAGACTAGCCTGTGCTACTTGCAGTCAAACTAAACAAGGTCGTACTTAATTTTTAACAAGCCTTATTAGTGTAGAGAGAGTGGTGAAGAATGAACAGATCTCTTATATATTATTATAAGATATGCATAGCACACTCGGTTCACTTACTCGTGGATTGCAACGGTTGTATATTGCTGCACTCTCTTGTGAGCCTTTTTAAGCACCTTGAATAAATAATAACCAGATTAACACCCAATGAAAGTAAATATCTGTAATATAAACATTGAAAAGTTGCTACTGACAGTCACGTTCGCATTATAAAACTTCCCTCGTTCGCGCGTCTTGGTTTTCAACTTATCAATATTTACTTATTATTTCTCAAACGTGTTTTTTTTCGGTACGCAAAATATCCTTTGCTACTTCAAAATAAATGACTGAGCCATAATTTTAAAGATCGCCTTCACCGCTAAATAATAAAAGTAAACATTCCAAAACCATCAAAATGATTCACTTCTTCACCTGTCAATCTGTCAAGTTCTATACCATGTTACAGCGTTTAGTTCTACTAACTCAAAACTGGCGTTTCAATGCGCAAGCTGCGCATAGACAATACATTGGACCTGTTGGTAAACACTTGTCTGCAGGAGGGGTGTAAGCCTACTGAACGAATTCTGGCGCGAATCGTTCATAACTGAACATGTTCCTGGCTGAGTCAATTCCTGACTGAACTGGTTCAATTCTGCACCCGTATTTTCATATTTAACGACGTCTATCCAAGTTCTATCCCTTACAATTATTTAATTGTGTCACAGTTTCCCTTGTTGTGTATTCTTAATATACTTTACATATTGTATATCCTAATCCTAGCTTCACACTTGTACTTGTACTTCTTAGCTTCCTAATCCCACTTCATACTTGTGCTTGTACTTCTTAGCTTCCTAATCCCACTTCATACTTGTGCTTGTACTTCTTAGCTTCCTAATCCCACTTCATACTTGTGCTTGTACTTCTTAGCTTCCTAATCCCACTTCATACTTGTGCTTGTACTTCTTAGCATCCTAATCCCACTTCATACTTGTGCTTGTACTTCTTAGCTTCCTAATCCCACTTCATACTTGTGCTTGTACTTCTTAGCTTCCTAATCCCACTTCATACTTGTGCTTGTACTTCTTAGCTTCCTAATCCCACTTCATACTTGTGCTTGTTTTATACTGACCATTAGGGAAAGCGACGGCGAAGATTTAGTTTTAGGCAAACAAACCCAGTTGAACCATATATCAACTCTCAGTGAACACATGTTGTCAGGATGACATACATGCTCGACCTTCCTCCTTCTAGAGGTCCGGAAATATCAACGCTTTACAACGAATAAGTGCAGTATGACAAGATTGAGTGAACGCCTTCATAAATCACAACGCAGTCAGAGTGCACGCAGGCGCCGCGGGTATCGGCAAGCGCCGCGCAGTTCGTCAACTCTCAGACGCGAACTTGTAGAATAAAAACGACAACATTTCTTTTTAAGGTCGTTTATTTTAAGCAATAATCGTGTTACAAATTTAATTTCACCAAACCTATATAAATGTTATAATGTAAAAGAAGAAACGGTCCAAAGATATAACTGTAAATGGGGAAATGGACAAATTAAAACGGTTTTTTTTTTCAACAAAATATTACTTTATTCACTTAAATCCCCCTTTCTACCCACTTTTCTACCCTTGTTCCATTATCAAAAATATCATTCAATTAAAACAAAAAATTTTTATAAATTATGTTGATACACTCAAATTTTCGTCTTAAGCCTTCATTAGGAATACAATTTGAAAAAAATACAAAATATAAAAATAAAAACATACAGGCTATTTGTTATGTAGTTTATTTGAAATTTATACTTTTGATGAAAGCTGTAGCCAAAAATTTTAGGGAAAATAAAAATAGGGTGCATCGAGTTTTGTTTTGTTTTTAATAATTTAACTAAACAGATATTAAGGTGAAAATTTCGATTTGCCAACCAAAAATATTGCTTGAATATTGAACATAAAGCTAATAAATTAGAGCAAAAATTACAACTGTACTATCTCATCAAGTGTAGGTAGAGGTAGATACAAATAAGCACACGTCAGGCCAAGAGGTTTTCTTCACAATTACTATCCAAGGTCATCAAAAATAATTGAAAGAATTCCTTCAAAATCTGTATCACTTTTAACTGATATTAAAAGACAACTTAAGATAAAGACACTTATATAATCTTAAGATTGAGTTAGAAATATAACTTAAGTGAAAACTACAAGTAATAAGTTTAGATATTTATTTATGTTCGATGGTAAAGTAAGTTTGTAAGCAGTTTTAGCAATAATTTATTTTCTCCTTGAAACTTTTAAGCCATTTTAGAAACTAACCAACAACAATTCGCATTAACTTATTCCAGGGCGTCTCAATTTGTTGAAATGTACCTTCCACGATGCCCAGGCGTGTAATGTAACTATGCTGTAAAATAAATACTGTATTGCCAATGAATACAAACCTTATATTAATACAATTAATTTCGGAAGCGATCATTTACGTATCTGTAAAGCAGGTTATAGGAGGTGGTGAGAGCTTTATCATTTTGGTTAATTTTAGTGTTTACCATGAAAGCTCAAAGACTACCGAATCTATTTTAACTATACAAAGAATGGTAAATTTAACTAGGAAATACCTCTCACTTATCTAAAATACCGGAAACAGCGGAGTAATTATGAGCCAATAACGTCAAAGCCTTCACCTTTCCAAGCTACCTCATTAGTCAACATCGGTTTGTAAACGTCAAAATCAGCTGTATGTGACGTCACACAATCAACTGATTTACCCGGATCATAAACAGCTGATATGCCTGGGCGGTGGCGGCCTCATAACATGTGATTGATGATGGAAGGAGTTCCGCTTGCGTCTGTTGTTTGGCAACTTGAACCGTTCACTATCAACTGGTTGTATACTTTTAACTAGGGTGTCCAGTAACTGTCTGGACAAAGGTGTATAACATTATTTCTTAGATTAAGACAAACACATTTTACCATATGAACATGTCAGTCCCATGCCTAGTTTTACGCTTGTCTGTCTGTAAGTTTATATAACTTTAAAGTGTGTATTGCAAAAACTACGGAACCGAATTCAACCAAACGTAGGTCAACCGTTTATGGTTACAGTGTATATAAAGAAATATTTATGGTGTAATTATCTCTGACAACTTTAAGATGGCTGCCGTATTACATTTTCTATCAAATGGCTAAAACAAAACAGCTGTTTTACAAACAATTTACAAGATTAACTTCTTTTAGGGACTTTTATGACAAATCTAACGACACTTAAATAATTTAAATCGAGTAATAATCGATCTGTTACAATTCTATGAATTACAAAAAAAATCAGAGCAGTTACAATTCTTTATTGCCGTCTCTAACCTCCAATTACACAATAACTAGGCTACGTAGAACTACTGTTTTTGCTAAAAGGTTGTTGAACGGTGATAAAAGGTTAGTGAAACGCAAATAATACAATATAAAACAAATAAACCCAGCCTTGTAAAGGTTACAATGTGCACCGCTACGTCCTGTAGTCATCGCGTTGAAATAACGACTCGCCCCACCAAGGCAGGGCCACTCAAACCGGAAGCCCACAAAGTAGCCATATCCAAACAATAGAATCAGCCTATAACCACAGTGCTAAAGGGTTAGCTTTATGGCGGAACCATTTCGCAGATGAGACCCTGGAAAAGGCCTTCCGCTCGCCCTGGCGTTGAAGTCGCCGCGCGAACAGTGCGAGATAACACCGATTACAAGATCGACGTGAAGTTTAACCAAATAGTTTACCTAACTAAACGAGAATCCCTGATACTGCACGTTTAAATTGGTATCGAATGAAGTATTGACAACAGCAACTTATTACAAACGTGTTAAAAATAATTAACATGCAGGGGTGTCTATACCAAGTTAGAGGAAACAAAATGGAGGACTTTAGGTCTATGATATTTGGAGGACCCGAACAGACTTTGTCGCAACTCTAGGCCTAAAGACACTTGACAAACTGGAGGAGAGAAACTTGATAGCTTGTATGGAAGACAAAATTTGTTTTAAGTACAAATTCATGAACAAATCGTAAAAAATGGTAGACTGGGAGATGCTCAACTTTTCCGCGCTTTAGCTGTCTCCGCATCGAATCAGACTCATAAAACTTTCGTCTTCATTATCTTAATTTTACGAACCGTGTTTACCGCATCGTACAAATTAATTTTCAAGTACTTACTGTGCGTAAACTAGTTAGAACTAACGTGCCAACCAAAGACCAGAACGGAACTAAATATTAGTTTTAGAGAAAAATATGAAGATCCCAAGCAACTAATGGGTAATCGTATAGAATATATTTTAGAATACTCTGATTTGCCGGAAATTACTGGAACTAAGAGGAGCTCTAGAGAAGTCCTGCGGTTTGACCTAGCGACCACAGGGTGTTCTGCGGTTGCTGATTTGGCCGGGTCGTGGTAATATACGGTTAGCCAGCAATAAACTAGCGCTTCACTTTGGGGAACAGAAATAGCGCTGGTGCTATTAGAGATAGAGAGCCCAGCGGAACGCCCAATATTCCCGGGATGGGCACGACGTTGGTGTATTCTGGTGATTCATGCGAACGGTTAGGCGCCTAAAACGTGAACGCTTAAAATGTTATGCCTCCGACTTTTCGGACGTAAAATTAAAGTATAGGCTACCAGTACTGTAATATGAGTAAGGTTTGAGTGCGTGCCTGAATCTCCGACCTCAAAAACGGCTCTAACGATTTCCTTCAAATGCTGTACTTAACAAAGTCTGGGATCAAAATAAGTTCTCAGGTTGTAATAAGTATAAGTAAGTAAGTATAATAATAAGTATTGTAATAAGTAACAGGCTGTCTCTCACCCAGGAATAATCAAATAATATAGCAAAACTAATATGAAAAGTTAAAAATATTAACATTGGCCTACCATGGCGTTTAAAATCAAAACAAAATAATAAAAACAGCTTCTTTGTCAAAGTAATACTCATGTAGTTTAAGTATTACCATACGTGGTTTTCTGAGAACTGTGACTATAACCATTGAATAAAGATTGCATATTATAGTGGTCATATCCAAAATGAATCAAATTGACACTGAACTATAATAACAACTGGATTGTCCTTAAACCGCAGAAAAGTGGCAAATGAGCTAAGCAAATGTGCTGGTCAGTAAGGGGACGTGGCGAAAAATTACTCCATAATTTGAACATACTGATTGTCACTGACCTTCCCCGAGCAAAGCACGGTCTCCCAGGTACCTACAATTATACCTGCACAAAGTTGTATCGAGTTGACATAGCCATGTGGACTGTAATAAACTGACATAAATCGCACTATTGATATTTTCTTAAATAATAGTCGGTAATTGGAATCTCGCAAATAAATATGTTTTAAAGATAACAACTAACCAGTCCATTACTCACTGAAACATCACTACATATAGGGACCTCGCTCAAACGGTACCAAGAAATAACATTTAGGCTAATACTCAGTTCATACAGTTAGAAAATCTTGTACAGTAGAACCTCGCTACGGCGACCCTCGATAAGACGAAAACCTTGATAATGAGTCTGATTTTCTAATCCCCGCGAATCTCCCATAACACTCAATGTTATAAATACCTCTATAACACGACTCCTTTTCAAATAAATACCTCGATAGCACGTCTTTTTCCATTTCATATTACTAATAAATAAACCTCTATAGCGCGTCTTTTCAAATAACTAAACCTCTATAGCACGACTCCCACCTCAATAACACGCTTCTTTGGGTAAGTGAACCTTTATTTCACGACTCTAACCTCAATAGCGCGCCGTTTTGCGTTACGGAACCTTGTGTACGTGTCAAAACACACTATCGTGGCTATTCGTGCCCTTGACAGATAGTTTAATGCATATATTTTATTTTGACTCAACATTGTTTTTGTCACGACCTTTCTACTTTGAAAACGTTTGATGCGCGTCAAAATTACGGGTTTTCTGAAGGTCCCCTGGTTTACATATGATAAGAAAGTAGGACAAGATAAATGTCGAACACCACCGAACATAACAACTAGAACTAACATTTCATTGTGATAAAGGTGCCACGAAGATTGTCAAGTTGTCACCATTCCCTATACTATAAGGCTACTTAACAGCAAAACACGTCGTAACAAAACGCAAGTCCCATCACTTGGCAATCGAAGTGAATTACATAGATTAAAATTGACAAAGCGGATATTAGCTTATATATTGTAGGGAATCCCCAAATCCTGAAAGATGTCGACGAGCATTGTTAAGTATGCGATAAAATGTACGAGGGAATCCTAGCGAGGAGGATGCGACCTGGCCATTAGCGCTGTCACCGTCGCCATCACCTGTTACCGTAGTGGACGTCGAGGGTCGCGGCGACATGACACTGTCCGGGGATCCCGGACTATAAACGCCGTTTATTGTCCGCTTCTCGGCCCTAGGTAGTTTATTTTAATAAGGTTTATTAGACCGCGTAATTTATCAGCCGAACAACCTCCTGTTTATACGACTCTGAATGTATATTCGGAGCTATGGCACACATTCCATATTTAGTCGAGTTGATCGCTACGATTTCAGGCGTTATGGGGTTGCGCGTTTAGGCATACCCATAGAACTCTATTAATACTAATTAATAGGTGTATTAATAGAGTTAGATGGACTGTAAAAACAAATGTTTCAAATAAAAGTGTTTATTCAACTCATTTCCAACATTTTTCTCACTTGAAGTTTGTTTCTACCCCAAAAATAAAAAAGTTTACGATTACTAACTTTTTTATATTTTAATTTGTTTAGCTAATTATATTTTGTATTTTTATAATTCTGTTAACTGACTTATCTGTAAGTTGTTTAATCCGTTAGAATCCTCAGTACTTCCAGATAATAAATATAAGGTTTCATTAGAATCGGATGATCCCTGAGCGATGGAGGAGCGTGCTAATGAGTGCTTGCATTACAATATTTTCCAGCAGAAATCTCTCAGTTGACGAAGTTGCCCATCATGTGGAGGGGGAAGGACAGTTTTCGCTTCAAAAACTCCACTGCGCTAGCATTCCAGGTGTATTAATAGAGTTCTATGGGCATACCCCACAAACATGATCAAAGCTCATAAGAAAATTGCACATGGCGAACAATTTCACAATATTTTTGTCGCTTTACCACTCGGCCGATGAAACACAACCCTGTTATGTAACAAAGGTTAAAAAGTCGTAACGACTATACGACGACCCGGCCTTCACATTTACCGCACACCAGGAGGACGAGCCGGACACGCCCCTCGCCGGATTTTAGAACAATAATGTGTAGTAAGTAAACTGCGGAACACATGACACTGGTTGTCTGGAGTTAAAGACACTGATATGGATATGACAACTTGCGGCCAACTACTCCGGATGGAGGGAATGGAGCGGCTGAGTGATTTACACGTTGAGTATACACTAACTGTAGTGTATATTCAAAAGGCATTCGGAGGGAGAGGTCGGGGCCATACACATATTACGTAACTCACTTAAGGGGGGAGGGGGTATGGATCAACGTTACGTAACTCACATATATCAACCCTAAGAGCTGGCGCACTCTCGTATCTATTGATACTGTTATATATCTTTGAAAATTATAAAATAATCAAACTGATATACAAATTAAGGTTAAAGTTAGTTATATAAAAAATACACCCGTCATACTATTTTAATAACAGTTAAACTAAAATCAACGTGTTTTAAGTAAGTTCTGGACTGTTTTACTCCTATGTTTTGTGTTTTTTTAGAGTGTAAAATCATTACTTGATCCAGTATTGCGCAATGCCACCCATATCTTTAGTATTTTAAGTTGATTTGTATTTGAATTAGTTATAAATTAGATTTGTTACGTTTTAACTTAGATAGTTTATTTTGTTTTTTAAATTATTAGTAACAGTCTTGTTTGTTAGTATAAATTTTGCATTGAAATAAGTTATTAAAAATGTTGTTAGATCAAAGTCATTTAAAGTTTGATGATTCATTGAAATCCACATTCCAAATTGCTAATAACACGATGTTTGAAAGGTTAAGCTGTTTTAAAGCCAACTGTGATTGAGTTACGTAACACTTTGTGGGGGGGAAGGGGGGTATGGTCAAGCGTTACATGGGGGAGGGGGGTCTTAAATGACGAAAAATGCGTTACGTAATATGTGTATGGCCCCTACGGGGCGCCGCGGATAAAAGGAATGAAGGTTTTCGCACAACCGATGTAAACCCTGATAATGACCCTTTTTTAATACAACCTGTTCCAAGGATAAAGTGAACCGTTTTCGAGGGACCTCTACCACAAAAACCATTTTAAGGAGGGAGGTAGTGCGTTAAGCGGAACTATTGCAGAATAATATGTCTCATGTTCGAAGAAAAATGTTTCACGCTGTGGAACAACTAGAGATCGTTTATTTCGGAGATTGTTAGAGGTTTTTGGTTGTTCTGTCCAAGGAACTTGTCCACTGGTTATAAAAAGGAAGCTATTCACTAAATTTCAACCGCGCAAAAGTGCAATCTCTAGACTTCAGACGCATACATATATTGAACAAGTTCTATTTAACTTATCACTTTGCCATAGGAAATTCGCTAATGACGATTCAAGAGACCGGTCCATGAAATACACAAGCCAATGCTCCCGTTCGTGAAACAAACCTACAACGTTTTTTTTTTGTATTTGTTTTCATGGGTATTCCTTCTCCATTATGAAGCAAAACATCACACATCAAAACAACATTCCATCAAGAAACAAAACGACCAAACGTAACGTTCTTTATGACAACAAACGTTAAAATACGATTACAATGGAATTTGATGATAAAAAGATGAGTTCTGAAAAATCTGAATCACCAAACATTCATGCTACTTTTAAAATCTAAAACATCGTATTTGAAAACTTCCACTTGGAGTCGAGAATCCGAGATTACCAAACATAGACATACACCTGAACACAGAGAAATGAGAATTTCTTTCGCAACCGCAGCTGTTCTGCGGTCGTCCCATACAGAGATGCGTTTCCATTTCTCCCAGGTGCCGCGGGGCGACCGCAAGTGCTGTTATCAGTGGGGGCGGGGCTGCGGCGACCTTGGAGGCGAGGCCGGACCTCTTATCACCGGCGACTCACTTGGTTCTGGAAATCGCCGCGACCGGCTTGTAGCTTTGCGTTACATAATCTTACGGCGATATGTTATTCTCTTCAATGCTGAACGCGGAAGATTTCGTATACTTAATTCTAAGAAGGTTTCATTCTGCATTTAAACTGGTCGTGGAACATGTTTTTCTCATCCTAAGGTCCACAGGGCTCCAGTCCTCTGCGTCTACCTGTTTCTCTCACAAGACCAATGTTAACCTTCCAAGCCCGTCCCTCCTCAACGGATTATCCGAAATCGATGATTTATGGTTCATTTGTAAGGGCAAAAAATCCCTAGCAATAGAAAGCAGAACCTCGATATCACAAATAAATAGTTCACTAAAAACAAATCGTAAATATTGAATATTTTCAACGATTATTATTTGAGATGTCGAAATGTTGCTCAACGAAATCACTAGGTTTTTTGCTCTTTAAAGTGAACCAGAAACGATTCGATACATCCTGCAGTACTCGAAGCGTTACTGCCCGTGCGGTCGCATTTTTTTGTCCGATTTCCTTACAATTTGGTGGGGACGTTCCTTTCTAATCATCAGTAGGACAAGTTACTTGGGCAAACCAATAAAAAAACCCTAACCCCCTTTTATAAGAGTTTACAAATTCAAATTTTGAATTTTAGGGCCGAAAAGGGCTAGCAAATCCGGAGATTTAAACTTAATGCATACAAAAAGATAGAACATAGAATTACAAAATTGTTAAGCCCTCTCTTATAATTCTAGCATCCTAATATTTAATACAACAAGCAGATTGTGTTTCCCCACTGAGATCTCAGGAACCACTGGGCCTATTTTTGCGATTGAAGTATCTATGGAATAGATCTCATGCGTAGGTTTGCAGAAAGTCATCAAACTTACATCGGCCCTGAGGGCTACGCCCCAAGGCTTTCAAATTGCAATGTTAATCTATAATCTTATGGAAGAACAACAATCATTATAACTTCGAATATGACAGCTGTCAATGTATACATAACCCTATAAGTAGTGTCACCCCATGATAGGGTTATGTACACATTGCAACTGTTGAAGGTAACACAACACAGCAAGTAGAAAGCAAGATCATCTGTCTTAACCTAACTTCTGGAATGGCATCACAATTTAAACTAACAGATGAACCGTATTTCCACGAATTCGAGCAGCTAGATTTGCTAGCAATTAATAATACTAACATAAATAATTGTAGTTTGCTGAGTGTATGTATTGCCTATGTTATTTAAATACATAAATAACCAATAACACACACAAGACCGCCGGGGAATCCCCCAGACTCGTGACCGCCGCTAGCTCGTTATTCCTCGAGTCCAGCGTTCAAAGCTGCGCCCACGCTCCCCATCCCTTTGTACTCGCTGAATAGATCGCTGCTTAATGCGAGATTTTCCGCCGGGGTTTCCCACGCGGAGAGCGGACCCCTCGAACGGTGACAGCATTGCAAACACATTGCACTCGATTATCAGATTTGTCTAGCTCATTTGTGTCTTTGCATTTTTAAGGTCCCTCCATTTTTAGCGAATTTCCCCTATAGGGAAGAAGCTATTACCGTAGGTCTCATGGTAAGACTTAAGCCCGAGACTATGATAACTTTTCGTTTTGAGGTCCCCAGATGCCAAAAACACCATTCGTTCAAATTTATATATATATCAAATTTCTTTAAGATTGGACCTTTTTTACGAGAGTTATCATGCTTACGGACATATATAAATATATATATATATGTCCGTAAGCACGATAACTCTCGTAAAAAAGGTCCAATCTTAATGAAATTTGGTACAAATGTGTAAAGTACCATTTATTTGAACGAGTTCGAAAACCAGATGAATCGCACCATCCGAAGGGGGGTTTTGTACCCAAAAAATGTGTTTTTCGGGGTTTTCACATGTAATTTTGATTTAAATCAAATTTTAATTTTTACCATTGAATTTAGATTAAAAAACAAACAAATTGGTATTTTGATCATTGTTCTACGTAAATTGGTTACCGAGATATTGAAAGTGCTAAACACAGTACGTTGTCTAATGTTATTCTTATGGAGAAAAAGAAAAACTGTATATCTCGCTTATTTATGAACATTAACTGACGACATTTGGTATATGGCTTCATCTGGTTGTGGTTTATTGTTGTTTGCACAAAAAACAATTTTTCGCCTATGGTTCCTGTAGCAGCAAACCTAGGTACTTGGTCCCCATGTTATTCTTATGGAAAATACTTAAAATGTTATATATCGCTTATTTATGAATGTATATGGATGAAACTTGGTATGTGACTTCACTAAGATGAGTTCTATTGATATTTGCATAAAAACCCATTATTTTGTGTGCCTTGTTGCAAACCTGCGTACTCATCCCCAATGTTATTCTTATGGAGATTAATTAATATTTTAAATATCGCCTGTTTGTGAATATATTTATTATGAATCCTGTTAAGTATTTTAATGTGTTATGTTATATATTCATTGGAAATTCGCTGAGTATGCAGGTTTGCTGAAACGGGGGTATTTTATTTATAGCTCAAAGTCCCTTTGATTTATTTCGGATATGACCACTCTATATGTGCAATCTTCACTCAACAGTTTTAATCACTTATCTCAGGAAACCACATGTTAACAATTATAAACAACATGAGTATTACTTTAACCGTTCCCTGGTTGATTATGAACAGCTGTTACAATTCCTTTGTTTTGATTTCAAACTCCATACGCCAAATGGTTTTTTTTACATTATTTGATTTTTCCTGGCATGAGGCCTAACGAGGTATATCAATAAAGAGCTCTCCTCCATTATTAAAATACCCCCGTAGCAGCAAATCTGCATACTCAGCGAATTTCCAATGCATATTAATTTATCTTTATACCACATAAAGCCACATACCAAGTTTCATCAATATACATTCATAAATAAACGATTTGTGACATTTTAATTATTCTCCATAAGAATAACATGGCGGCTGAGTATGCAGGTTTGCTGGAGGAAGGAAAACAAAAAATGGGTTTTTATACAAATATCAATATAACTCATTTAGGTAAAGCCACATACCAAATTTCATTAATTCATTTTCATAATTAAGGGAGATAACACGTTACTTATTCTCCATAAGAATAACATGGGGCTGAGTACGCAGGTTTGCTGCTACGGGAGCCTTTGGAAAAAAAATTGTTTTTTTGAGCAAATATCAATGGTCCACAACCAGATGAAGCCGTATACCAAGTTTTGTCAGTATACGTTCATAAATAAGCGAGATATAAAATTTTTCTTTTCCTCCATAAGAATAACATTAGACAACGTACTGTGTTTAGCACTTTCAATATCTCGGTAACCAATTGACGTAGAGAAATGATCAAAATGCCAAATTGTGTGTTTTTTAAAGCTGAATCCAATGGTGAAAACTAAAATTGGACTATTTCCAAAACTATATGTGAAAAATTAAAAAAACCCATTTTTGGGGTACAAAATCCCCCCAAAATACCCCTTCGGATAAAGCGATCTGGCTGGTTTTCGAACTTAAAGTCATAAATGTTGCTTTACACGTTTATACCAAATTTCATCAAAATCGGATAATTTTTACGAGAGTTATCGTGCTCACGGACACACATATATATATACAGTTTCGAACTAATGGTGTTTTTGGGGTCTGGGGACCTCAAAACGAAAAGTTATCATGGTCCCGGGCCTAGGTCTTACCATGCCGACTACGGTAATAGCTTCTTCCCTATAGGGGAAATTCGCTAAAAGTGAAGCCTCACTGGAGGATATTTTTGTAAACAGAATATCCGGCCAAAGAGTAATACAGTCTAACACAAGTTTGTAACCGTACGCTATTCCCTTACTGTAGAATGCAAACATACGTAAGAGAAAAAATATAGGCCCTAAGTAATTATAAAATATATGAAAACCTGTTACGCCTAACCTACTTTTCAGCAAAACCAATAAACTAACCTGTGAGATTAGATATCCATTTTATAATATTTTCTAACCTTAAGGGACCTATCTCGTAGAATTTAAGTTAATCTGTATTATTTTAATGAAATAAATGAGATATTATAAGCAAATATGTCGATGGAAGCGAAATAAATAACCGTTAACCCTCAATCCTTCCGTATCAACATAGTCTGCTATGCATTTTTAAGAAGTTTTGAAGTCTAAAGTGATATAACAATTTAAATATAAACGACGGGGAGGGTTCTAATTTGCAAAAATTTTATACGGGGCCTAAATATCAAGTACTTGCATCGAAAGAAAGGTTTGAAAAGGAATGGCGCTGTGGCCTTTGTGCAAATCTAGAACGGACTGAGTCAAATCAGCTGTTAGTTCAAATCTAATGTATTGTATTTAACACATAGTAATAGTAATTATTATATTCCTGGAAAAAATGTAAATTTTAGCAGTATTTTGTAAATATAATCTACGAAATAATTTTACCTAATATTATATTGATGGTAATCCTTGTCAAACAAAATTATTTTCACTCAAACCGCGAAATTCAAATAGTTAAATATAATTTCATGCATATATATTATTTAAAGTAAATATAAGAGTTATAATGGTAACATTATTTAACGTGTAATTCAATTACAAGTTGTACTGCATATAGTACACAAATCTGTGCCAAAAGTGATCATAAATTTAAATGTAAAAAGTGCATATAACAGGCATTGGCCAATAATGAAACAAGAGAGAGTGTAAACTGTTTTAAAAATGTGAAAAGGGGGTGGATTCTTACTAGATATCAGCATAGAAAAATAACCCAGGTTTGAACGAATGGTATTTTTGGGGACTAGGGACCTCAAAACGAAATGTTATCATGGTCCCGGGCCTAGGTTTTACCATGCCGACTACGGTAATAGCTTCTTCGTTAAAAATGAAAAGTTAACAAAAAATTAACATTGGGCTCATGGAGTTTAAAATCAAAACAAACGAATTGAAACGCTGTTCATAATCAACCAGGGAACTGTCAAAGTAATACTCATGTTGTTCATAATTGTTAACATGTGGTTTCCTGAGAGCAGTGATTAAAACTGTTGAGTGAAGATTGTATATATAGAGTGGTCATATTCGAAATAGTTCAAAGGGACATTGAGCTGTAAATAAAAACTGGAGTGGTATTAAAATGCAGAAAGGAGGCAAATGAACGATAAAAATATGATAATCAGTTGGGCGAAGTGGTGAAATATTACTTCAAGTCATCTAAACAAACTGACTAACCTTCCCTGGGGAAAGCTCGGTCCCTAGGTACTTGTAATAAAAGGGATAAGAAAACTTAGGACCTAATAGCATTGAATGCATACCCATTCATCCAAACAGTTTAGCTAGTTATGTCTTTTTATTGGTCTACCTTTAGTTATTTTGTATCTTAGCAGACTGTATTTATCTATTAGTTATAAAAACGGTGAATGTAGTTAGGTTAATTTGTACTAAACATTTCTGAACGATGAGCAAACTTTATACATTTAAAATTCAATTTAACTACAGCTTTTAAGAAACAAAATTGGCTTGAAGCGACACCAAAATGGATCTGATTCAATATCCAGAACTAAACTAATAACAAAGTTTGAACTAAACCATTCAAAATCCTTATTGGGCTATTTGCATGCAGGCGTGAAAAGCATTTCATAAAAAGGCAGTTTTTGAATTTTGACACGAACTAATGATTATTTTAATATGCAATATGTTGGGGCTTTTATAGTAACACTTTTAAATTTTGCATGGCGGATTCCCATTCTATTACATGCAGTTTAAAATTAGCGTTTTGAATATAAATATTTAACGAGCAATTTTAAGCCACTACATTTATTTGATAACTAATGAACAATATGTCTTTAGTTTTTTTAGCCCGTCATTTTTGACGGGATAACAACAGCTAGTTAAATATATATATATATATGTGTGTGTGTGTATGTGTTTTTTCGGTGATGTTTCGCCGCACATACCAACTACTCAATGTTTTTTATAGTTGGTTTTGGTAATATAAATACAGCTGTTCCCTTAGACAAAGTAAAAATAACAATAAATCAATTAATTAAGTTCTATATTTTATTCTACATCAATGACGTTGAACTCTACTCTACCTCATTCACCTCTGTATGATCCAAAAAGCAAAATCCGGAAATTCAGAATTGATGAGGACATTGAAACTATTCGTTTAAACATATTAGGGACAACTGGATTGTACAGAGACCCTCATTTTTGGTTTTACTTGGATGTTTACAAAGAGTGGAAAAGGCCCAAGGAAATTTGCAGCCGTCCCTTCTTAATCCATGGTAGACCTGACAGATTTGATGCTCTACAAGGACAACTAGAAGACTGTTGGTTAATAAGTGCAATGGAGTCGATAGCCATGAATGACCAACTATTCAAGCACGTGGTTCCTCCGGATCAGAGTTTCGACCACAACTACACTGGAGCATTCCACTTCAGAATTTGGCAGCTTGGGACGTGGTACGACGTAGTTGTGGACGACCTTCTTCCTGTAAATAGAAAAGACAGCAAGCTGTGTTTTGGACACTCAAGGAGGGGCGATGTCTTTTGGGCAGCCCTTTTGGAGAAGGCTTACCTGAAAATTAGTAATCCAAGTATAAAATCCTATGACGATCTTAATTTAGGGGTGGGCATGACTGGTATGCAGGATTTAAGCGGGGGAATAGTTGAAAGAATGCATATTAGACATCATCTACATACAGGTTTGACGATAAAATGGTTTCTGAATGAAGTTTTCTTAAAATCTGCTTTGATGTGTTGTGAATGCTACTTGCACGTCCGGAGTAACACAGGCCTCGAGGAAAGCCACGCTTATACTATCACGAACGTATTTAAATGCGCAGACGATGATCCGGACTACGGAGGACTTTTTCTTATCAGAATCATGAATCCTTGGGGGCATAAGGAATGGAAGGGTGATTGGAATGATGATGATTTTAATTATTGGAAGCAAATCGATAGTGAGATAAAGAAAAAACTAAACTTCATTATTAGGGATGACGGAGAGTTCTGGATCGACGAAGACAATTTCGTTAAATACTTTGAATACGTCAATGTATGTTATTTAGGCCCGGCCCAATACCTAGCAAGTCTTCATAGTAGCGTTTATTCGACCTGGAGAACCACAGCCATCAATGGCGAATGGATACAATATGTTAGTGCGGGTGGTTCCGAAATCGAAACCAGACACGAAAACCCGCAGTACAGAATACTATTGGAATACCCTGAAAATGATTCAAATAGAGACGGCCTGTGCCAGACGGTAATAGAGTTAGTTCAGAGGTCGAAAAAAGGACGACGAATATGGATAAGATGTGTTTTTTACATTTACTCACTGACAAAAATTAATAATCCACCCATGCCCTTAGACAAGAATTTCTTTGAAAATAATGACCCTCTAGACAAAGACCCTGATTATACTAAAGGTCTCGGACGTGCTTATCTTACGTCAATGAAGTTGGAGACAGGGAAGTATTGTATCGTTCCGTGTACTGAAAAGAAAAACAGCGAATCGCAATTTTTACTCAGAGTTTTTTCAGAAAGTCGTGTTGAACTCTGGGAGTATGATACTAAAATCTCAAAATCTTTGCCACCGGAAGAACAACCGAATGAATCTGATAAAGGACTTCAGAAGCTGTTTCACGATATAGCACAGGGTCAGAACGAAATAGACTGGATTGAGCTGAAGGATATTTTAGAGACAGCTTTGAACCCAAAAAGGTCTTATGTTGGGATAATGTTCAAATTTGTACAAGATGTTTTTAGAAAATATTTTTCACTTAGGTCGTCTAATAACTACGAAACTGATGACGTTGTTTTTACAAAGGATGAGTGCCGAAGTATGATTGCCATGTTGGATGATGATCACTCTGGTAAGCTTAGTTTTTCTGAGTTTAGTAATCTTTGGAACAAAATTTGTTTTTGGACCAAAGTCTACGAACAACACAGAGACGAGACGGAAGGGTACGTAACAGTTGCTCAGTTAAGAGACGCCCTGAGTTCCATGGGTTATGATGTTAACAAACGAACTGTCCACAGCCTAAGTTATATGTTTATGCAAATGACCATGGAAACATTATTTTGACAGATTTCATCTTATGCGGAGTTACTCTAGAGACCGTACTATCTCTCTTATGACAAAGAAGATGTAGAAGATGATAGTAAAAATTACTTTTTCTTTGACAGAATGGGTGAAAAATACTTTGATTTTGTGACTCTTCGATATCGTTATTCGCAAAGGTATGCTGTCATAACTCGATATCTGGAACAAGAATGTTAAAGGTTATTTTGAAACAGATTGTAATAATAAAATACAATTGCATATAGAAAGTTGAAAAAAATACTTTTTAGCGAATTTCCCCTATAGGAAAGAAGCTATTACCGTAGGTCTCATGGTAAGACTTAAGCCCGAGACCATGATAACTTTTCGTTTTGAGGTCCCCAGATGCCAAAAACACCATTCGTTCAAATTTTTATATATGTATATATATATATATATGTCCGTAAGCACGATAACTCTCGTAAAAAAAGGTCCGATCTTAATAAAATTTGGTACAAATCTGTAAAGTACCAATTATTTGAACGAGTTCGAAAACCAGACAAATCGCACCATCCGAAGGGGGTTTTTGGGGGGATTTTATACCCCAAAAATGTTTTTTTTGGAGTTTTCACATGCAATTATCATTTAAATCAAATTTTAAATTTATACCATTGAATTCAGCTTTAAAAAACAAACAATTTGGTTTATTTTGATAATTGCTCTACGTCAATTGGTTACTGAGATATTGAAAGTGCTAAACACAGTACGTTGTCCAATGTTATTCTTATGGAGAAAAAGAAAAATTTTATATCTCGGTTATTTATGAACATAAACTGACGAAACTTGGTATATCGCTTCATCTGGTTGTGGTTTGTTGTTGTTTGAACAAAAAAACTAATTTTTCGCCTATGGTTCCCGTAGCAGCAAACCTAGGTCCTCGGTCCCCATGTTATTCTTATGGAGAATAATAAAGATGTTATATATCGCTTATTTATGGAATGTATATGGATGAAACTTGGTATGTGACTTCACTTAGATGAGTTCTATTGATATTTGCATAAAACCCCATTATTTTGTGTTCCTTGTTGCAGCAAACCTGCGTACTCATCCCTAGTGTTTTTCTAATAGAAAATAATGAATATTTTAAATATCGCTTATTTATGAATATGTTTTAGCGAATTTCCCCTATAGGGAAGAAGCTATTACCGTAGTCGGCATGGTAAGACCTAGGCCCGGGACCATGATAACTTTTCGTTTTGAGGTCCCCAGACCCCAAAAACACCATTCGTTCGAAACTGTATATATATATATATATATATATATTATATATATATATATATATATGTGTGTGTCCGTGAGCACGATAACTCTCGTAAAAATTATCCGATTATTGATGAAATTTGGTATAACGTGTAAAGTAACATTTATGACTTTAAGTTCGAAAACCAGCCAGATCGCTTTATCCGAAGGGGTATTTTGGGGGGGTTTTGTACCCCAAAAATGGGTTTTTTTGAATTTTTTACATATAATTTTGGAAATAGTCAAATTTTAGTTTTTACCATTAGATTCAGCTTAAAAAAAACACACAATTTTGTATTTTGATGATTTCTCTACGTCAATTGGTTACCGAGTTATTGAAAGTGCTAAACACAGTACGTTGTCTAATGTTATTCTTATGGAGGAAAAGAAAAATTTTATATCTCGCTTATTTATGAACGTATACTGACAAAACTGGTATTCGGCTTCATCTGGTTGTGGATCATTGATATTTGCTCAAAAAAAACAATTTTTTGCCAAAGGCTCCCGTAGCAGCAAACCTGCGTACTCAGCCCCATGTTATTCTTATGGAGAATAAGTAACGTGTTATCTCCCTTAATAATGAAAATAAATTAATGAAATTTGGTATGTGGCTTTACCTAAATGAGTTATATTGATATCTGTATAAAACCCCATTTTTTGTTTTCCTTCCTTCAGCAAACCTGCATACTCAGCCGCCATGTTATTCTTATGGAGAATAATTAAAATGTCATAAATCGTTTATTTATGAATGTATATTGATGAAACTTGGTATGTGGCTTTATGTGGTATTAAGATACATATATATGCATTGGAAATTCGCTGAGTACGCAGGTTTGCTGCTACGGGGGTATCTTTTGAATTCTGGTAAGTGGCTTAATGTGTTATTAAGACATATATATTCATTGGAAATTCGCTGAGTATGCAGGTTTGCTGCGACGGGGGTATTTTATTGTTACTTTATAAAGTAAATACCCCGTCGCAGCAAACTTTAGCGAAACTCCAAAACATAAAGCCACTTGCAAAGTTTATAAAATGCATTTATTTAAGCGATATATAATATTTGATTTATTCTCCATAAGAATAACATGAGGGATAGGTAGGCAGGTATGTTGCTATATGGGCTATGGCTATAGCAACCTAAAATTTGGCTTTTGTATAAGTTATTCCTAGTTGTCCTGTTGCTCGAATCTGAGGAAGTTCGTAAACAACGAAAGATTACTTCAATTGTAAACAAACATAACAAAACATCTGATATAGAAACGGATGATAACAATGGGATTCTAATCAACACGTAGTTTAGACTTACGCCGTCGGATAGCGCCACTGTTGACACCTCAAACGCTAAAATCAGTCCAGCCGTTATCGAGTTAGGACTGTAAAGAAAAAATCCCCCGTTGCAGCAAACCTGCATACTCAGCGAATTTCCAATGGAGAAATAAATGTCTTAATACTACATAAAGCAGCTTACCAAGTCTCATAAAAATGTATTCACAAATAAGCGATATAACAATTTTAATTATTCTCCATAAGAATAACATTGGGGCTGAGTATGCAGGTTTGCTGCAACAAGGAACACAAAAAATGGGTTTTTATGCAAATATCAATAGAACTCAACTAGGTGAAGTCGTATACCAGTTTTTATCCATTTATGTTCATAATTAAGGGAGACAGAGCATTAAATTATTCTGCATAAGAAAAGCATGGGGCTGAGTACGCAGGTTTGCTGCTACGGGAGCCTTTGGCAAAAGATTTTTGTTGAGCAAATATCAATAGACCACAACGAGATAAGCTGTATATCAAGTTTCGTCAGTATACGTTCATAAATAAGCGAGATATAAAAATGTTTTCCTCCATAAGAATAACATTAGACAACGTACTGTGTTTAGCACTTTCAATATCTCGGTAACCAATTAACGTAGAGGAATGATCAAAATACGAAATTGTGTGTTCTTTAAGCTGAATCCAATGGTGAAAACTAAAATTTGACTTTTTCAAAAATTATATGTAAAAAGTTCAAAAAAAACATTTTTGGGGTACAAAACCCCCCAAAATACCCCTTGGGATAGAGCGATCTGGCTGATTTTCGAACTTAAAGTCATAAATGTTGCTTTACACGTTTATACCAAGTTTCATCAAAATCGGATCATTTTTACGAGATTTATCTTGCTCACGGACACACTCACACACATATATATATATACACATATATATATATACAGTTTCGAACGAATGGTGTTTTTGGGGTCTGGGGACCTCAAAACGAAAAGTTATCATGGTCCCGGGCCTAGGTCTTACCATGCCGACTACGGTAATAGCTTCTTCCCTATAGGGGAAATTCGCTAAAACCTATTAATATATAGGATTCGATTTAATGTTTACCTGCTAAGGAAAATAAATCAGTAGGAAAGTCAGTATGAGCACATGTTAACACGTTAACAACGCAGAAGAAGAAACTATTACCGTAGTCGGCATGGTAAGACCTAGCCCCGGGACCATGATAACCTTACGTTTTGAGGTCCCCAGACTCCAAAAACACCATTCGTTCGAAACTGAATATATATATATTTATGTCCGTGAATGCGATAACTTGAGTACAAAACGTCTCTAGATAAAATTTGGCTCAAATATGTTAAGTGACATTCCTGACTAAGTTCGAAAACAAACAAAAATCGGACCATAGGAAGGGGTGTTTACGGGGGTTTTAAATTTTCCAAAAATCAGTTTTTTGCACTTTTTACTCGCAAATTTTAAAAGCACTCAATTATGGTTTTGGCTATTTCATAAAGCTTGGAAAAACAGATAATACTGTATCTTGAAATATCAACCTGGGTTAAGTGGTTATGGAGAAAATCCAAAAAACGTGTTTATAACATTTCCCACGTTAATCTTATGGGGAAAAGGTTTTTAGCTTTGTCTTGGTTTATTTTAATGAAAATTTCACATTTGTTTTTATCAATCATTTCAGTTCTACAAAACAATCATTTTGGTGTTTAAATTGTGATTCTACGTCCAACCCTTGCAGAGATATTCAAAGTGCTAAACACAGTACGTTGTCCAATGTTATCCTTGTGGAGAATAAATCAAATTTGATATCTCAATTATTTATGGATGTATGTTGATGAAACTTGCTATGTGGCTTCACGTAGTGTACTGGTATATTGATATTTGACAAAAAAAAAACACTTTTATGTTAATTGTCACAATAAATTACTCATTTATAAATGTATTTTTATGAATCTCGTTTAAGTGGCTTTATGTGGTGGTGAGAACCATGCATACATGCATTGTAAATTCGCTGAGTATGCAGGTTTGCTGCGACGGGGGGTATATTCTCCATGTGACGAACAACCTTTTTTATCATACTGCCCAAGCCTTTGAAAGTTGAAAATTGGCACCAAAATTTGGTGATTTGTATCCTTTTGGTAGTTCAGATAGAATAACTTATTCACTAATTAAATTTCTTTGATTTAAAACACCATTTATAATAGACCTAGCATTTGATGTACACCTGAACTTGCATTTTGTCCAAGTACCTTGCATTTTGTCCAAGTACCTTGCATTTTGCATTATACCTTTGAAAAGAGACAGTAACAATGTTTGAGGTTAGCGCACTGAAAAAATCACAGCTAAAATCCTTATAAATAAGACTTAAAGCAGTTTGTTGTCAAGGCAACTCCTCGTTATTTCTTGACGAATTTTAATGTTTGAAGTATCAAACAATTCGTCTCAGTTCTTATTTTGGCAATAAGGTTTTTAATTTTCAATATCTTTAACCTTAAGGCACGGGCTCCCCTTAATGTTCGTATTTTACCCATAAGATTAACATGGAGAATAAATTCATTTGAACTGCAGCTGTTTATACTTTATGGACGGATTATTAGTAGAACCGGATGTTACAGAAGGAATGTATTTATCTATATAAATAATAAAAGTTTTGTTTCTACATCGATTTAAATTTGTTTTGTTTATGAGCCAAATTTATTCCGCGTTTCAAAAAATAATACTGTACTGAATGAAATAAAACATGTTGCCCATTGTCGTATAGACGAGGAAACATTTAGGGCTGTTTTAAATACGCCAGCTAAAATTATATACGAATGGTATTTTTGGGGTCTGGGGACCTCGAAACGAAAAGTTATCATGGTCCCGGGCCTAGGTCTTACCATGCCGACTACGGTAATAGCTTCTTCCCTATTGGGGAAATTCGCTAAAATGTGATTATCTGTTTTATTTACGAACTGACATGTGCCCAAATCAGAATAGGCAGACTATGGAGGAAGGTTAAGGGCTATGGCCCCTTCAAGCCACTAGTTATATTTAAAGATATATACACACAGAGTGATTGGGACTTGGTGTGAAAAACCTTTTTTGGCCAAAATATACCTTAATTGTTATATGAATATGCATATTAGACATTTCTAGCAAAACCACTGTGGCCAAGAAACAAATAATGTTAGGATTATATAAAAAATGGCGTTTTAGTTCAATAAACACTGTTTTACCAAAGATGCTAATGTTTAATCTTACATCCAACCTTATTTTCTGAAAGTAGCCTACTCTAAATATCCTACAAGACAAACCCACTTTTATGAAGATTAAGTATTTCTAACAATTATAAAAACAGGTTAGGTTAGGGGCTATGGCCCCTTCAAGCCACTAGTATATATATATATATAGGTAATGCAATGTTTCGCCACTTATACTGTTAACTCATTGTGTTTCTAGTTGGTTGAAGCAACATAAATACAGCTGTTCCCATATACAAATTAAAACAAACAGTAAATCAATTAATTAAACTCTACATTTTATTAAAAATTACAAAATGTTGAACTCTACTCTACCTCATTCACCTCTGTATGATCCAAAAAGCAAAATCCGGAAATTCAAAATTGATGAGGACATTGAACAAATTCGTAGAGTGTTTTTAGGGAAAAGTGGATTGTATAGAGACCCTCATTTTTGGTTTTTCTTGGATGATAACAAAGAGTGGAAAAGACCCAAGGAAATTTGCAGCCGTCCCTTCTTCATCCATGGTTATAAACCTGACAGGTTTGATGCACTACAAGGAAGCTTAGGTGACTGTTGGTTAATAAGTGCGATGGAGGCATTAACAACATCGAATAACCAACTAATCAAGCACGTGGTTCCTCCGGATCAAGGTTTTGACTACTACAACTACACTGGAGCATTCCACTTCAGAATTTGGCAGCTTGGGACGTGGTACGACGTAGTTGTGGACGACCGTCTTCCTGTGCACAAAAAAAACAACAAGCTGTGTTACGCACACTCAAGGACGGGCGATGTCTTTTGGGCGGCCCTTTTGGAGAAGGCCTACGCAAAAATGTCTAGTATAAGTATTTCCTCCTATGAAAATCTTGAAGGGGGCTTGAACATGACTGGTTTGCAAGATTTAAGCGGAGGTCTAACTGAAACAGTGTATATTCAAAAGGAACTTTCTTTTGGTGTCCCGATTAAGTGGTATGTGAACGAAGTTTTCTTAAAACATGCTTTGATGTGTTGTCATTGTGAAAAAAAACGTTGAGATGAGCACAGGACTAGTGGCACAACACGGTTATGCCGTCACTGGTGTATTTAAATGCTCAGATGATGATCCGAACTACTCTGGACTATTTCTTGTCAGAATCATGAATCCATGGGGGACTAAGGAATGGAAGGGTGATTGGAATGATGACGATTTTAATAATTGGAAGCAAATTGACAGTGAGGTAAAGAAAAGGATGGACTTCGTTAATAGGGATGACGGAGAGTTCTGGATCGACGAAGAAAATTTAGTTAAATACTTTGGATTCTTTTCTATATCTCATTTAGGCCCTGGCCAATACCTTTCAAGTCGTCGTGGTGATGTCTTAACGACTTGGAGAACAACAACTTTCTCTGGCGAATGGATACAAAACATTAGTTTGGGTGGTTGGTATATTCAAACTAGACACGAGAACCCGCAGTACAGAATACTATTGGAACTCCCTGAAAATGATTCAAACAGAGACGGCCTGTGCCAGACAGTGATAGAGATAGTTGTGAGGTCAAAATATGAACGACAGAATCGGCCAGATAGCGCGTTCTACATTTACTCGCTGACAAAAATTCAAAATCCACCCATGCCTTTAGACCAAAATTTTTTTGAAAAAAATGACCCTCTAGACAAACATCCTGATTTTACTAAAGGTTACGGTCGTACTTATTTTACGTCAATGAAGTTGGAGCCAGGAAAGTATTGTATCGTTCCCTGTACTCATTTACGATATATGGAGGCGCAATTTTTACTCAGAGTTTTCTCAGAAAGTCGTGTTGACCTCTGGGAGTATGATACTAAAATCTCAAAATCTTTGCCACCAGAAGAACAAAGCCCGAATGAATCTGATAAAAGACTTTACAGAGTTTTTCACAGTATAGCACGCGGCCAGAACGAAATAGACTGGATTGAGCTGAAGGATATTTTAGAGGCAGCTATGAACCCAAACAGATCTTATATTGGGATAGTGTTTAAATTTATACAAGATGCTATTGCAAAATATCTTTCACTTTGGTCGTCTAATAACTACGAAACTGATGACGTAGTTTTTACAAAGGATGAGTGCCGAAGTATGATTGCCATGTTGGATGATAATCACTCTGGTAAGCTTAGTTTTTCTGAGTTTAGTAATCTTTGGAACAAAATTTGTTTTTGGACCAAAGTCTACGAACAACACAGAGACGAGACGGAAGGGTGTGTAACAGTTGCTCAGTTAAGAGACGCCCTGAGTTCCATGGGTTATGATGTT